>OZ038482.1:14586433-14646433 GCA_964036315.1 Acanthosepion esculentum | reverse complement strand
TATATGACGTCATTTGTTTACATTTGATACGCTAGAGCAGATATGAATAGAAGAGATTCATGGAAGATTTAAGTTTAAAGATAGTAAAATCGGCCTTGCTAACCAGACGCTGCTCTGTGGCCGAAAGGTTAAGGCACATCACGCGAAATGATGGTTCCGTATATGATACAGGTTCGATTCCTGTCGGAGAGCGAAAATTTTCTATGAAAATTTCTCGGACATTCAGGCCGGTAAATGTTATTTAATACTGTTTATTATAAAACAGAGCATTTGCTTAAATACTTGTATCTATAAAAAGAACGTTAAACATAATATAAATGTCTTTAAATATATATATATATATATATATATATCTGATGCGATGAGAACGAAAGTAATATATAAATTCCAACGTTCGCAGCGTTAATTCAAAAAAGAGCTCGATACAGATAGTAGAGCGATAATTATTTATTTATTATAATTTTATCTTATAGACAAAACCATTTTACTCACAACAAAGATGCAACTTGGTTTCAGTGCATTTCAACTGACGTTTCACATCCGGCTTGCCTACAAGCAGGATTGTTCATAACCATTTTCGACCCTCACCCGTCGATGTGCAGTTGAAATGCACTGAAACCAAGTTGCATCTTTGTAGTGAGTAAAATGGTTTTGTCTATATGATAAAATTATAATAAATGGATAAATATATATATATATATATATATATATATATATATGAAGAAATATGGTTTTAAGGTGTGCTACATTTACGGGATAAAGTGCTCAATATAAGAGATAGAGCGTATTTAAATACATACATATATATATATATATATATATATATATATATATATATATATATATATATATATATATATATATATATATAAAAGTGAATATTGAAGTCAACACTCAGACGCAACGGGCTGTTTCATGCTAGGCAAAAAACTTTTTGGGGAGGCCTGACGATTACGTCTAGCATGAAACACCCTGTTGCCTCTGAGAGTTGACTTCAATATTCACTTTTATATATATATATATATATATATATATATATATATATATATATATATATATATATATATATATATATAAGTGTATATAAAATGAATATACTTACATATATAAAAATAATAGGTTCATAGAATGAAAATATAATAAAAGTATTAATTAAATGAGTGGGATAAGTTCGATATTTTTATAAAGATTTTGTTCAGTAATCTTCTTAATTTCTGTAGGCATTAATTTCGGTAAGTATGAAAAAGAGAAAAAAATAAAATTATCATTTTGGTGTTTATTATCATAAGAGCACTTTCAACTTAAAGGCGTATTGCAAATCAATGGTTTCTCATATTTCGGAACTATCAAAATGACATCTTAATAACTTCTATAGCTCAATTAGATTTCATTTAAATATTCATAGAGACCTACCGGACACTATTCGTAACATACTTGTTGACAGCACTAATATAATAGCATCATCCACATCTAAAAAAGGCTAAAAATAATGGAAGCCTTACTAATAAAAACAAAAAAATAACACTTAATAATATTAACTTTGAACATGGTTATAATATATTGACTGTGTTTTAAAAATGAAAACATTTCATAAAACATACATACAACAAACTATTTCTTATTTTAACAGTTAAAATATAATCCTTGAAAATGGCTAAATGTATAGCCGAAAGCGCTCGGATAAAAAGAACATTCGGACAGTTTTTATATAATTTATCATCCAAAAAGAAAAAAATGATTAGAGCGCAGGAGAAATTGTATAAAAACCTAAATTAAAGCACCCTGTCTGTCGTATTCAATGAAATTTATATATATATATATATATATATATATATATATATATACTACAATTTTAAATCGAAGAGCAGAGTTCAAATTCTAGTCGAATCCACTACATGCACTTATGTGCTAATACCCTTGGGAAAGGTATGAATCTTCCTCTTCCCCCACGCAGCTGTGGGTAAATATCAGGCGAGACTCGGTTCTATAGGCTTGAGTGGCAACCCATCTAGAAGAAGGAAAAACTCTGAATTCGGAACCGGCCTGGAAAGGATTGAGCTCCGTCAGACCATCTTGCCTAAGAAACACCATTTCTACCGCGGCTGCAGTACACATGGTGCCCCTACGACCCTACGGATCATGGGATAATAATAAAAATAAATAAACATATTGTTTACTAAATTAATGGAGAATTTAATCAAATATGAGTATCCACTGAAATAATGTTTAAAGTGATATTTATATAAAGATATATATTTATATATATATATATATATAAGATAATCCTATGGAGCCAGGCAAACCTACCGAGGATTCACTTAAAGGCATCTTCAGGGAAGCTGAAGATCCATTTAGGTGAAACCTAGGTAGGTTTGCCTGGCTCCTTAGGATTATCTTAGGTTTTGCTCTACTTAGTGCATTGAGCACTTTACGTAGTTCTCTTTTTACTCGTTTTGGGTTTGTTTGTTTTTTGGGGGACTTGGAGCTGAAACGATTGTCTTCGCCTTGTTTTAATGTTCTTGGTTCTTTCTTTTTTTATTCCCCATTTTTCCTCGGGTACCGATTTGTTCTTCTGCAAGTTGAGCTATCCGAGGTTTTTCCAAACAAGTACCACCATTTATATAATATATATATATATATATATTGTCATCCACAGACAGACTGTTTCGCTGTTTCACAGTTCATCAGTGTGGCTAGACGTCCGGTTGCCTCTAGCTAGGATCGAAACCTGACTGAATTTGCGTCAGTCGGAACATCTCCCTCTAAGCCGTCGTCGCACGGCAGGGGTGAAGGTGAATTTTAGCGTGTTTATTTTTAGATTTAGATAAACACACAGTGACTGACAGTGACTCAATTCTGCCGAAGTGTCGTGCAATATTAGCTTAAATAGTCACTGTTTACAAATTCACACCTCAAACCAGAGAGCTCAACCGAAATTAATTTTTCAGGAGCCAATATATATATATATATATACATGTGTGTATGTATGAATGTGTGTGTGCATGTATATGCAGATAAAAATAGAGAGATAAATTGAGAGATTTATAAACATGCATATGTATGTATATATAATCATAGATAGATGCGTGTGAATGGGTATATCAGCCATAAAAGTATTGGTAAATAAAAAGAAGAACTAAATAGAACGAGATAGTGAGAGATATTTGTACTAACATCCTGTGATAGACAGACTATGCAGTATTGCATATTCAACATTGCAGAATATAGACATCTTTGTATTTTATAAGTACACAAATGTAGTGACTTCTGATGGAGTGGAAAAACCTACTATTCACCTATGTAGTGGACAGTGTACTTCTCATGAAAGTCTCCATTCAAAAATCATAGCTTGATTTGAACAACCACTTTTAACGGAGGCAAATAATTAATGATTTCAGAATGCCAAACACTTACTTATATAGACTGAGTGCCCAAAAGTCTTGCACACACACAAATATCCAGTTCGCCAATTGAGCACTATGGAGAAAGGGAATTTTTAAAAGTGGTTAGTCCTGCTATTAATGCATTGCTCTTCAGTTATGAATTGAGTGCCCTGGCTGCTGGCATTTATATACATCACGTATATAATACATTAAAAGATTGCTTTTATCTGGCGTGCGCCGATAGCTTAGGGATGGAATCTCTGACAGATGCCAAATTGTTTGAGTTTCAATCCCGACTTCAACCAATTGGATGTCTAGCCACATTGATACAGTCTATGAATTATATTTATGTATATTAATATTTCTGCCTAAGTACACAATATATATAATATATATACAATATATATATATGTATATAACTGAATGGGTAAATATAAGTAGGTATATGAGCGATCATATACAAATACGTATAAATACTCTATAGTGTGAGAGAAAACAGTGCTCAATATATTAAGTAACAGAGCTATTTAATATATATATATATATATATATATTTATATATATATATATATATATATATATATTAAGCTTTTCACCCCAAGCAAGGCTGGAAGCCACGAGCACGCATGGGGTTACAGAAGATTGAAGTAATGGCACTGATTTAAATCGATCTATTGAGTTTATCACCCAATTATAAATATCATAGGAGATATTTCTCTTTTTTTTTTCTTTCAGCAATATGGTACAATAAATTATTCTTTCTCATTAAAACCAATCAAGTTTTTATAAATTCGTACAACTGTTGGAACAACAGTTTTGCCTCCAAGAAACCCACCATTAAAAGACCTTGGACTTGGTGACATGGCATTATTAATATTGTTTCAATGCACCTCCATAGTACTTTGCAACACCACCAGGCTATGTCAGTTCCCCAACATGTTGTTGAAATATCAGGTGCAAGTAGATACCACATCTGCACCAATATTGAAGCCCCTCTCCTTTGCTATCAACCGTTGAACAGTCAGATATGCCAAGACAGGAAGAGAAGAGACACCATTGTATCTGACTACAACAGGAAAAGCATTAGTCAAAAAGCCACTCTTTCTAACCTTTTCCACCACATAATAAAAACCCTAGACCCATTCACAACTGAATAATTTAACTCAGAAAAACTCATGAACAAACAGGGAAACAGAATCGAAGGAAAAATTTGTATAATTAACATGTATAATGATTTACCGAATAAGATGGTAGACATTTCTCCTTCAGTTTGACAGCTTAAATATTGTGACGTTCTCTTTTCTGGAGCTCATTGGGCGAATATTGTGTGTGTGTGTGTGTGTGTGTGTGTGTGTGTGTGTGTGTGTGTGTGTGTGTGTGTGTGTGTGTGTGTGTGTGTGTGAGAGAGAGAGAGAGAGAGAGAGAGAAAGAAAATTGCATAATGATAATGTGACTTATAATTAACTAGATATTGTCTATGGCTGGCTTTGTCCAGCACAAAGTCACAGCCATGAAGGGTCTAATTAAGATGGAAACCAATAGCAAAAGCCTGTTTGCTAAGCTCACACAACAGCAGGCACACCTAGAGGTATTTAGTTCTCGTTTTCAAGGACAGTTTTGTCAACACACATAGTGAGGTATCTACTAAAAGCTTTGCACAAAGCTACAATTACAAAACAAGCCCTATGTATGTATGCAAATTGATCAAAAAGTATCAGGACTGTTGCTAGAGTAATGATGTTAAAGTACGCAGAGTGAAGCTGCTTTGCACAGAGTGACCTTGGACTGCTGCTCATACACACACAGTTATAACATTCTTGCTCATTTTTGTTGTTTATAGCAGTACTTGGAAGGAAAGTGTGTAGAGCGTGGTCGTCTAACACCAACACAGTGTTTCATTTAATGAGCATGTCTTGTGCAGCAATTTTGGCCAAGAACAACATTCCCCAAGTCTGACAACCACCATATTCCCCAGATCTCACCCTTTGTGATTTTTTTCCTCTTCAAAAGTCTGAAAGGAACAAGAGAATGCAACGAGGTAACTGCTCGCTCTTTCAAAAAAGGAGTTCCAAGAATATTTCCAGCAATGGAAATACCACTAGATAAATGAGGTAGATTCTATCTAGTGGCATAGTTGGAGCTTATTTATAGCACTAGTCCCAATACTTTTTTGATTGGCATTCATATGTATTGATTCATGCATTGATACTGGTGAAAATTGTTTCTGTATAGGACAAGTCTACCAAAAGTAGATGTACATATTGGTTTATATAAAGTGTATTAATGTAAGATTTTCATTGTTAAAAAAGTATCTATCTATTTCAGTCTGTTCATATCTATCTATCTATCTATCTATTTCAGTCTGTTCATATCTATCTATCTATCTATCTATTTCAGTCTGTTCATATCTATCTATCTATCTATCTATCTATCTATCTATCTATCTATCTATCTATCTCAGTCTGTTCATATCTATCTCAATCTGTTCATTATCTATCTATCTATCTATCTATCTATCTATCTATCTCAGTCTGTTCATATCTATCTATCTATCTATCTATCTATCTATCTATCTATCTATCTATCTATCTATCTCAGTCTGTTCATATCTATCTCAATCTGTTCATTATCTATCTATCTATCTATCTATCTATCTCAGTCTGTTCATATCTATCTATCTATCTATCTATCTCAGTCTGTTCATATCTATCTCAATCTGTTCATTATCTATCTATCTATCTATCTATCTATCTATCTCAGTCTGTTCATATCTATCTGTCTATCTATCTGTCTATCTATCTATCTCAATCTGTTCATTATCTGTCTATCTATCAATTATTATTATTATTTGTTTCAATTAATTTGCACAAGGGTGTAGGTGATCATGGGCCTCCACATCTTCCTGTATAATTAATTTGCACAAGGGTGTATATCCAAATGAGAGAAAGAACAATTAGAGTAAAAAGTTCGAAGCATTTATTTTTTTTTAAAAGTGCTCAATACAAAGTAGAGCAAATTATTATTATTATTATTATTATATTTTTATTATAAGAGATTATAATAAAAACATTTTTAAATCGCCATCACCCCGCTCTGACATTACTGTCCTGGGTATGATGATAAACTACATCTGTGTCCTGGGTAAAACAATAAACTACGTTCAACAGCAAGGCCTCTGATCAGGAGGTTTTGAGGATTGTAGAACCACCTCTTAATTGCTGGCGTTTAAGATTTCTTCAAAGAAAAATATTCCCAGAAATAGATTTTTGAAGGAAAACATATTAGCAGCAATAAAAATTTTGTCGGCATTAAATAACCCATTGAGATTGATATGTCGTAAACCAAACCAAACCAAACCCCCTGATCTTATTTTTCTACTTAGCATAGATTTGACATTTAATTGGCCAATCCAGACATACCCACAAGTCTATTTTTAATTTCTGACTTTATGCCTCATACCTTTAACTTTAGGAAAAAGGCAATGATTTATTTTTAAATTTCCCTAAGAAATCATTTTAGAACCAGTTAATCACCATTGCCTGAAGAAGTACAATCATTGTATTAAAACATGAAAGCTTTTGTGTAGTGAAATAAAAAAAATTATTATATTCTCTTATAATAAAATATAATATATATATATAAACTTTAACAATATATATATAATCTTTAATATGTATATAATATATAATAAGAATATATTATATATATATATAATACATATAAAGAGAGATAATATATATATATATATATATATATATATATATATATATATATATGTGTGTGTGTGTCTGTGTGTACAATACATATGTAGCGATAGTACATATACAGTGCTTCACAAAAGTAAGTGAACTCCTACGATAATATTAAAAAATGTGTCACTTTTTTCAGAAGCCAATATATATATATATATACATGTGTGTATGTATGAATGTGTGTGCATGTATATGCAGATAAAAAGAGAGAGATAAATTGAGAGATTTATAAACATGCATATGTATGCATATATAATCATAGATAGATGCGTGTGAATGGGTTTATCAGCCACAAAAGTATTGGTAAATAAAAAAAAAACTAAATAGAACGAGATAGTGAGAGAAATTTGTAATAACATCCTGTGATAGACAGACTATGCAGTGTTCCATATTCAACATTGCAGAATATAGACCCCTTTGTATTTTATAAGTACACAAATGTAGTGACTGCTGATGGAGTGGAAAAACCTACCCTTCACCTATGTAGGGGACAGTGTACTTCTCATGAAAGTCTCCATTCAAAAATCATAGCTTGATTTGAACAACCAGCCTTTTTTCAGATAACCAACAAATCTTAATTACATTATATATTCATTAAGAAAAACCTTTACCAAACGAATTACAAACAGTTTTTTTCAAGCTGGAATAAAAATATTAATTAAAAATTAAAACGTAAGACGTGCAAAAGTAGTGAACCCGGACATTTAATATTTAGCGAATACTCCTTTTCATGTCATGACACCGGCCAGTCCTTTTCTATACTTTTTAAGAAGTTTCTGGCAGCAGTGTACATACTTCTTGGCAAAAATCCCACAATTGCTTTATATTACCCGGATTTCTCACGCGTACTGACTTCTTTAACTTGAACCATAGATTTTTAATTGGATTTAGATCAGGATTTTGACTAGACCATTCCAAGACTTGAAGTTTCTTTTTTCAAATTCATTTTCTTCTGCATTTGCTTTGATGCTTCATATGATTCTACTTTTGGAAGATCCAGCCATGACCTAAATCTAACTTTCAAACCAGGGGCAAGACATTTTTGTTCAAAACTGTTTGGTCTCTGGCAGAGTCCACTATGCCATCAGTGCATACTCTTTTTCCTGTTACGGCTGCAGAAAATCACCCCCAAATCATCAGGCTGTTACCACCTGATGTTTTACTCTTGGCACCAAATTCTTCTCTTCAAAACTCGTATTAGGAGCACACCAGACAAATTGCCTATCACACCTCCCAAAAAGCTCTAATTGTGTCTCCTCCAACGGTAAAACCTTTTACCAGAACTTTTCTAGCTTATTAATATGAGATTTTGTGAGGTGAGTGTTATGGGTCCTTACCTATAACTACAGAATGAACTCTTCCTAACACTATGTATACTACGCCTCTCAAGAGAGAGAGACAAATCGAGCCGAGCCAATAGTAGTTCACTCCAAACTGACAGTCATACTAACACCTTCCACATTTTGTATTATTATTCCATGTAATATATCTTCGTTATTTCTACTCTTGTGTTCGTGTTGTTCGTCCTTGATCCTAACCTGGACCATAACACTGAGCTTGTTTGTGCTTTTTCGTAAGTAGGGCTTTTTCTAGGCATTCTGCTCTGAAGACTGGCATCGTTCAGATTTCGTCGCATTGTAGACGTATGCACATTGGGGTACCCACAGATCAACCCAATTTAGATCAAGGTCTCTGATAGACAATCAGTTAAATTCAGACCTCTGGTAGTTAGTGTGTTGAATCACATGCAACACCTATTTATCTCTCTTGAGCCTGATTTGATTAAATATTTTAAGTGGCAACAAGTGGTGTGTAAATGACATCATATATTGTCTCTAGTATAAAATCAGGTTAATCAGTTTGTGCATCCTGACATATGCTAGCTTTTTATTTATTTACAAACTTTGACATTTGTATAACTTTAAATGTTATTTTTGTGTATGCTGGTATTTCAGTAGACGCTCCGTTTATCTATAGAACAGTATATTTATTTATTTTCACCTACCGGCCTGAATATTCAAGAAATCTTATTAAAGAAAGATTTGAACCCGTGTTCACCTTGGCAGGAGAATATATATATATATATATATATATATATATATATATATATATATATATATATATATATATATATATGTCATTCGCAGACAGTACTTTTTCGCTGTATCACAGCTCTTCAGTGCGACTAGACATCCGAATGCCTCAAGCCAGGATTGAAACCCAACCGATTTGGTGTCAGTCAGAGTTTCTACAACTGAGCTATCTTCACTCGGCAGAATGAGCCAGCCAAATCTAGTGTATTGTTTATAGAATTACCTTGTCATTCAACAGTGTTCAATTGAAAATATCTTTTCAAGAGCTAAATTATATATATATATATATATATATATATATATATATATATATATATATATATATGTGTGTGTGTGTGTGTGTGTTTGAGTGTGTGTGTGTGTGTGTGTATGTATGTACGTATGTATTTAATGATTTTATAAAGTCACTAAGACACACATTTTGTTACTTATATGTTATTTTTAATGGATAACCATATTTGAGTATACGCTTCATTTACTTATTAAACAGTATATTTATTTTCGTCTGCCGGCTTGAATATTCGAGAAATCTTATTCAAGAAAAAGGTGCCCTCTCTGGCAGGATTCAAACCAGCGTTACTCTTCGAAATATTCTTTCAAAATTTTGAAACAAGCAGCATCTCTCGTTTCATGTATACGTGGCAACATCAACAAAAGCCCAGTTCGATGAAACCCTAACAGATGAAATACGTCACAAAAGCTTTTTATAATCTCTCTGTCTGTTTCTCTCTCTAGTAGTGTTTTATAATGTCTAAAAGGATAGACGGAAGTGCTTGAAAAAAATTGAGACAATTTTATATAATTTATATCCTAAAAAGAAAGAAAACACTGTCTATATTTCTGAGATGAGGTATTGTGTGCATTATTTACATTATTCGGACTATTGTCCTCATCTTTGTCACCATATCCGGGTATTGAACTCACACTCTTTGGGTCCTGTCACTGGATCTAACTAATGCCTTTATCCACTGTGCCATGTGTCCTTGAGGAAATAAAGGGTTCAGTTCGACATTCCAACC
This sequence comes from Acanthosepion esculentum, assembly GCA_964036315.1. Taxonomy (NCBI): domain Eukaryota; kingdom Metazoa; phylum Mollusca; class Cephalopoda; order Sepiida; family Sepiidae; genus Acanthosepion; species Acanthosepion esculentum. The sequence continues at coordinate 14,636,186 of OZ038482.1, read as the reverse complement.
ACCTGAAGAAGGCTGGAGCGTACAACGACCGAAACGTTGTAATTAATATGGCGACAAAGATGAGGACAATGGTCCGAATAATGCAAATAATGTAAAAAAAAACACATGAGAAATTATATAAAGAACTCAACTACAGCACCATATCAGTCGTTTTCAACGAAACCTGCATAAAATAGTGATTGCTGTTCAAATACATAATTAAATATATATATATATATATATATATATATATATATATATATATATATATATATATATGAATTAATGTAGTTTTATTCTTAGTTCATACACACGCTTGAATATATGTCTCTAGTTTTGAAACAGTATATTTTTATATATTGGTCTGGATTTTTCAAGTGGCTTTAGTAGAAAAGATTCGCCCTTCAGTATTTTACAAACCTTCATCTCCATTATGATGTGGAAATCACCATATAGCCTGGAGTACTTTTATATCGATTCAGCGACAAAGAACTTCATGAAAAATTCAACCTTACTTTGCCATGAATTCTTTGTGGCTGTGTATATTTAAAAGTATATCAGGCTAGACAACAGTAGCCCCTTCATAAGGGGGTGCAGGTTCAAATCTACCCAAAGGCAACATATTCTCTATTAAAAAATCTCTCTCTCTCTCTCTCTCTCTCTCTCTCTAAAAAAAAAAAAGAAACAAAGCCAGTACACTCAAACCCTCGGTCACGATGACTTGTGACTTTGTCCTAGCCCAACTATTGATAGTTTCCGGGCATTTATTTTTGTACCCATTTTACTAACAAGGTATGATTTTCAGGTACTTTCCAAAGGTACTTCACGCTGGTACCCAAACTAGCTGACAATATCAAGAAAGCACCTTCATGATAAATATCCGAAACCTGATCTCAGGGTCGAAAAGCGAATACACCCATACGCGCGAGAAAAATGCTTTCAGAATCTCTTCGACACATGCACGCATAAGTGTAAGCAAAGTAACATGATGATGAAAAAATTATATAAATAAAAATATAAGATGTCTATAATATAAAGGCACACACATACGCACACACAAACAAACACACACACACATATATATATATATATATAAATATAAAAGTGAACATTGAAGTCAACACTCAGAGGCGACAGGCTGTTTCATGCGGGACGCAATCGTCAGGCCGAAACATGAAACAGCCTGTCGCCTCTGAGTGTTAACTTCAATGTTCACTTTTATATTTACATATGCTCTATCCCTGATAATAAGAATTCTGACCAATAAATATGGCACACCTTAAAACCAGATTTCTTCATATATATATATATATATATATATATATATATATATATATATTTCATTAAAAACGACTGACAAGGTGCTTTTATTTAGTTTTTTATATAATTTCTCGTGCGATCTAATAAAGTTTTTCTTTTCAGAGGATAAATTATATAAAAATTGTATTTAAATGAGATCTAATTGAGCTATTGTCAGAAAGGTGTAGGGTTAATCTGCGTGTTAAACGATTTGTAGTGTGGCCTATATAATTATTTACGAAAGTTGATTCTTGAGGAATACAATTCCTTAATGGACATTTGAATTCGTAAATAATGTTTGCTCAATTAGATCTTATTTAAATATTCATGGCGACCTACCGGACACTATTCGGAATATACTTGTCGACAACACTAATATAATAGCATCATCCACTTGCAAAAAAAGGCTAAAAATAATGGAAGCCTTACTTATAAAAATAAGCAAACCAACACTTAATAATATTAACTTTGAACATGGACATAATATCTTGACCGTGTTTTGAAACAAAAAAATGAATCACTTTATAAAACATACACATAAACTATTTCTAATTCTAACAGTTGAAATATAATCCTTGATAATGGCTAAATGTATAGCCGAAAGCGCTCGGAAAAGAACATTCGGACAATTTTTATATAATTTATCCTCTGAAAAGAAAAACTTTATTAGATCGCACGAGAAATTATATAAAAAACTAAATAAAAGCCCCTTGTCAGTCGTTTTTAATGAAATGTGCTTGAAAGAAGGATTGCTGCCTAAATACACAAATATATATATATATATATATATATATATATATATATATATATATATATATATATATATATATGTATTCACTGACAAATGAAGGGTCCTGAAAGGTTCTTCTCCCTAAACAATTCCTGGTATCAGTATTTCAAATACAAAATATCATAAATTACTAGAAAAGGTTAAAGAAACGGGATAAAGTTGCGCCAAATGAATTAAACAGTGGAATATACATGTGGAACAACATCTTCGTTTCATGGTTCTAGGTTATGCTTTTTCATCGGGCCGAGGACTTTTCAGCATTTCCTCGTCTCTGCATATATATATATATATATATATATATATATATATATATATATATATATATATATATATATATATATATATACAGGCTGTCCCAAAATAATGTATACACTCTTTAATTATTAATAGTTAATAATGCATTACCGTGATGTGAGAACTTATATGGATGGAAATATACAAAACAGATACATTGGAAGAAGAGGGACTGTTGAATACCCACCTAGATCACCAGATTTGACACCCTTGGATTTCTTTTTATGGGGTTTCTAAAAGACAAAGTTTGCAGCAGGAAACCTGAAACAATTGCTGAATGAGAGTAGCAATTGAAGAAGAATGTGCTCAAATACCAGAGGAAATTATACTGGGCGTTTGTAGGTCTATTTCTTCAAGATATGAAAAGTGTATTGAACAGAACGGCAACCAGTTTAAGCACTTGATGTAAACTCATCATTATATGAACATTCTGCCATTGCTCAAAGTAGCTTTTATCTTCTTAAAGTTAATTTTCTATGTTTTTTTTTGTATATTTTACACTAAAATTCTTTAAATGTGTATTCTTTCTCTCGTATTAATCTTATTTACAAGTCAAAATACATAAATTGAATTAAGTTATAACGATTCAAAGTGTGTATACATTATTTTGGGACACCCCATATATATATATATATATATATATATATATATATATATATATATATATATATATATATATATATATATACTTGTGTGTCTTAATATTATAGATATCGTATATTTTTATTTATATACTTTTTTCATCATCATGTTACTATGCTTTAGCAATAATGACAACAAATGCTTTCTCGTCTACACTTGTGCGTGTATGTGTCGATGAGATTTTGAAAGTATTTTTCTCTGATTTACGGCTGCGTGAATATAAAATATGGTTAGAGGAAAGTAAATTGTAAAATGAAACGTGATATTCTTATAAATGTGCAAATTTTTTCTCTTCATTTCTGTGAGAAAATCTATAAAAGGAACAAATTTGATAATTTTTTTTTCATCTTCTTCTTCTTTCCCTTCTTGCAGGTTTCTCCTAAGTTCTTAAAAGCATTTTTAGATGGCGAAAAGAATAGAATTGGGTATTTTTAACAGATTTTTCTTTAAAACGTCTACATTTTTTTAACTTCGTTTTGTAACGTTCAAAATCTGAGCCTAGAGCAACATTATAAAAGTGACAGAATTCAATCTATTTACAATATATATATATATATATATATATATATATATATATATATATATATATATATATATATATTTGTGTATTTAGGCAGCAATCCTTCTTTCATGCACATTTCATTGAAAACGACAGACAAGGTGCTTTTATTTATTTTTTTATACAATTTCTCATGCGATCTAATATTTTTTTTCTTTTCGGATGATAAATTATATATATCTATGTATATATATATATTTGTGTATTTAGGCAGCAGTACTTCTTTCATGCACATTTCATTGAATACTACAGACAAGGTGCTTTTATTTAGTTTTTTATACAATTTCTCATGCGATCTAATCTTTGTTTTCTTTTCGGATGATAAATTATATAAAAACTGTCTGAATGTTCTTTTTATCCGAGCGCTTTCGGCTATACATTTAGCCATTTTCAATATTATTATTATTATTATTATCATTATATTTTAACTGTTAAAATAAGAAATAGTTTTTTGTATATATGTTTTATAAAATGTTTTCGTTTTTTGTTTACTTTTTTGTTTCAAAATTCGGTCACGATATTATGTCCATGTTCAAAGTTAATATTATTAAGTCTTGGTTTGTTTGATTTTATTAATAAAGCTTACATTATTTTTAGCCTTTTTTGCATCTAGTTGATGCTATTATATTAGTGTTGTCAATGTTCCGAATAGTATCCGGTAGGCCTCCATGAATATTTAAAAGGAGATCTAATTGAGCTATTGTCAGTAAGGTGTAGAGTTAGTCTGCGTGCCTGATAGATAGAGAAGTCGAGAGAAGAGGCATATATATATATATATATATATATATATATATATATATATATATATATATATATATATATATATATATATACATGCATGCATGTTCGATTAATAGTGGCCTTATGTCAGTCTAAGGAAAGTTTCTTAAATGTTTGCTGTTTTGCTGAAAGTTTCTTAAATGTTTGCTGAAGTGGTGCTGAAATGTTTTCGTGAAACCTTACCAAATAACAAAACATCTGATTTCGAGGGAATACCTTCTTGGTCAAGCTAAGAAGTTTTCATTATCCATTCTTATATCCATATATACTCATAAATATGTAACTGTTATGCTTATCTTTATAGATATATGATACACATCGATGTATAGATATGTAGATTTAATATTTTTACTGGTAATTTTTTCGTTTTTTTTAATCCATCATTTCCATCTTAAGGCAACGGGAAACCACTTTATTACCTTTTCCAAAAGTGCATACAAATCCCAGATATTAAAAAAAGAAGTGAATAAACTTACTTTCGTATTCTCGGGTACAAATCTACCACGAGTGAAAAATATTCAAAAGACTCCCAAAAAAAACGAACTTAAATTTGCCACGCGCCTACCAATATATTTTATCCGCACAAATGAATTGATGAGTATGCATATCCTGCTCCCGCCTTCGACAGATTCAAAGATCGCCAGTCTCTCTCCAAAACTCGTTTGAGAATTGTAAGAATAAAAAGGAAAGTTATAAAAAGAGAAAGACCAAACAAATAAGATATAATAAAGGAGTTAAAGGGGGAGGAAGTGAAAAGAAAGTAAGTTGTAAGACGAGCCAATATAATAAATCGTTTTTATTTTATTAATGGATATATATATATTTCTTCTCTTCTTCCAAAAAACACCCTGTCTTGGCCGCATGTAGGAAGATCAGTACAACCAAGCAGACCCGATCTAGAACATCGAATAAGCCCAAGTGAAGTCTTGATTAGTTGCCGTTTACTGGGAGAACTTATATAAAACAAATCCTAAAGCTAGTAACAAATTTACTCTGGGTGTGGGCCGAATACTGATCATATTCGGTCGGGTCGCCCATCGAAGAAGTCTGTTGTTTATTTAGACCCGAAACTTCTAGTGACATGGGCGCAACAACACTAACGACGCACCTAGATTCAGCACTTAAAGGTGTAATTTTAACAACCCTGGGTCGCGTTCGCTCTTTGTTTATTTATGCTTTTTGTCAACATTTTTAATTTTTTCTTCCTTTGTTAAATAAGTACCGAAAATCTTGTTAACATACAATAGTTTCTGTTCAAAATTCCAACGTATATCACCTGAAGAAGGCCGAAGGGTAAAACAGCCGAAACGTCGTGCATGTGGCAATAAAGATGAGGACAACAGTCCGAATGATGTAAATTGAGTAAATATGAACAAACATATTGTTGTGAAGAAATTTTTAAATAGAAGTGTTTTTGCCTAAATACAGTCTGTCCATAAAGTTCGTGCGCACTTTAAAAAATATATATATGTGTGTGTGTGTGTGTGTGTGTGTGTTTGTGTGTGTGTGTGTGTGTGTGTGTGTGTGTGTGTGTGTGTGTGTGTGTGTGTGTGCGTTCAAGGACACATAGCACAGAGGATACAGGCGTTAGTTAGATCCAGTGACAGGATCCAAAGAGCGTGAGTTCAATAGCTGGTTAAGGCAGTGGAGAACTTTTAGAGGGAAATTAACAGGAGATAACTGATCTCTGACATCCATTAAACATGGCAGGTCTACTCCAGTGAGCGAAATAAAGGGTTCATTTCGACATTCCAATCACCAAAAGAAGTCCGGAGCGTACAACGGCCGAAACGTTGTAATAAATATGGCGACAAAGATAAAGACAATATTCCGAATAATGTAAATAATGTACATAATACCTCATCTCAGAAATATAGACATACAGGGTGTCCATAAATTTCGTGTCCACTTTAAAAAATTTATAACTTTATTTGTATTTGCGATAGAAATAATTTGTAAAAAGGATTAGAAAGAAGTAAATCTATATTTTTTAAGGTTTTATTGAAATTTTATTTAAGTTTCCACATGTCCTCCATCATTAGCAATACAAAGGGTTATACGATTTTGCAGTTCACGGAAAACATTTGCCAACTGATTTACAGTAATGCCTGAAATCACATTAGTTATTTTAGCTATACTTAAAACTAGGTACATTAAACTATATAACATTTTTTACAGATTATTTCTATCGCAAATACAAATAAAGTTATAAATTATTTAAAGTGCACACGAACTTTATGGACACCCTGTATGTTTTTTTGTTTACAGGTAAACAGCTTTTTACATTATCACTTTTCATAAGTATTTCCAATTCTGCAAAGAATGCTGATTTTTTATTTTTATTTAAGGATTTTCATGAATCTTCCTTCTTACCGACTGACCCCAAATTTTAGCGACATTTCTTTTTACAGTTCCTTGTTTTTCTTTTGGTTTAAATTTAAAACAGAACTTTTAGTTGCTATTTAGAGCCTACCAATTATTTACATAACGTTTCTATTGTATAAGAAAGGTCAAGTGCATAAATAATTCCAAATAATCTAAAGGTGATTTAAATCATACTGAAGGATGTTCGTAGATTATATGCGATCATAGTGCCATTCTATAGAAGTTATGTATCCTTAGATTTTGGTATCCGCGGGGAGGGGCCTCGAACTACTCCCTCGCCGATATTGATAACTATAATGATGATAGAGCAACAGTATGTTTGTTCATATTTACGCAATTTACATCATTTGGACTGTTGTCCTCATCTTTATTGCCATATGCATGACGTTTCGGCCTTCTTCCGATGATATGCGGTTGATTGATTCTAATTCCACGTGCCATGCCTTTTTTGGATGTCTCAGTTTTTGTTAATTCTCTTTAGTCACTCAACTCCCAAATGGCCCAACGATTAAAAGCGTTGGGTGAAGTAATTCGAAACTTTACCCAAAGAGTCGTGGGTTCAATACATGGCCACAGCAGAGAGAACAAAAACTTGAAGAGTTTAGTTACTGAAGGGAATTAACTGAAACTGAGATATCCAAAAAAAGGCATGGCATGTGGAATTAGAACAATCTAGCGGACGAAATAATAGGTTTGGTTCTAAATTCCAACATATCTCCTAAAGAAGGCTGGTGTGTATAACGGCCGAAACGTCGTGAATATAGCAATAAAGTTGAAATAACTGTCCGAATAATGTAAATAATGTAAGTAATCATGATACCTCATCTCAGAGACATAGACATAGCGTTGGTTTTGTAATCCAAAAGTGACTTGAACCAAAGAGTTGTGGGTTCAATACCTGACCACAGCAGAGAGAAGAAAAACTTGAAGTGTTGAGTTACTAAGGGGAATTAACTTAAACAGATATAAAAAAAAAGGCATGGCATTTGTTACAAAAACAATGTACCCCGCTGGGCAAATTAAAGGGCTCGGTTCGAAATTCCATCATATATCACCTGAAGAAGGCTGGCACTTACAACGACCGAAACGTCGTCAATATGGCAATAAAGATGAGGACAACAGTCCGAATCATGTAAATAGGGCAAATTCTATTTACAATACTTCGTCCCAGAAATATAGACAAATATGTTTGTTCGTTATCACTCTTTCAACATTAGAATAGTAATGCCTTAATGGATTCTCGATTACTACAACGATCTGGTCCCCCATATCGCCGTGAAAATCTCGACTTAATTCTATGAAGATATTCCGCCTGTATCTTGCACCCATTCGCTGTCGTCAGCCCATGTCGACATTGTCTCGCCGCTACCGAACTCTGATGAAATTGCCCAATGTGCTTCTGTCATCAATACCAGATTAGTAAGATTTGACCATTAATTTATTCTCTCTGTAGGTCTCCCCTTTGTATTAGAAATCACATGGCCAGTTGCCCCCTTGACCAATTTCAGTTAACCCAGTTTTCCCGTAAACTATATTTTCTATGTAACCACAGGCGAATATATCGATATAAAAACAAAAAAAAATACATTGTCCTATCGTCCACGGCTTTAATTTCCATAAATCCAGTTCACAGAATTTATTTAGGCTGACAAATAAAACTGATCTGATTTACATAAAAATCTATCTTTAGGATCTGTGTGAAACATCTTAGCCTCAAAAATATTTGGAGATTTTTTTTTTATTTAGAACGAAGAAATATTAAGTTAAATCATAATTAATTTCCACTTTCGGGAATCAACTGTAATGACGAACATATCTTCTTAACTAACCGTTCCTTAAATACAGCATAACAGGCGATGAAAAGTGGGTTACATACGACAATTTTCAACGCAAAAATGGGAGTGTATGAACGAGCATTAATCTCCACAAACGACCCCAAAAGCTGTGCTACAAGGACGACAGTTTGGTGGAATCGTTGCGGATGGGGAAGTATTTATTTAGCGTTTTTCATACGCAATGAAACGCTAAATTTACTTTTATATGTTTAACGGTTATAACGTCCCCATAAAGCTGTGGTCAAAAAGCACCTTGCACTTGACAGTGCTGTTCCCCCCGTGACAACGCAAAGCCATATACAGCAAGAATAATACAAGACAACACATTATGGAACTAGATTGGTCTCTTCTACCTCATCCACCTGTTTTCATCTGACCTTGCAACAACCGATTCTTACTTTTAGCGATCGCTGCAAAATGCTTTGATGGGGAAAATGATCTGATGAAACCAAATTCAAGAGTTAGTCTAAAAACGTTTCACATCACAACCTGCAGAATTTTACTGAAAAGGTATATGACAAGTCATTGCAAATAACGATTAATATATGTATATAAAAAAACAGATGATGTCTGTGTGTCTGTCTGTGTGATACCTTTTCACTCGAGATCCATCCAACCGATTTTAACCGAACTTGGCACATACATTGTACAATGTAAGAAATAGGGTCTTAGCGTAAAAATCGATAATTTAAAAAAAATCAATAATCGATAAAGCCGATCAAAATCGATAAATTCAACTTTTTCCTCCGATGTTGGTCAAACTCGGTATGTAGGTTACTTACATCATGACGAGCTCAATGATACCTCATTTTCATTTCTACGCCAATGCGTTTAGCGAAACAGCGAAAAACGAAAAACCGATTTCAACAAAGATTTTAAACTGAAAACTCCCTCAGTTTTTAAGAAATCTAATGCAAACTTTACTCAATTGTAGCCAGCAATAAGTTGCTCGTTTAACAGTCATTTAACTTCATAATTGAGTCCACCCATATAGTGAAAACCCGCGTAAATAGTGAAAAATGGCGATTTGTACTGGTTTCTTTCTTATTTTCGTTGATCTTTCAACCAATTTTCATCAGACTTAACAATTGCTTTGTAAATGTATCCTCTTTTACAACCCTGGTAGCACACTGAAAAATTGAATTTCAAAAACTCTAAAATAATTGTGGTCTGAAGTGGGTTTTCATGTTGCCTTTTTTACCCCTTCATGTCCTCGGCTAACTTTAATTGAATAAATACAGACTACTTCTGTTATATCAGTAACTGCATTAATTCAAAATGTTTTTAAATGAAAGTACTTTAAAGTAATTGAAGAAGATAGACTGTGTTACATCTAAACATGATGCTGTTTTTGTTCCATTTTAATTTAACGCTTTTTCTGATCGACCAGCTGAGTATGGTTGCTAGTAAGTAAATAAAATGGAATTTGTAATTTATTTTTGAAGAATAAAGTTTATAAACCAAAAAGGGAAACTATTTAGGACTCAACCTAATAATTTCCTACTTGACATCATTTTCAATCGCGAGCGTAGCCGATTCGCCGAGAGCTGTAATCAATCATCTTATATTATTAAATTTATCTGAAAGTGAATATTAATTTTCGGTTCATCGTGAACAACCGACCTATTTAATTACCCAAAACTTTCTTCATTAATTCTTTTTCCGCATTAATTACCATAATCGAAAGAGGAAATCGAACTTTTTCGCTGCTTTTTCCCAGGTTCTATAACATATGGGCACGTGGTTAGAATGCTCACCATGATCGATTTGCCAAGAAGGAGACTTCCTGATGTCATCGGACTGGAGGGAGTCGATACCAGCGTCCGGCACCTTTTGAAAGTGCCTGAAAAACATAGTGAAAACAAACCTTGTGAGTGAAATTGGGTAGACAGAACCCTTGGGGACCGTCAATAGCTGTGCTAACACGAAGTCACTAGTCATCGTGGACGAGTGCTTGAACGTGCTTGCCTTCAAATTGTTGATCTCGCTAGATAACACGCTCTTTCCCAGTTACAGTATAAACCACAGGTGGGTGTTGAATAAGCATAAATAGTGCCTGAGCTAGTGTCTTCAGTAGGGATTGGCTAGCCACCTAGTAGACGGGTATGCTTGACTACGAGTGACAGCTATATGATGGACTCTCCCGTCGAACTCGACGTATGAGGGTCAGACAGATCAGTTCCCAGAAACTGAAAGCCCGACACCCGCACAGGATTTGATTATAGTGGTGAAGGCTTTATGCAGGGCCATCCTGGTACAACGGATGCCACAAGGTCCCCAAACTCCTAGACCAGTTGCCATCCAAGGCTATAGAACCCAGTCTGTCCTGCTATTTACCCATAGTTGGAGGGAGAAGAAGAGGATTCACACCTTTCCCAAGGGTATTAGCACGTAAATGAATGTAATGGATTCGACTGGAATTCGAACTCGGCTCTCCGATTCCTCAATTTAAGCCGTTATCCATTACTCCACCGTGCCTCCTATATATATCCTGACAGCTATATATACATAACATAACACCTCGCACGATTAGATTTCCACCCATATTGTGACACGTTTAAACAGCATAATATCTGCTGGGCACAAGCATACCAATTCTGCACACTTTTCAAATTCGCCATCGTCTTTCAGCTTGCTGCAATTTTACTTTCCGTCGGTTTATATTTGTCAATAAACACAAACGTAAAAATGTTGCCTGTCAATATATGATATTGCACACGTCTCTGTAGTGTAGGGTGTCAAAAAAAGGGAAATAATATTGATTTTTCAATATTATCGCCTTTTTTGTCAGATGATTCAGTTCACCGGTGAAGAATGTTTGTCAGATTCGTTAATATTAATCACGTTGGGCATCTTTATTATACAGTGAAAATTTCAAATAAAAATTCAGCTAAAAACGTTATACCATGATACAGATTTATTGCTCCCCATTTATTCAAAATCTTATTTTTCTATGATATTTTTGTTTCTTTCTTAAACTTTTAGGTAATGTAAAGTACGAAATAATTTCCTTCAAAAAACAGAAATAGGATTGATCAGATTTATTATTGGAATGACGTTTCTGGCGAGAAAGCTGAGTACGATGACAGGCGAATTGTTAAATTTCGTTAAATTCCACAATATTTTGTCAGTATGTTTCTTAATGCCTTTTCTACTTTCCGACGGATAAGTTGAATAAGTTCACTGTTTTTTTTCTTTTTGTTTTTTTTTTACAGCTGTGTATCAAGCCATCGGGATTAGCTCGCAAGATTAAGCTTCCTGTGGACATAATCATTGGCACTAAACCACTTCAGGATGTGTACCATGCAACGTTTTATCATCATGCGTTCCCATCACCCACAGAGTCATGTCGGCTTTTTAGCCCATTTCTTTGTGATACATCTTCTGACCAACTATTCCTCACAGATTCTTCATTTCATCACCACATGCTGCCTACTGCACCACCCTGGGAAGATGACGACGATATACCTTGACTATATGGACAGTTAAATTGGTAAGTCGTTACTTTTTCTCTTCGCTCCGTTCATTGTTTATAGACAAAATAGGTGCGGTGATTTTCTTCATTTCTTAAAGAATGGTTCCATAAAAGTATCAACTGTGCTCACATCCCTTAGACCTGTTTCATTTTACTAAGTGTTGAGTCTTGACTCATTGTTGAATCTCGACTAATGCATGGAATAATAATGCAACACAAAATGTACTTAGAACAAGAATGTATTATAACAAGAAAGTGTACACAATATTTACGGATAGTATTTCTGTATATTTCTGGGAAGACCGTTCCTGGAGAATGTGTTGACTAAGTCGCAGTCGGGCAGAGTCTCTAGTTGGATCTCGTGATTAGCCTCTGTCTTCCGGTACCGACCATATTTATATCGTCGGTACTCCGCTATGCAGATTAGGTGGATCCTACCACAACACTAAGAGAAAGAAAAATTCCGAAAATTACTTAATGTCTACTTTTGTTACCTGATAATTACTTTATAAATGCGATTCATTTTGGTGCCTTTATGCCTGACAGAAAAGAAGCGAAACTCCGTTTTTCTTCATACATACGAGCACAATCTGCCCTCAACTCATTGACTGTAACGGTAATGAATTTAAACTATTTGAAGATCAATGTTTTTGTTCCGAATATAGTGGATCTAATAACTTGGAATGATTATAAATGTGAATTAAGTCTAAGCGTCTCATGATTTTTTTCTTTTTCTTTCAGATTTAACAACTTAAGTCTTTGGGAATTTAAACCATGGAAAGATTAACAATCAAACATCGTATTAAAGTTATGGAAGCCTATTACGAAAATGGACGTTCAAACAGAAATGCATTTCGCATACTTCGCGATAATTTTGGTCGACATAATCGACTAACTAAGAATGCAATTGGAAAAAGTGTTTGTGAATTCAGAGTCGGCGGCAGATGTGAAAACAGCATTGCGTGCTGGTTGACGCCGTTCAGCTGAAAACATTGCTGCAGTGCACGAGAATGTGGCCGAGAATCAAGACCTCTCTATTCGTCATCGCAAGCAGGAATTGAACCTTTTCGCAAACAACGTTACATCGAATTTTGACAAAAGATTTATCTCTTTGCGCTTACAAAATTCAACTGACACAAGAACTGAAACGTGATGACCATTTGGAACGCCGTACATTCGTCAATTGGGTGCACGAACAAAGACAAGCCGATGAAGATTTTTCGCAAAAACCTCTCTTTAGTGATGAAGCCCATTTTCATCTTGGTGGATTCTTTAATAAGCAGCATTGTCGCATTTGGGCTGCTGAAAATCCAAGAAAGATTGTTGAAAAGCCACTGCATCCACAAAATGTCACATTTTGGTGTACATTTTTTTGCTGGCGGAATCATTAGGCCGTATATTTATAAATTTGAACGTCCATTTTCGTAAGAGGCTTCGATGACTTTAACACGTTGTTTGATTGTTAATCTTTCCATGATTGAAATTGTCAAAGTCATAAGTTGTTAAATGTAAAAGAAAAAAAATCATTAGATGCTTAAACTTAAGTCGCATTTAAAATCGGTCCAAGTTATTGGAACACCCTATATTTAGCTTTATTTACAATACAATTTTTCCAAAATAAGCATCCCTCGCCAACGAATGCAAGTGGCTACACGATCTTCTTTTAAGTGCATCATTCAAATAGAGCTATCAGCGATAGATGTTTTTTTGTGTGCTGCTCTCTGTAAAAGCATGCTCCGTTACTGAAAGCTAAAAACAGAATCGATGATTTCCAATTTTGTCTGAAGTTGCTATTTTCCCTCTGTCCTCACGTCTTAGGAAAAGCGTATCTTCACTTTTTTCTGCGCTATGTCATATCAACAGATATCTTTTCAGTGATATAGCACTATGTTTGAGGGAGAGGAAAATGGGTTAGGGTGCCACTGAGCAACTCAATCCCTCATGACTACTTTAGTTACGTGGCAGTAACATTAAGGAGCTGGACTGTTATTCTCATTTCCATTGCCATATTCACAACGTTTCGGCCGGTGATTGGAATTTCGAACCGAACCCTTTATCTCATCCACCGGGTTAAATCGTACTAGTTCCACGTGCCATGCCTCTTCCGGATATCTCAGTCATTTCCCTTTAACTCAACTCTCAAGTATACAAAAATCTCCAGAGCGACCAAGCATAAATATGAATACAATATGGGAACCAGTAATAAGGGGTGCTAGAGAAAAGCAATGAATAACAACAAAAATTGCAATATAAGCTCTGGTAAAAAAAAATGCATTAATAATAACAGAAAATTTGCAATATGAGCACGGGTAAAAAAACGTTACTGAGGTATTAGGTTTATAAGTCCCAAAATCAATAAAAAGATGTCCTTAAGAACACATGGCCCAGTGGATAAAGACGTTGGCTTAGATCAAATGATTAGATGAGTTCAATACCAGACCAAAACTTGGAAAGTTGAGTTAAAGGGAAAGAACTGAGATCCGTAAGAGGCATGGCACTTAGAACTAGAAAAATTTACCGGACGAAATAAAGGGTTCGGTTTTGAATCACCTGAAGAAGGCCAGAGCGTACAACGGCCGAAACGTTGTGAATATGGCAATGAAGATAAGGATAAAAGTCCGAATAATGTAAATAATGCAAGTAATCATAATACCTCATCTCATAGATATAGAGGTCGAAACATTATGAATATGGCAATAAAATGAGGATGAAAGTCCAAATAATGCAAATAATGCAAGTAATCATAATACCTTATCTTTATATATAGAGGCCGAAATGTTGTGAATATAGCAATGAAGTTGAGGAAAACAGTCCGAATAATGTAAATAATGCAAGTAATCATAATACCTCATCTCAGAGATATAGAGGCCGAAACGTTACGAATATAACAATAAAATTAGGATGAAAGTCTGAATAATGTAAATAATGCAAGTAATCATAATACCTCATCTCTGAGATATAGAGGCCGAAATGTTGTGAATATGGCAATGAAATTGAGGATAAAAGTCCGAATAATGTAAATAATGCAAGTAATCATAATACCTCATTTCTGAGATATAGAGGCCGAAACGTTATGAAGATGGCAATAAAATGAGGATGAAAGTCCGAATAATGTAAATAATGCAAGTAATCATAATACATCATCTCTGAGATATAGACAAATAGTAAGTAGTTGTTACATTCATTATTAACCTTTAACGTTTCCTATAAAAACATTATGATAATAGTAACCTATGTTTTGAATCAGAAAGAACCACTGGGTCAACATTTAAGTTATTTTGCAAAACTCTATCGTATATTTTAAATGGACGTCAACAAAATTCATTTGATTAAAAAACTAATCGATGTTCAAAACGTATAAATTACATGAATGTTTAGCTGGAGTCAGGTTGACATTTGCTTCAGTCCTTAGGAAGTAAAAATCACATTGTCATTCTCAATTCCGAAAGTGCTGTTCATTGAATTACTTAATTGAATGATATTTCTTGCGAGCAGAAATGGGAGACAGAACGCAAGAATAAATAGTAACAAATAGGAAGAATAGAATTTGCTTTTTCCCCCTTAGATAAATTAATTATCGATTGCTGCCAAGAACTCTTCCCAGAGACGATGCCATCTATTGTTCAGTCAGCGAATAAATGACTGGGTAAATACGACTTTTGAGAACGAAAAAATAACCTCTGTCGAAAGAAAGGACCGCAAATCAGTGCTTAGCAAAAAAAATAAATAAATAGGGAATAAAACCTTTCTCTTTTTTCACACATTAATTTGATCATTGCATCATTAAAACTAAATCAATGTTTTTGCCGTCCTTTTGTTGAATTCAAAACGATCCCAAATCTCAGACTAAAACATTCCCATATTCCTATTACTTTACCTGTCCAGGCGGTTAAATGCCGTAAACTCAATAATATGTGATTCCATTTATTTATATATCAGTGATTTACCTCGGCTTAATCTCTCATATTAAACGTCTCATTCTAAAAGTAGTTATATCCGTGTTAAGAAATTCATTGAACATATATTTGTTTTGGTTTGACTGAAGGATTTGAAGGGTTAATCGGATGTTTTGAGAGGTATTGCTTTATGGTTTTAATTGAAGTAGTGAGGTCAGTTGCTTTTAATTGAAGTAGTGAGGTGTCAGTTGCTTTTAATTGAAGTAGTGAGGTGTCAGTTGCTTTTAATTGAAGTAGTGAGGTCAGTTGCTTTTAATTGAAGTAGTGGGGTGTCAGTTGCTTTTAATTGAAGTAGTGAGGTGTCAGTTGCTTTTAATTGAAGTAGTGAGGTCAGTTGCTTTTAATTGAAGTAGTGAGGTGTCAGTTGCTTTTAATTGAAGTAGTGAGGTCAGTTCCTTTTAATTGAAGTAGTGAGGTGTCAGATGCTTTTAATTGAAGTAGTGAGGTCAGTCGCTTTTAATTGAAGTAGTGAGGTCAGTTGCTTTTAATTGAAGTAGTGAGGTCAGTTGCTTTTATTTGAAGTAGTGAGGTGTCAGTTGCTTTTAATTGAAGTAGTGAGGTGTCAGTTGCTTTTAATTGAAGTAGTGAGGTCAGTTGCTTTTAATTGAAGTAGTGAGGTCAGTTGCTTTTAATTGAAGTAGTGAGGTGTCAGTTGTTTTTAATTGAAGTAGTGAGGTGTCAGTTGCTTTTAATTGAAGTAGTGAGGTGTCAGTTGCTTTTAATTGAAGTAGTGAGGTGTCAGTTGCTTTTAATTGAAGTAGTGAGGTCAGTTGCTTTTAATTGAAGTAGTGAGGTCAGTTGCTTTTAATTGAAGTAGTGGGGTGTCAGTTGCTTTTAATTGAAGTAGTGAGGTGTCAGTTGCTTTTAATTGAAGTAGTGAGGTCAGTTGCTTTTAATTGAAGTAGTGAGGTGTCAGTTGCTTTTAATTGAAGTAGTGAGGTCAGTTCTTTTAATTGAAGTAGTGAGGTGTCAGATGCTTTTAATTGAAGTAGTGAGGTCAGTCGCTTTTAATTGAAGTAGTGAGGTCAGTTGCTTTTAATTGAAGTAGTGAGGTCAGTTGCTTTTATTTGAAGTAGTGAGGTGTCAGTTGCTTTTAATTGAAGTAGTGAGGTGTCAGTTGCTTTTAATTGAAGTAGTGAGGTCAGTTGCTTTTAATTGAAGTAGTGAGGTCATTTGCTTTTAATTGAAGTAGTGAGGTGTCAGTTGCTTTTAATTGAAGTAGTGAGGTCAGTTGCTTTTAATTGAAGTAGTGAAGTGTCAGTTGCTTTTAATTGAAGTAGTGATGTCAGTTGCTTCTAATTGAAGTAGTGAGGTCAGTTGCTTTTAATTGAAGTAGTGAGGTCAGTTGCTTTTAATTGAAGTAGTGAAGTGTCAGTTGCTTTTAATTGAAGTAGTGAGGTCAGTTGCTTTTAATTGAAGTAGTGAGGTCAGTTGCTTTTAATTGAAGTAGTGAGTTCAGCTGCTTTTAATTGAAGTAGTGAGGTGTCAGTTGCTTTTAATTGAAGTAGTGAAGTCAGTTGCTTTTAATTGAAGTAGTGAGGTGTCAGTTGCTTTTAATTGAAGTAGTGAGGTCAGTTGCTTTTAATTGAAGTAGTGAGGTCAGTTGCTTTTAATTGAAGTAGTGAGGTGTCAGTTGATTTTAATTGAAGTAGTGTGGTCAGTTGCTTCTAATTGAAGTAGAGAGGTCAGTTGCTTTTAATTGAAGTAGTGAGGACAGTTGCTTTTAATTGAAGTAGTGAGGTGTCAGTTGCTTTTAATTGAAGAAGTGAGGTCAGTTGCTTTTAATTGAAGTAGTGAGGTCAGTTGCTTTTAATTGAAGTAGTGAGGTCAGTTGCTTTTAATTGAAGTAGTGAGGTGTCAGTTGCTTTTAATTGAAGTAGTGAGGTCAGTTGCTTTTAATTGAAGTAGTGAGGTCAGTTGCTTTTAATTGAAGTAGTGAGGGCAGTTGCTTTTAATTGAAGTAGTGAGGTGTCAGTTGCTTTTAATTGAAGTAGTGAGGGCAGTTGCTTTTAATTGAAGTAGTGAGGTGTCAGTTGCTTTTAATTGAAGTAGTGAGGTCAGTTGCTCTTAATTAAAGTAGTGAGGTGTCAGTTGCTTTTAATTGAAGTAGTGAGGTCAGTTGCTTCTAATTGAAGTAGTGAGGTCAGTTGCTTTTAATTGAAGTAGTGAGGTCAGTTGCTTTTATTTGAAGTAGTGAGGTGTCAGTTTCTTTTAATTGAAGTAGTGAGGTGTCAGTTGCTTTTAATTGAAGTAGTGAGGTCAGTTCCTTTTAATTGAAGTAGTGAGGTATCAGTTGCTTTTAATTGAAGTAGTGAGGTCAGTTGCTTTTAATTGAAGTAGTGAGGTCAGTTACTTTTAATTGAAGTAGTGAGGTGTCAGTTGCTTTTAATTGAAGTAGTGAGGTCAGTTGCTTTTAATTGAAGTAGTGAGGTGTCAGTTGCTTTTAATTGAAGTAGTGTGGTCAGTTGCTACTAATTGAAGTAGAGAGGTCAGTTGCTTTTAATTGAAGTAGTGAGGTCAGTTGCTTTTAATTGAAGTAGTGAGGTGTCAGTTGCTTTTAATTGAAGTAGTGAGGTCAGTTGCTTTTAATTGAAGTAGTGAGGTCAGTTGCTTTGAATTGAAGTAGTGAGGTCAGTTGCTTTTAATTGTTGTAGTGAGGTGTCAGTTGCTTTTAATTGAAGTAGTGAGGTCAGTTGCTTTTAATTGAAGTAGTGAGGTCAGTTGCTTTTAATTGAAGTAGTGAGGGCAGTTGCTTTTAATTGAAGTAGTGAGGTGTCAGTTGCTTTTAATTGAAGTAGTGAGGTCAGTTGCTCTTAATTAAAGTAGTGAGGTGTCAGTTGCTTTTAATTGAAGTAGTGAGGTCAGTTGCTTCTAATTGAAGTAGTGAGGTCAGTTGCTTTTAATTGAAGTAGTGAGGTCAGTTGCTTTTAATTGAAGTAGTGAGGTGTCAGTTTCTTTTAATTGAAGTAGTGAGGTGTCAGTTGCTTTTAATTGAAGTAGTGAGGTCAGTTGCTTTTAATTGAAGTAGTGAGGTCAGTTGCTTTTATTTGAAGTAGTGAGGTGTCAGTTGCTTTTAATTGAAGTAGTGAGGTCAGTTGCTTTTAATTGAAGTAGTGAGGTGTCAGTTGCTTTTAATTGAAGTAGTGAGGTCAGTTGCTTTTAATTGAAGTAGTGAGGTCAGTTGCTTTTAATTGAAGTAGTGAGGGCAGTTGCTTTTAATTGAAGTAGTGAGGTGTCAGTTGCTTTTAATTGAAGTAGTGAGGGCAGTTGCTTTTAATTGAAGTAGTGAGGTGTCAGTTGCTTTTAATTGAAGTAGTGAGGTCAGTTGCTCTTAATTAAAGTAGTGAGGTGTCAGTTGCTTTTAATTGAAGTAGTGAGGTCAGTTGCTTCTAATTGAAGTAGTGAGGTCAGTTGCTTTTAATTGAAGTAGTGAGGTCAGTTGCTTTTATTTGAAGTAGTGAGGTGTCAGTTTCTTTTAATTGAAGTAGTGAGGTGTCAGTTGCTTTTAATTGAAGTAGTGAGGTCAGTTCCTTTTAATTGAAGTAGTGAGGTATCAGTTGCTTTTAATTGAAGTAGTGAGGTCAGTTGCTTTTAATTGAAGTAGTGAGGTCAGTTACTTTTAATTGAAGTAGTGAGGTGTCAGTTGCTTTTAATTGAAGTAGTGAGGTCAGTTGCTTTTAATTGAAGTAGTGAGGTGTCAGTTGCTTTTAATTGAAGTAGTGTGGTCAGTTGCTACTAATTGAAGTAGAGAGGTCAGTTGCTTTTAATTGAAGTAGTGAGGTCAGTTGCTTTTAATTGAAGTAGTGAGGTGTCAGTTGCTTTTAATTGAAGTAGTGAGGTCAGTTGCTTTTAATTGAAGTAGTGAGGTCAGTTGCTTTGAATTGAAGTAGTGAGGTCAGTTGCTTTTAATTGTTGTAGTGAGGTGTCAGTTGCTTTTAATTGAAGTAGTGAGGTCAGTTGCTTTTAATTGAAGTAGTGAGGTCAGTTGCTTTTAATTGAAGTAGTGAGGGCAGTTGCTTTTAATTGAAGTAGTGAGGTGTCAGTTGCTTTTAATTGAAGTAGTGAGGTCAGTTGCTTCTAATTGAAGTAGTGAGGTCAGTTGCTTTTAATTGAAGTAGTGAGGTCAGTTGCTTTTAATTGAAGTAGTGAGGTGTCAGTTTCTTTTAATTGAAGTAGTGAGGTGTCAGTTGCTTTTAATTGAAGTAGTGAGGTCAGTTGCTTTTAATTGAAGTAGTGAGGTCAGTTGCTTTTATTTGAAGTAGTGAGGTGTCAGTTGCTTTTAATTGAAGTAGTGAGGTCAGTTGCTTTTAATTGAAGTAGTGAGGTGTCAGTTGCTTTTAATTGAAGTAGTGAGGTCAGTTGCTTTTAATTGAAGTAGTGAAGTGTCAGTTGCTTTTAATTGAAGTAGTGAGGTCAGTTGCTTTTAATTGAAGTAGTGAGGTGTCAGTTGCTTTTAATTGAAGTAGTGAGGTCAGTTGCTTTTAATTGAAGTAGTGAGGTCAGTTGCTTTTAATTGAAGTAGTGAGGTGTCAGTTTCTTTTAATTGAAGTAGTGAGCTGTCAGTTGCTTTTAATTGAAGTAGTGAGGTCAGTTGCTTTTAATTGAAGTAGTGAGGTCAGTTGCTTTTATTTGAAGTAGTGAGGTGTCAGTTGCTTTTAATTGAAGTAGTGAGGTGTCAGTTGCTTTTAATTGAAGTAGTGAGGTGTCAGTTGCTTTTAATTGAAGTAGTGAGGTCAGTTGCTTTTAATTGAAGTAGTGAGGTCAGTTGCTTTTAATTGAAGTAGTGAGGTGTCAGTTGCTTTTAATTGAAGTAGTGAGGTGCCAGTTGCTTTTAATTGAAGTAGTGAGGTCAGTTGCTTTTAATTGAAGTAGTGAGGTGTCAGTTGCTTTTAATTGAAGTAGTGAGGTCAGTTGCTTTTAATTGAAGTAGTGAAGTGTCAGTTGCTTTTAATTGAAGTAGTGAGGTCAGTTGCTTTTAATTGAAGTAGTGGGGGGTCAGTTTCTTTTAATTGAAGTAGTGAGGTCATTTGCTTTTAATTGAAGTAGTGAGGTCAGTTGCTTTTAATTGAAGTAGTGAGGTCAGTTGCTTTTAATTGAAGAAGTGAGTTCAGTTGCTTTTATTTGAAGGTAGTGAGGTGTCAGTTGCTTGTAATTGAAGTAGTGAGGTCAGTTGCTTTTAATTGAAGTAGTGAGGTGTCAGTTGCTTATAATTGAAGTAGTGAGGTCATTTGCTTTTAATTGAAGTAGTGAGGTGTCAGTTGCTTTTAATTGAAGTAGTGAGGTCAGTTCCTTTTAATTGAAGTAGTGAGGTGTCAGTTGCTTTTAATTGAAGTAGTGAGGTCAGTTGCTTTTAATTGAAGTAGTGAGGTCAGTTACTTTTAATTGAAGTAGTGAGGTCAGTTGCTTTTAATTGAAGTAGTGAGGTGTCAGTTGCTTTTAATTGAAGTAGTGAGGTCAGTTGCTTTTAATTGAAGTAGTGAGGTCAGTTGATTTTAATTGAAGTAGTGAGGTGTCAGTTGCTTTTAATTGAAGTAGTGAGGCCAGTTGCTTTTAATTGAAGTAGTGAGGCTTTTAATTGAAGTAGTGAGGTCAGTTGCTTTTAATTGAAGTAGTGAGGGCAGTTGCTTTTAATTGAAGTAGTGAGGTGTCAGTTGCTTTTAATTGAAGTAGTGAGGTCAGTTACTCTTAATTGAAGTAGTGAGGTGTCAGTTGCTTTTAATTGAAGTAGTGAGGTCAGTTGCTTCTAATTGAAGTAGTGAGGTCAGTTGCTTTTAATTGAAGTAGTGAGGTCAGTTGCTTTCAATTGAAGTAGTGAGGTCAGTTGCTTTTAATTCAAGTAGTGAGGTGTCAGTTGCTTTTAATTGAAGTAGTGAGGTCAGTTGCTTTTAATTGAAGTAGTGAGGTGTCAGTTGCTTTTAATTGAAGTAATGAGGTCAGTTGCTTTTAATTGAAGTAGTGAGGTGTCAGTTGCTTTTAATTGAAGTAATGAGGTCAGTTGCATTTAATTGAAGTAGTGAGGTGTCAGTTGCTTTTAATTGAAGTAGTGATGTCAGTTGCTTTTAATTGAAGTAGTGAGGGCAGTTGCTTTTAATTGAAGTAGTGAGGTGTCAGTTGCTTTTAATTGAAGTAGTGTGGTCAGTTGCTTCTAATTGAAGTAGTGAGGTCAGTTGCTTTTAATTGAAGTAGTGAGGTCAGTTGCTTTTAATTGAAGTAGTGAGGTGTCAGTTTCTTTTAATTGAAGTAGTGAGGTCAGTTGCTTTTAATTGAAGTAGTGAGGTCAGTTGCTTTTAATTGAAGTAGTGAGGTGTCAGTTGCTTTTAATTGAAGTAGTGAGGTCAGTTGCTTTTAATTGAAGTAGTGAAGTGTCAGTTGCTTTTAATTGAAGTAGTGAGGTCAGTTGCTTTTAATTGAAGTAGTGTCGTGTCAGTTGCTTTTAATTGAAGTAGTGAGGTCAGTTGCTTTTAATTGAGGTAGTGAGGTCAGTTGCTTTTAATTGAAGTAGTGAGGTCAGTTGCTTTTAATTGAAGTAGTGGGGGGTCAGTTTCTTTTAATTGAAGTAGTGAGGTCATTTGCTTTTAATTGAAGTAGTGAGGTCAGTTGCTTTTAATTGAAGTAGTGAGGTCAGTTGCTTTTAATTGAAGAAGTGAGTTCAGTTGCTTTTATTTGAAGGTAGTGAGGTGTCAGTTGCTTGTAATTGAAGTAGTGAGGTCAGTTGCTTTTAATTGAAGTAGTGAGGTGTCAGTTGCTTATAATTGAAGTAGTGAGGTCATTTGCTTTTAATTGAAGTAGTGAGGTGTCAGTTGCTTTTAATTGAAGTAGTGAGGTCAGTTCCTTTTAATTGAAGTAGTGAGGTGTCAGTTGCTTTTAATTGAAGTAGTGAGGTCAGTTGCTTTTAATTGAAGTAGTGAGGTCAGTTACTTTTAATTGAAGTAGTGAGGTCAGTTGCTTTTAATTGAAGTAGTGAGGTGTCAGTTGCTTTTAATTGAAGTAGTGAGGTCAGTTGCTTTTAATTGAAGTAGTGAGGTCAGTTGATTTTAATTGAAGTAGTGAGGTGTCAGTTGCTTTTAATTGAAGTAGTGAGGCCAGTTGCTTTTAATTGAAGTAGTGAGGCTTTTAATTGAAGTAGTGAGGTCAGTTGCTTTTAATTGAAGTAGTGAGGGCAGTTGCTTTTAATTGAAGTAGTGAGGTGTCAGTTGCTTTTAATTGAAGTAGTGAGGTCAGTTACTCTTAATTGAAGTAGTGAGGTGTCAGTTGCTTTTAATTGAAGTAGTGAGGTCAGTTGCTTCTAATTGAAGTAGTGAGGTCAGTTGCTTTTAATTGAAGTAGTGAGGTCAGTTGCTTTCAATTGAAGTAGTGAGGTCAGTTGCTTTTAATTCAAGTAGTGAGGTGTCAGTTGCTTTTAATTGAAGTAGTGAGGTCAGTTGCTTTTAATTGAAGTAGTGAGGTGTCAGTTGCTTTTAATTGAAGTAATGAGGTCAGTTGCTTTTAATTGAAGTAGTGAGGTGTCAGTTGCTTTTAATTGAAGTAATGAGGTCAGTTGCATTTAATTGAAGTAGTGAGGTGTCAGTTGCTTTTAATTGAAGTAGTGATGTCAGTTGCTTTTAATTGAAGTAGTGAGGGCAGTTGCTTTTAATTGAAGTAGTGAGGTGTCAGTTGCTTTTAATTGAAGTAGTGTGGTCAGTTGCTTCTAATTGAAGTAGTGAGGTCAGTTGCTTTTAATTGAAGTAGTGAGGTCAGTTGCTTTTAATTGAAGTAGTGAGGTGTCAGTTTCTTTTAATTGAAGTAGTGAGGTCAGTTGCTTTTAATTGAAGTAGTGAGGTCAGTTGCTTTTAATTGAAGTAGTGAGGTCAGTTGCTTTTAATTGAAGTAGTGAGGTGTCAGTTGCTTTTAATTGAAGTAGTGAGGTCAGTTGCTTTTAATTGAAGTAGTGAAGTGTCAGTTGCTTTTAATTGAAGTAGTGAGGTCAGTTGCTTTTAATTGAAGTAGTGTCGTGTCAGTTGCTTTTAATTGAAGTAGTGAGGTCAGTTGCTTTTAATTGAGGTAGTGAGGTCAGTTGCTTTTAATTGAAGTAGTGAGGTCAGTTGCTTCTAATTGAAGTAGTGAGGTCAGTTGCTTTTAATTGAAGTAGTGAGGTCAGTTGCTTTTATTTGAAGTAGTGAGGTGTCAGTTTCTTTTAATTGAAGTAGTGAGGTGTCAGTTGCTTTTAATTGAAGTAGTGAGGTCAGTTCCTTTTAATTGAAGTAGTGAGGTGTCAGTTGCTTTTAATTGAAGTAGTGAGGTCAGTTGCTTTTAATTGAAGTAGTGAGGTCAGTTACTTTTAATTGAAGTAGTGAGGTGTCAGTTGCTTTTAATTGAAGTAGTGTGGTCAGTTGCTACTAATTGAAGTAGAGAGGTCAGTTGCTTTTAATTGAAGTAGTGAGGTCAGTTGCTTTTAATTGAAGTAGTGAGGTGTCAGTTGCTTTTAATTGAAGTAGTGAGGTCAGTTGCTTTTAATTGAAGTAGTGAGGTCAGTTGCTTTGAATTGAAGTAGTGAGGTCAGTTGCTTTTAATTGTTGTAGTGAGGTGTCAGTTGCTTTTAATTGAAGTAGTGAGGTCAGTTGCTTTTAATTGAAGTAGTGAGGTCAGTTGCTTTTAATTGAAGTAGTGAGGGCAGTTGCTTTTAATTGAAGTAGTGAGGTGTCAGTTGCTTTTAATTGAAGTAGTGAGGTCAGTTGCTTTTAATTGAAGTAGTGAGGTGTCAGTTGCTTTTAATTGAAGTAGTGAGGTCAGTTGCTTTTAATTGAAGTAGTGAGGTGTCAGTTGTTTTTAATTGAAGTAGTGAGGTGTCAGTTGCTTTTAATTGAAGTAGTGAGGTGTCAGTTGCTTTTAATTGAAGTAGTGAGGTCAGTTGCTTTTAATTGAAGTAGTGAGGTCAGTTGCTTTTAATTGAAGTAGTGGGGTGTCAGTTGCTTTTAATTGAAGTAGTGAGGTGTCAGTTGCTTTTAATTGAAGTAGTGAGGTCAGTTGCTTTTAATTGAAGTAGTGAGGTGTCAGTTGCTTTTAATTGAAGTAGTGAGGTCAGTTCCTTTTAATTGAAGTAGTGAGGTGTCAGATGCTTTTAATTGAAGTAGTGAGGTCAGTCGCTTTTAATTGAAGTAGTGAGGTCAGTTGCTTTTAATTGAAGTAGTGAGGTCAGTTGCTTTTATTTGAAGTAGTGAGGTGTCAGTTGCTTTTAATTGAAGTAGTGAGGTGTCAGTTGCTTTTAATTGAAGTAGTGAGGTCAGTTGCTTTTAATTGAAGTAGTGAGGTCAGTTGCTTTTAATTGAAGTAGTGAGGTGTCAGTTGTTTTTAATTGAAGTAGTGAGGTGTCAGTTGCTTTTAATTGAAGTAGTGAGGTGTCAGTTGCTTTTAATTGAAGTAGTGAGGTGTCAGTTGCTTTTAATTGAAGTAGTGAGGTCAGTTGCTTTTAATTGAAGTAGTGAGGTCAGTTGCTTTTAATTGAAGTAGTGGGGTGTCAGTTGCTTTTAATTGAAGTAGTGAGGTGTCAGTTGCTTTTAATTGAAGTAGTGAGGTCAGTTGCTTTTAATTGAAGTAGTGAGGTGTCAGTTGCTTTTAATTGAAGTAGTGAGGTCAGTTCTTTTAATTGAAGTAGTGAGGTGTCAGATGCTTTTAATTGAAGTAGTGAGGTCAGTCGCTTTTAATTGAAGTAGTGAGGTCAGTTGCTTTTAATTGAAGTAGTGAGGTCAGTTGCTTTTATTTGAAGTAGTGAGGTGTCAGTTGCTTTTAATTGAAGTAGTGAGGTGTCAGTTGCTTTTAATTGAAGTAGTGAGGTCAGTTGCTTTTAATTGAAGTAGTGAGGTCATTTGCTTTTAATTGAAGTAGTGAGGTGTCAGTTGCTTTTAATTGAAGTAGTGAGGTCAGTTGCTTTTAATTGAAGTAGTGAGGTGTCAGTTGCTTTTAATTGAAGTAGTGATGTCAGTTGCTTCTAATTGAAGTAGTGAGGTCAGTTGCTTTTAATTGAAGTAGTGAGGTCAGTTGCTTTTAATTGAAGTAGTGAAGTGTCAGTTGCTTTTAATTGAAGTAGTGAGGTCAGTTGCTTTTAATTGAAGTAGTGAGGTCAGTTGCTTTTAATTGAAGTAGTGAGTTCAGCTGCTTTTAATTGAAGTAGTGAGGTGTCAGTTGCTTTTAATTGAAGTAGTGAAGTCAGTTGCTTTTAATTGAAGTAGTGAGGTGTCAGTTGCTTTTAATTGAAGTAGTGAGGTCAGTTGCTTTTAATTGAAGTAGTGAGGTCAGTTGCTTTTAATTGAAGTAGTGAGGTGTCAGTTGCTTTTAATTGAAGTAGTGTGGTCAGTTGCTTCTAATTGAAGTAGAGAGGTCAGTTGCTTTTAATTGAAGTAGTGAGGACAGTTGCTTTTAATTGAAGTAGTGAGGTGTCAGTTGCTTTTAATTGAAGAAGTGAGGTCAGTTGCTTTTAATTGAAGTAGTGAGGTCAGTTGCTTTTAATTGAAGTAGTGAGGTCAGTTGCTTTTAATTGAAGTAGTGAGGTGTCAGTTGCTTTTAATTGAAGTAGTGAGGTCAGTTGCTTTTAATTGAAGTAGTGAGGTCAGTTGCTTTTAATTGAAGTAGTGAGGGCAGTTGCTTTTAATTGAAGTAGTGAGGTGTCAGTTGCTTTTAATTGAAGTAGTGAGGGCAGTTGCTTTTAATTGAAGTAGTGAGGTGTCAGTTGCTTTTAATTGAAGTAGTGAGGTCAGTTGCTCTTAATTAAAGTAGTGAGGTGTCAGTTGCTTTTAATTGAAGTAGTGAGGTCAGTTGCTTCTAATTGAAGTAGTGAGGTCAGTTGCTTTTAATTGAAGTAGTGAGGTCAGTTGCTTTTATTTGAAGTAGTGAGGTGTCAGTTTCTTTTAATTGAAGTAGTGAGGTGTCAGTTGCTTTTAATTGAAGTAGTGAGGTCAGTTCCTTTTAATTGAAGTAGTGAGGTATCAGTTGCTTTTAATTGAAGTAGTGAGGTCAGTTGCTTTTAATTGAAGTAGTGAGGTCAGTTACTTTTAATTGAAGTAGTGAGGTGTCAGTTGCTTTTAATTGAAGTAGTGAGGTCAGTTGCTTTTAATTGAAGTAGTGAGGTGTCAGTTGCTTTTAATTGAAGTAGTGTGGTCAGTTGCTACTAATTGAAGTAGAGAGGTCAGTTGCTTTTAATTGAAGTAGTGAGGTCAGTTGCTTTTAATTGAAGTAGTGAGGTGTCAGTTGCTTTTAATTGAAGTAGTGAGGTCAGTTGCTTTTAATTGAAGTAGTGAGGTCAGTTGCTTTGAATTGAAGTAGTGAGGTCAGTTGCTTTTAATTGTTGTAGTGAGGTGTCAGTTGCTTTTAATTGAAGTAGTGAGGTCAGTTGCTTTTAATTGAAGTAGTGAGGTCAGTTGCTTTTAATTGAAGTAGTGAGGGCAGTTGCTTTTAATTGAAGTAGTGAGGTGTCAGTTGCTTTTAATTGAAGTAGTGAGGTCAGTTGCTCTTAATTAAAGTAGTGAGGTGTCAGTTGCTTTTAATTGAAGTAGTGAGGTCAGTTGCTTCTAATTGAAGTAGTGAGGTCAGTTGCTTTTAATTGAAGTAGTGAGGTCAGTTGCTTTTAATTGAAGTAGTGAGGTGTCAGTTGCTTTTAATTGAAGTAGTGAGGTCAGTTGCTTTTAATTGAAGTAGTGAAGTGTCAGTTGCTTTTAATTGAAGTAGTGAGGTCAGTTGCTTTTAATTGAAGTAGTGTCGTGTCAGTTGCTTTTAATTGAAGTAGTGAGGTCAGTTGCTTTTAATTGAGGTAGTGAGGTCAGTTGCTTTTAATTGAAGTAGTGAGGTCAGTTGCTTCTAATTGAAGTAGTGAGGTCAGTTGCTTTTAATTGAAGTAGTGAGGTCAGTTGCTTTTATTTGAAGTAGTGAGGTGTCAGTTTCTTTTAATTGAAGTAGTGAGGTGTCAGTTGCTTTTAATTGAAGTAGTGAGGTCAGTTCCTTTTAATTGAAGTAGTGAGGTGTCAGTTGCTTTTAATTGAAGTAGTGAGGTCAGTTGCTTTTAATTGAAGTAGTGAGGTCAGTTACTTTTAATTGAAGTAGTGAGGTGTCAGTTGCTTTTAATTGAAGTAGTGTGGTCAGTTGCTACTAATTGAAGTAGAGAGGTCAGTTGCTTTTAATTGAAGTAGTGAGGTCAGTTGCTTTTAATTGAAGTAGTGAGGTGTCAGTTGCTTTTAATTGAAGTAGTGAGGTCAGTTGCTTTTAATTGAAGTAGTGAGGTCAGTTGCTTTGAATTGAAGTAGTGAGGTCAGTTGCTTTTAATTGTTGTAGTGAGGTGTCAGTTGCTTTTAATTGAAGTAGTGAGGTCAGTTGCTTTTAATTGAAGTAGTGAGGTCAGTTGCTTTTAATTGAAGTAGTGAGGGCAGTTGCTTTTAATTGAAGTAGTGAGGTGTCAGTTGCTTTTAATTGAAGTAGTGAGGTCAGTTGCTCTTAATTAAAGTAGTGAGGTGTCAGTTGCTTTTAATTGAAGTAGTGAGGTCAGTTGCTTTTAATTGAGGTAGTGAGGTCAGTTGCTTTTAATTGAAGTAGTGAGGTCAGTTGCTTCTAATTGAAGTAGTGAGGTCAGTTGCTTTTAATTGAAGTAGTGAGGTCAGTTGCTTTTATTTGAAGTAGTGAGGTGTCAGTTTCTTTTAATTGAAGTAGTGAGGTGTCAGTTGCTTTTAATTGAAGTAGTGAGGTCAGTTCCTTTTAATTGAAGTAGTGAGGTGTCAGTTGCTTTTAATTGAAGTAGTGAGGTCAGTTGCTTTTAATTGAAGTAGTGAGGTCAGTTACTTTTAATTGAAGTAGTGAGGTGTCAGTTGCTTTTAATTGAAGTAGTGTGGTCAGTTGCTACTAATTGAAGTAGAGAGGTCAGTTGCTTTTAATTGAAGTAGTGAGGTCAGTTGCTTTTAATTGAAGTAGTGAGGTGTCAGTTGCTTTTAATTGAAGTAGTGAGGTCAGTTGCTTTTAATTGAAGTAGTGAGGTCAGTTGCTTTGAATTGAAGTAGTGAGGTCAGTTGCTTTTAATTGTTGTAGTGAGGTGTCAGTTGCTTTTAATTGAAGTAGTGAGGTCAGTTGCTTTTAATTGAAGTAGTGAGGTCAGTTGCTTTTAATTGAAGTAGTGAGGGCAGTTGCTTTTAATTGAAGTAGTGAGGTGTCAGTTGCTTTTAATTGAAGTAGTGAGGTCAGTTGCTCTTAATTAAAGTAGTGAGGTGTCAGTTGCTTTTAATTGAAGTAGTGAGGTCAGTTGCTTCTAATTGAAGTAGTGAGGTCAGTTGCTTTTAATTGAAGTAGTGAGGTCAGTTGCTTTTAATTGAAGTAGTGAGGTGTCAGTTTCTTTTAATTGAAGTAGTGAGGTGTCAGTTGCTTTTAATTGAAGTAGTGAGGTCAGTTGCTTTTAATTGAAGTAGTGAGGTCAGTTGCTTTTATTTGAAGTAGTGAGGTGTCAGTTGCTTTTAATTGAAGTTGTGAGGTCAGTTGCTTTTAATTGAAGTAGTGAGGTGTCAGTTGCTTTTAATTGAAGTAGTGAGGTCAGTTGCTTTTAATTGAAGTAGTGAAGTGTCAGTTGCTTTTAATTGAAGTAGTGAGGTCAGTTGCTTTTAATTGAAGTAGTGAGGTGTCAGTTGCTTTTAATTGAAGTAGTGAGGTCAGTTGCTTTTAATTGAAGTAGTGAGGTCAGTTGCTTTTAATTGAAGTAGTGAGGTGTCAGTTTCTTTTAATTGAAGTAGTGAGCTGTCAGTTGCTTTTAATTGAAGTAGTGAGGTCAGTTGCTTTTAATTGAAGTAGTGAGGTCAGTTGCTTTTATTTGAAGTAGTGAGGTGTCAGTTGCTTTTAATTGAAGTAGTGAGGTGTCAGTTGCTTTTAATTGAAGTAGTGAGGTGTCAGTTGCTTTTAATTGAAGTAGTGAAGTCAGTTGCTTCTAATTGAAGTAGTGAGGTCAGTTGCTTTTAATTGAAGTAGTGAGGTGTCATTTGCTTTTAATTGAAGTAGTGAGGTGCCAGTTGCTTTAATTGAAGTAGTGAGGTCAGTTGCTTTTAATTGAAGTAGTGAGGTGTCAGTTGCTTTTAATTGAAGTAGTGAGGTCAGTTGCTTTTAATTGAAGTAGTGAGGTGTCAGTTGCTTTTAATTGAAGTAGTGAGGTCAGTTGCTTTTAATTGAAGTAGTGGGGTGTCAGTTTCTTTTAATTGAAGTAGTGAGGTCATTTGCTTTTAATTGAAGTAGTGAGGTCAGTGGCTTTTAATTGAAGTAGTGAGGTCAGTTGCTTTTATTTGAAGTAGTGAGGTCAGTTGCTTTTAATTGAAGAAGTGAGGTCAGTTGCTTTTATTTGAAGGTAGTGAGGTGTCAGTTGCTTGTAATTGAAGTAGTGAGGTCAGTTGCTTTTAATTGAAGTAGTGAGGTGTCAGTTGCTTTTAATTGAAATAGTGAGGTCATTTGCTTTTAATTGAAGTAGTGAGGTGTCAGTTGCTTTTAATTGAAGTAGTGAGGTCAGTTGCTTTTAATTGAAGTAGTGAGGTGTCAGTTGCTTTTAATTGAAGTAGTGAGGTCAGTTGCTTCTAATAGAAGTAGTGAGGTCAGTTGCTTTTAATTGAAGTAGTGAGGTCAGTTGCTTTTAATTGAAGTAGTGAAGTGTCAGTTGCTTTTAATTGAAGTAGTGATGTCAGTTGCTTTTAATTGAAGTAGTGAGGTCAGTTGCTTTTAATTGAAGTAGTGAGTTCAGCTGATTTTAATTGAAGTAGTGAGGTGTCAGTTGCTTTTAATTGAAGTAGTGAGGTCAGTTGCTTTTAATTGAAGTAGTGAGGTGTCAGTTGCTTTTAATTGAAGTAGTGAGGTCAGTTGCTTTTAATTGAAGTAGTGAGGGCAGTTGCTTTTAATTGAAGTAGTGAGGTGTCAGTTGCTTTTAATTGAAGTAGTGAGGTCAGTTGCTCTTAATTAAAGTAGTGAGGTGTCAGTTGCTTTTAATTGAAGTAGTGAGGTCAGTTGCTTCTAATTGAAGTAGTGAGGTCAGTTGCTTTTAATTGAAGTAGTGAGGTCAGTTGCTTTTAATTGAAGTAGTGAGGTGTCAGTTTCTTTTAATTGAAGTAGTGAGGTGTCAGTTGCTTTTAATTGAAGTAGTGAGGTCAGTTGCTTTTAATTGAAGTAGTGAGGTCAGTTGCTTTTATTTGAAGTAGTGAGGTGTCAGTTGCTTTTAATTGAAGTAGTGAGGTCAGTTGCTTTTAATTGAAGTAGTGAGGTGTCAGTTGCTTTTAATTGAAGTAGTGAGATCAGTTGCTTTTAATTGAAGTAGTGAAGTGTCAGTTGCTTTTAATTGAAGTAGTGAGGTCAGTTGCTTTTAATTGAAGTAGTGAGGTCAGTTGCTTTTAATTGAAGTAGTGAGGTGTCAGTTGCTTTTAATTGAAGTAGTGAGGTCAGTTGCTTTTAATTGAAGTAGTGAGGTGTCAGTTGCTTTTAATTGAAGTAGTGAGGTCAGTTGCTTTTAATTGAAGTAGTGGGGTGTCAGTTTCTTTTAATTGAAGTAGTGAGGTCATTTGCTTTTAATTGAAGAAGTGAGGTCAGTTGCTTTTATTTGAAGGTAGTGAGGTGTCAGTTGCTTGTAATTGAAGTAGTGAGGTCTGTTGCTTTTAATTGAAGTAGTGAGGTGTCAGTTGCTTTTAATTGAAATAGTGAGGTCATTTGCTTTTAATTGAAGTAGTGAGGTGTCAGTTGCTTTTAATTGAAGTAGTGAGGTCAGTTGCTTTTAATTGAAGTAGTGAGGTGTCAGTTGCTTTTAATTGAAGTAGTGAGGTCAGTTGCTTCTAATAGAAGTAGTGAGGTCAGTTGCTTTTAATTGAAGTAGTGAGGTCAGTTGCTTTTAATTGAAGTAGTGAAGTGTCAGTTGCTTTTAATTGAAGTAGTGATGTCAGTTGCTTTTAATTGAAGTAGTGAGGTCAGTTGCTTTTAATTGAAGTAGTGAGTTCAGCTGCTTTTAATTGAAGTAGTGAGGTGTCAGTTGCTTTTAATTGAAGTAGTGAGGTCAGTTGCTTTTAATTGAAGTAGTGAGGTGTCAGTTGCTTTTAATTGAAGTAGTGAGGTCAGTTGCTTTTAATTGAAGTAGTGAGGTGTCAGTTGCTTTTAATTGAAATAGTGTGGTCAGTTGCTACTAATTGAAGTAGAGAGGTCAGTTGCTTTTAATTGAAGTAGTGAGGGCAGTTGCTTTTAATTGAAGTAGTGAGGTGTCAGTTGCTTTTAATTGAAGTAGTGAGGTCAGTTGCTCTTAATTAAAGTAGTGAGGTGTCAGTTGCTTTTAATTGAAGTAGTGAGGTCAGTTGCTTCTAATTGAAGTAGTGAGGTCAGTTGCTTTTAATTGAAGTAGTGAGGTCAGTTGCTTTTAATTGAAGTAGTGAGGTGTCAGTTGCTTTTAATTGAAGTAGTGAGGTCAGTTGCTTTTAATTGAAGTAGTGAGGTCAGTTGCTTTTAATTGAAGTAGTGAGGTCAGTTGCTTTTAATTGAAGTAGTGAGGTGTCAGTTGCTTTTAATTGAAGTAGTGAGGTCAGTTGCTTTTAATTGAAGTAGTGAGGTCAGTTGCTTTTAATTGAAGTAGTGAGGGCAGTTGCTTTTAATTGAAATAGTGAGGTGTCAGTTGCTTTTAATTGAAGTAGTGAGGTCAGTTGCTCTTAATTAAAGTAGTGAGGTGTCAGTTGCTTTTAATTGAAGTAGTGAGGTCAGTTGCTTTTAATTGAAGTAGTGAGGTGTCAGTTGCTTTCAATTGAAGTAGTGAGGTCAGTTGCTTTTAATTGAAGTAGTGAAGTGTCAGTTGCTTTTAATTGAAGCAGTGAGGTCAGTTGCTTTTAATTGAAGTAGTGTCGTGTCAGTTGCTTTTAATTGAAGTAGTGAGGTCAGTTGCTTTTAATTGAGGTAGTGAGGTCAGTTGCTTTTAATTGAAGTAGTGAGGTGTCAGTTGCTTTTAATTGAAGTAGTGAGGTCAGTTGCTTCTAATTGAAGTAGTGAGGTCAGTTGCTTTTAATTGAAGTAGTGAGGTCAGTTGCTTTTATTTGAAGTAGTGAGGTGTCAGTTTCTTTTAATTGAAGTAGTGAGGTGTCAGTTGCTTTTAATTGAAGTAGTGAGGTCAGTTCCTTTTAATTGAAGTAGTGAGGTGTCAGTTGCTTTTAATTGAAGTAGTGAGGTCAGTTGCTTTTAATTGAAGTATTGAGGTCAGTAACTTTTAATTGAAGTAGTGAGGTCAGTTGCTTTTAATTGAAGTAGTGAGGTGTCAGTTGCTTTTAATTGAAGTAGTGAGGTCAGTTGCTTTTAATTGAAGTAGTGAGGTCAGTTGATTTTAATTGAAGTAGTGAGGTGTCAGTTGCTTTTAATTGAAGTAGTGAGGTCAGTTGCTTTTAATTGAAGTAGTGAGGCTTTTAATTGAAGTAGTGAGGTCAGTTGCTTTTAATTGAAGTAGTGAGGGCAGTTGCTTTTAATTGAAGTAGTGAAGTGTCAGTTGCTTTTAATTGAAGTAGTGAGGTCAGTTACTCTTAATTGAAGTAGTGAGGTGTCAGTTGCTTTTAATTGAAGTAGTGAGGTCAGTTGCTTCTAATTGAAGTAGTGAGGTCAGTTGCTTTTAATTGAAGTAGTGAGGTCAGTTGCTTTTAATTGAAGTAGTGAGGTCAGTTGCTTTTAATTCAAGTAGAGAGGTGTCAGTTGCTTTTAATTGAAGTAGTGAGGTCAGTTGCTTTTAATTGAAGTAGTGAGGTGTCAGTTGCTTTTAATTGAAGTAATGAGGTCAGTTGCTTTTAATTGAAGTAGTGAGGTGTCAGTTGCTTTTAATTGAAGTAATGAGGTCAGTTGCATTTAATTGAAGTAGTGAGGTGTCAGTTGCTTTTAATTGAAGTAGTGATGTCAGTTGCTTTTAATTGAAGTAGTGAGGGCAGTTGCTTTTAATTGAAGTAGTGAGGTGTCAGTTCCTTTTAATATAAGTAGTGTGGTCAGTTGCTTCTAATTGAAGTAGTGAGGTCAGTTGCTTTTAATTGAAGTAGTGAGGTCAGTTGCTTTTAATTGAAGTAGTGAGGTGTCAGTTGCTTTTAATTGAAGTAGTGAGGTCAGTTGCTTTTAATTGAAGTAGTGAGGTCAGTTGCTTTTAATTGAAGTAGTGAGGTCAGTTGCTTTTAATTGAAGTAGTGAGGTGTCAGTTGCTTTTAATTGAAGTAGTGAGGTCAGTTGCTTTTAATTGAAGTAGTGAAGTGTCAGTTGCTTTTAATTGAAGTAGTGAGGTCAGTTGCTTTTAATTGAAGTAGTGTCGTGTCAGTTGCTTTTAATTGAAGCAGTGAGGTCAGTTGCTTTTAATTGAGGTAGTGAGGTCAGTTGCTTTTAATTGAAGTAGTGAGGTGTCAGTTGCTTTTAATTGAAGTAGTGAGGTCAGTTGCTTCTAATTGAAGTAGTGAGGTCAGTTGCTTTTAATTGAAGTAGTGAGGTCAGTTGCTTTTATTTGAAGTAGTGAGGTGTCAGTTTCTTTTAATTGAAGTAGTGAGGTGTCAGTTGCTTTTAATTGAAGTAGTGAGGTCAGTTCCTTTTAATTGAAGTAGTGAGGTGTCAGTTGCTTTTAATTGAAGTAGTGAGGTCAGTTGCTTTTAATTGAAGTAGTGAGGTCAGTTACTTTTAATTGAAGTAGTGAGGTCAGTTGCTTTTAATTGAAGTAGTGAGGTGTCAGTTGCTTTTAATTGATGTAGTGAGGTCAGTTGCTTTTAATTGAAGTAGTGAGGTCAGTTGATTTTAATTGAAGTAGTGAGGTGTCAGTTGCTTTTAATTGAAGTAGTGAGGTCAGTTGCTTCTAATTGAAGTAGTGAGGTCAGTTGCTTTTAATTGAAGTAGTGAGGTCAGTTGCTTTTATTTGAAGTAGTGAGGTGTCAGTTTCTTTTAATTGAAGTAGTGAGGTGTCAGTTGCTTTTAATTGAAGTAGTGAGGTCAGTTCCTTTTAATTGAAGTAGTGAGGTGTCAGTTGCTTTTAATTGAAGTAGTGAGGTCAGTTGCTTTTAATTGAAGTAGTGAGGTCAGTTACTTTTAATTGAAGTAGTGAGGTCAGTTGCTTTTAATTGAAGTAGTGAGGTGTCAGTTGCTTTTAATTGATGTAGTGAGGTCAGTTGCTTTTAATTGAAGTAGTGAGGTCAGTTGATTTTAATTGAAGTAGTGAGGTGTCAGTTGCTTTTAATTGAAGTAGTGAGGTCAGTTGCTTTTAATTGAAGTAGTGAGGCTTTTAATTGAAGTAGTGAGGGCAGTTGCTTTTAATTGAAGTAGTGAGGTGTCAGTTGCTTTTAATTGAAGTAGTGAGGTCAGTTACTCTTAATTGAAGTAGTGAGGTGTCAGTTGCTTTTAATTGAAGTAGTGAGGTCAGTTGCTTCTAATTGAAGTAGTGAGGTCAGTTGCTTTTAATTGAAGTAGTGAGGTCAGTTGCTTTTAATTGAAGTAGTGAGGTCAGTTGCTTTTAATTCAAGTAATGAGGTGTCAGTTGCTTTTAATTGAAGTAGTGAGGTCAGTTGCTTTTAATTGAAGTAGTGAGGTGTCAGTTGCTTTTAATTGAAGTAATGAGGTCAGTTGCTTTTAATTGAAGTAGTGATGTGTCAGTTGCTTTTAATTGAAGTAATGAGGTCAGTTGCATTTAATTGAAGTAGTGAGGTGTCAGTTGCTTTTAATTGAAGTAGTGATGTCAGTTGCTTTTAATTGAAGTAGTGAGGGCAGTTGCTTTTAATTGAAGTAGTGAGGTGTCAGTTGCTTTTAATTGAAGTATTGTGGTCAGTTGCTTCTAATTGAAGTAGTGAGGTCAGTTGCTTTTAATTGAAGTAGTGAGGTCAGTTGCTTTTATTTGAAGTAGTGAGGTGACAGTTGCTTTTAATTGAAGTAGTGAGGTCAGTTGCTTTTAATTGAAGTAGTGAGGTCAGTTGCTTTTAATTGAAGTAGTGAGGTGTCAGTTGCTTTTAAATGAAGTAGTGAGGTCAGTTGCTTTTAATTGAAGTAGTGAGGTCAGTTGCTTTTAATTGAAGTAGTGAGGTGTCAGTTGCTTTTAATTGAAGTAATGAGGTCAGTTGCTTTTAATTGAAGTAGTGAGGTGTCAGTTGCTTTTAATTGAAGTAGTGATGTCAGTTGCTTTTAATTGAAGTAGTGAGGGCAGTTGCTTTTAATTGAAGTAGTGAGGTGTCAGTTGCTTTTAATTGAAGTAGTGTGGTCAGTTGCTTCTAATTGAAGTAGTGAGGTCAGTTGCTTTTAATTGAAGTAGTGAGGTCAGTTGCTTTTAATTGAAGTAGTGATGTCAGTTGCTTTTAATTGAAGTAGTGAGGTCAGTTGCTTTTAATTGAAGTAGTGAGGTCAGTTGCTTTTAATTGAAGTAGTGAGGTGTCAGTTGCTTTTAATTGAAGTAGTGAGGTCAGTTGCTTTTAATTGAAGTAGTGAGGTCAGTTGCTTTTAATTGAAGTAGTGAGGTGTCAGTTGCTTTTAATTGAAGTAGTGAGGTCAGTTGCTTTTAATTGAAGTAGTGAGGCTTTTAATTGAAGTAGTGAGGTCAGTTTCTTTTAATTGAAGTAGTGAGGGCAGTTGCTTTTAATTGAAGTAGTGAGGTGTCAGTTGCTTTTAATTGAAGTAGTGAGGTCAGTTGCTTTTAATTGAAGTAGTGAGGTCAGTTGCTTTTAATTGAAGTAGTGAGGTGTCAGTTGCTTTTAATTGAAGTAGTGAGGTCAGTTGCTTTTAATTGAAGTAGTGAGGTCAGTTGCTTTTAATTGAAGTAGTGAGTGCAGTTGCTTTTAATTGAAGTAGTGAGGTGTCAGTTGCTTTTAATTGAAGTAGTGAGGTCAGTTGCTCTTAATTAAAGTAGTGAGGTGTCAGTTGCTTTTAATTGAAGTAGTGAGGTCAGTTGCTTTTAATTGAAGTAGTGAGGTCAGTTGCTTTTAATTGAAGTAGTGAGGTGTCAGTTGCTTTTAATTGAAGTAGTGAGGTCAGTTGCTTTTAATTGAAGTAGTGAAGTGTCAGTTGCTTTTAATTGAAGTAGTGAGGTCAGTTGCTTTTAATTGAAGTAGTGTCGTGTCAGTTGCTTTTAATTGAAGTAGTGAGGTCAGTTGCTTTTAATTGAGGTAGTGAGGTCAGTTGCTTTTAATTGAAGTAGTGAGGTGTCAGTTGCTTTTAATTGAAGTAGTGAGGTCAGTTGCTTCTAATTGAAGTAGTGAGGTCAGTTGCTTTTAATTGAAGTAGTGAGGTCAGTTGCTTTTATTTGAAGTAGTGAGGTGTCAGTTTCTTTTAATTGAAGTAGTGAGGTGTCAGTTGCTTTTAATTGAAGTAGTGAGGTCAGTTCCTTTTAATTGAAGTAGTGAGGTGTCAGTTGCTTTTAATTGAAGTAGTGAGGTCAGTTGCTTTTAATTGAAGTAGTGAGGTCAGTTACTTTTAATTGAAGTAGTGAGGTCAGTTGCTTTTAATTGAAGTAGTGAGGTGTCAGTTGCTTTTAATTGAAGTAGTGAGGTCAGTTGCTTCTAATTGAAGTAGTGAGGTCAGTTGCTTTTAATTGAAGTAGTGAGGTCAGTTGCTTTTAATTGAAGTAGTGAGGTCAGTTGCTTTTAATTCAAGTAGTGAGGTGTCAGTTGCTTTTAATTGAAGTAGTGAGGTCAGTTGCTTTTAATTGAAGTAGTGAGGTGTCAGTTGCTTTTAATTGAAGTAATGAGGTCAGTTGCTTTTAATTGAAGTAGTGAGGTGTCAGTTGCTTTTAATTGAAGTAATGAGGTCAGTTGCATTTAATTGAAGTAGTGAGGTGTCAGTTGCTTTTAATTGAAGTAGTGATGTCAGTTGCTTTTAATTGAAGTAGTGAGGGCAGTTGCTTTTAATTGAAGTAGTGAGGTGTCAGTTGCTTTTAATTGAAGTAGTGTGGTCAGTTGCTTCTAATTGAAGTAGTGAGGTCACTTGCTTTTAATTGAAGTAGTGAGGTCAGTTGCTTTTAATTGAAGTAGTGAGGTGTCAGTTGCATTTAATTGAAGTAGTGAGGTCAGTTGCTTTTAATTGAAGTAGTGAGGTCAGTTGCTTTTAATTGAAGTAGTGAGTTCAGTTGCTTTTAATTGAAGTAGTGAGGTGTCAGTTGCTTTTAATTGAAGTAATGAGGTCAGTTGCTTTTAATTGAAGTAGTGAAGTGTCAGTTGCTTTTAATTGAAGTAGTGAGGTCAGTTGCTTTTAATTGAAGTAGTGTCGTGTCAGTTGCTTTTAATTGAAGTAGTGAGGTCAGTTGCTTTTAATTGAGGTAGTGAGGTCAGTTGCTTTTAATTGAAGTAGTGAGGTGTCAGTTGCTTTTAATTGAAGTAGTGAGGTCAGTTGCTTCTAATTGAAGTAGTGAGGTCAGTTGCTTTTAATTGAAGTAGTGAGGTCAGTTCCTTTTATTTGAATTAGTGAGGTGTCAGTTTCTTTTAATTGAAGTAGTGAGGTGTCAGTTGCTTTTAATTGAAGTAGTGAGGTCAGTTCCCTTTAATTGAAGTAGTGAGGTGTCAGTTGCTTTTAATTGAAGTAGTGAGGTCAGTTGCTTTTAATTGAAGTAGTGAGGTCAGTTACTTTTAATTGAAGTAGTGAGGTCAGTTGCTTTTAATTGAAGTAGTGAGGTGTCAGTTGCTTTTAATTGAAGTAGTGAGGTCAGTTGCTTTTAATTGAAGTAGTGAGGCTTTTAATTGAAGTAGTGACGTCAGTTGCTTTTAATTGAAGTAGTGAGGGCAGTTGCTTTTAATTGAAGTAGTGAGGTGTCAGTTGCTTTTAATTGAAGTAGTGAGGTCAGTTACTCTTAATTGAAGTAGTGAGGTGTCAGTTGCTTTTAATTGAAGTAGTGAGGTCAGTTGCTTCTAATTGAAGTAGTGAGGTCAGTTGCTTTTAATTGAAGTAGTGAGGTCAGTTGCTTTTAATTGAAGTAGTGAGGTCAGTTGCTTTTAATTCAAGTAGTGAGGTGTCAGTTGCTTTTAATTGAAGTAGTGAGGTCAGTTGCTTTTAATTGAAGTAGTGAGGTGTCAGTTGCTTTTAATTGAAGTAATGAGGTCAGTTGCTTTTAATTGAAGTAGTGATGTGTCAGTTGCTTTTAATTGAAGTAATGAGGTCAGTTGCATTTAATTGAAGTAGTGAGGTGTCAGTTGCTTTTAATTGAAGTAGTGATGTCAGTTGCTTTTAATTGAAGTAATGAGGGCAGTTGCTTTTAATTGAAGTAGTGAGGTGTCAGTTGCTTTTAATTGAAGTATTGTGGTCAGTTGCTTCTAATTGAAGTAGTGAGGTCAGTTGCTTTTAATTGAAGTAGTGAGGTCAGTTGCTTTTAATTGAAGTAGTGAGGTGTCAGTTGCTTTTAATTGAAGTAGTGAGGTCAGTTGCTTTTAATTGAAGTAGTGAGGTCAGTTGCTTTTAATTGAAGTAGTGAGGTCACTTGCTTTTATTTGAAGTAGTGAGGTGTCAGTTGCTTTTAATTGAAGTAGTGAGGTCAGTTGCTTTTAATTGAAGTAGTGAGGTCAGTTGCTTTTAATTGAAGTAGTGAGGTGTCAGTTGCTTTTAATTGAAGTAGTGAGGTCAGTTGCTTTTAATTGATGTAGTGAGGTCAGTTGCTTTTAATTGAAGTAGTGAGGTGTCAGTTGCTTTTAATTGAAGTAATGAGGTCAGTTGCTTTTAATTGAAGTAGTGAGGTGTCAGTTGCTTTTAATTGAAGTAGTGATGTCAGTTGCTTTTAATTGAAGTAGTGAGGGCAGTTGCTTTTAATTGAAGTAGTGAGGTGTCAGTTGCTTTTAATTGAAGTAGTGTGGTCAGTTGCTTCTAATTGAAGTAGTGAGGTCAGTTGCTTTTAATTGAAGTAGTGAGGTCAGTTGCTTTTAATTGAAGTAGTGAGGTGTCAGTTGCTTTTAATTGAAGTAGTGAGGTCAGTTGCTTTTAATTGAAGTAGTGAGGTCAGTTGCTTTTAATTGAAGTAGTGAGGTCAGTTGCTTTTAATTGAAGTAGTGAGGTGTCAGTTGCTTTTAATTGAAGTAGTGAGGTCAGTTGCTTTTAATTGAAGTAGTGAGGTCAGTTGCTTTTAATTGAAGTAGTGAGGTGTCAGTTGCTTTTAATTGAAGTAGTGAGGTGTCAGTTGCTTTTAATTGAAGTAGTGAGGTCAGTTGCTTTTAATTGAAGTAATGAGGTCAGTTGCTTTTAATTGAAGTAGTGAGGTGTCAGTTGCTTTTAATTGAAGTAATGAGGTCAGTTGCTTTTAATTGAAGTAGTGAGGTGTCAGTTGCTTTTAATTGAAGTAGTGATGTCATTTGCTTTTAATTGAAGTAGTGAGGGCAGTTGCTTTTAATTGAAGTAGTGAGGTGTCAGTTGCTTTTAATTGAAGTAGTGTGGTCAGTTGCTTCTAATTGAAGTAGTGAGGTCAGTTGCTTTTAATTGAAGTAGTGAGGTCAGTTGCTTTTAATTGAAGTAGTGAGGTCAGTTGCTTTTAATTGAAGTAGTGAGGTCAGTTGCTTTTAATTGAAGTAGTGAGGTCAGTTGCTTTTAATTGAAGTAGTGAGGTGTCAGTTGCTTTTAATTGAAGTAGTGAGGTCAGTTGCTTTTAATTGAAGTAGTGAGGTCAGTTGCTTTTAATTGAAGTAGTGAGGTGTCAGTTGCTTTTAATTGAAGTAGTGAGGTCAGTTGCTTTTAATTGAAGTAGTGAGGCTTTTAATTGAAGTAGTGAGGTCAGTTTCTTTTAATTGAAGTAGTGAGGGCAGTTGCTTTTAATTGAAGTAGTGAGGTGTCAGTTGCTTTTAATTGAAGTAGTGAGGTCAGTTGCTTTTAATTGAAGTAGTGAGGTCAGTTGCTTTTAATTGAAGTAGTGAGGTGTCAGTTGCTTTTAATTGAAGTAGTGAGGTCAGTTGCTTTTAATTGAAGTAGTGAGGTCAGTTGCTTTTAATTGAAGTAGTGAGGGCAGTTGCTTTTAATTGAAGTAGTGAGGTGTCAGTTGCTTTTAATTGAAGTAGTGAGGTCAGTTGCTCTTAATTAAAGTAGTGAGGTGTCAGTTGCTTTTAATTGAAGTAGTGAGGTCAGTTGCTTTTAATTGAAGTAGTGAGGTCAGTTGCTTTTAATTGAAGTAGTGAGGTGTCAGTTGCTTTTAATTGAAGTAGTGAGGTCAGTTGTTTTTAATTGAAGTAGTGAAGTGTCAGTTGCTTTTAATTGAAGTAGTGAGGTCAGTTGCTTTTAATTGAAGTAGTGTCGTGTCAGTTGCTTTTAATTGAAGTAGTGAGGTCAGTTGCTTTTAATTGAGGTAGTGAGGTCAGTTGCTTTTAATTGAAGTAGTGAGGTGTCAGTTGCTTTTAATTGAAGTAGTGAGGTCAGTTGCTTCTAATTGAAGTAGTGAGGTCAGTTGCTTTTAATTGAAGTAGTGAGGTCAGTTGCTTTTATTTGAAGTAGTGAGGTGTCAGTTTCTTTTAATTGAAGTAGTGAGGTGTCAGTTGCTTTTAATTGAAGTAGTGAGGTCAGTTCCTTTTAATTGAAGTAGTGAGGTGTCAGTTGCTTTTAATTGAAGTAGTGAGGTCAGTTGCTTTTAATTGAAGTAGTGAGGTCAGTTACTTTTAATTGAAGTAGTGAGGTCAGTTGCTTTTAATTGAAGTAGTGAGGTGTCAGTTGCTTTTAATTGAAGTAGTGAGGTCAGTTGCTTCTAATTGAAGTAGTGAGGTCAGTTGCTTTTAATTGAAGTAGTGAGGTCAGTTGCTTTTAATTGAAGTAGTGAGGTCAGTTGCTTTTAATTCAAGTAGTGAGGTGTCAGTTGCTTTTAATTGAAGTAGTGAGGTCAGTTGCTTTTAATTGAAGTAGTGAGGTGTCAGTTGCTTTTAATTGAAGTAATGAGGTCAGTTGCTTTTAATTGAAGTAGTGAGGTGTCAGTTGCTTTTAATTGAAGTAATGAGGTCAGTTGCATTTAATTGAAGTAGTGAGGTGTCAGTTGCTTTTAATTGAAGTAGTGATGTCAGTTGCTTTTAATTGAAGTAGTGAGGGCAGTTGCTTTTAATTGAAGTAGTGAGGTGTCAGTTGCTTTTAATTGAAGTAGTGTGGTCAGTTGCTTCT
Source organism: Acanthosepion esculentum (assembly GCA_964036315.1). NCBI lineage: Eukaryota > Metazoa > Mollusca > Cephalopoda > Sepiida > Sepiidae > Acanthosepion > Acanthosepion esculentum. The sequence continues at coordinate 14,594,164 of OZ038482.1, read as the reverse complement.
AATTGAAGTAGTGAGGTCACTTGCTTTTAATTGAAGTAGTGAGGTCAGTTGCTTTTAATTGAAGTAGTGAGGTGTCAGTTGCATTTAATTGAAGTAGTGAGGTCAGTTGCTTTTAATTGAAGTAGTGAGGTCAGTTGCTTTTAATTGAAGTAGTGAGGTCAGTTGCTTTTAATTGAAGTAGTGAGGTGTCAGTTGCTTTTAATTGAAGTAATGAGGTCAGTTGCTTTTAATTGAAGTAGTGAAGTGTCAGTTGCTTTTAATTGAAGTAGTGAGGTCAGTTGCTTTTAATTGAAGTAGTGTCGTGTCAGTTGCTTTTAATTGAAGTAGTGAGGTCAGTTGCTTTTAATTGAGGTAGTGAGGTCAGTTGCTTTTAATTGAAGTAGTGAGGTGTCAGTTGCTTTTAATTGAAGTAGTGAGGTCAGTTGCTTCTAATTGAAGTAGTGAGGTCAGTTGCTTTTAATTGAAGTAGTGAGGTCAGTTGCTTTTATTTGAAGTAGTGAGGTGTCAGTTTCTTTTAATTGAAGTAGTGAGGTGTCAGTTGCTTTTAATTGAAGTAGTGAGGTCAGTTCCCTTTAATTGAAGTAGTGAGGTGTCAGTTGCTTTTAATTGAAGTAGTGAGGTCAGTTGCTTTTAATTGAAGTAGTGAGGTCAGTTACTTTTAATTGAAGTAGTGAGGTCAGTTGCTTTAATTGAAGTAGTGAGGTGTCAGTTGCTTTTAATTGAAGTAGTGAGGTCAGTTGCTTTTAATTGAAGTAGTGAGGTCAGTTGATTTTAATTGAAGTAGTGAGGTGTCAGTTGCTTTTAATTGAAGTAGTGAGGTCAGTTGCTTTTAATTGAAGTAGTGAGGCTTTTAATTGAAGTAGTGACGTCAGTTGCTTTTAATTGAAGTAGTGAGGGCAGTTGCTTTTAATTGAAGTAGTGAGGTGTCAGTTGCTTTTAATTGAAGTAGTGAGGTCAGTTACTCTTAATTGAAGTAGTGAGGTGTCAGTTGCTTTTAATTGAAGTAGTGAGGTCAGTTGCTTCTAATTGAAGTAGTGAGGTCAGTTGCTTTTAATTGAAGTAGTGAGGTCAGTTGCTTTTAATTCAAGTAGTGAGGTGTCAGTTGCTTTTAATTGAAGTAGTGAGGTCAGTTGCTTTTAATTGAAGTAGTGAGGTGTCAGTTGCTTTTAATTGAAGTAATGAGGTCAGTTGCTTTTAATTGAAGTAGTGATGTGTCAGTTGCTTTTAATTGAAGTAATGAGGTCAGTTGCATTTAATTGAAGTAGTGAGGTGTCAGTTGCTTTTAATTGAAGTAGTGATGTCAGTTGCTTTTAATTGAAGTAATGAGGGCAGTTGCTTTTAATTGAAGTAGTGAGGTGTCAGTTGCTTTTAATTGAAGTATTGTGGTCAGTTGCTTCTAATTGAAGTAGTGAGGTCAGTTGCTTTTAATTGAAGTAGTGAGGTCAGTTGCTTTTAATTGAAGTAGTGAGGTGTCAGTTGCTTTTAATTGAAGTAGTGAGGTCAGTTGCTTTTAATTGAAGTAGTGAGGTCAGTTGCTTTTAATTGAAGTAGTGAGGTCAGTTGCTTTTATTTGAAGTAGTGAGGTGTCAGTTGCTTTTAATTGAAGTAGTGAGGTCAGTTGCTTTTAATTGAAGTAGTGAGGTCAGTTGCTTTTAATTGAAGTAGTGAGGTGTCAGTTGCTTTTAATTGAAGTAGTGAGGTCAGTTGCTTTTAATTGATGTAGTGAGGTCAGTTGCTTTTAATTGAAGTAGTGAGGTGTCAGTTGCTTTTAATTGAAGTAATGAGGTCAGTTGCTTTTAATTGAAGTAGTGAGGTGTCAGTTGCTTTTAATTGAAGTAGTGATGTCAGTTGCTTTTAATTGAAGTAGTGAGGGCAGTTGCTTTTAATTGAAGTAGTGAGGTGTCAGTTGCTTTTAATTGAAGTAGTGTGGTCAGTTGCTTCTAATTGAAGTAGTGAGGTCAGTTGCTTTTAATTGAAGTAGTGAGGTCAGTTGCTTTTAATTGAAGTAGTGAGGTGTCAGTTGCTTTTAATTGAAGTAGTGAGGTCAGTTGCTTTTAATTGAAGTAGTGAGGTCAGTTGCTTTTAATTGAAGTAGTGAGGTCAGTTGCTTTTAATTGAAGTAGTGAGGTGTCAGTTGCTTTTAATTGAAGTAGTGAGGTCAGTTGCTTTTAATTGAAGTAGTGAGGTCAGTTGCTTTTAATTGAAGTAGTGAGGTGTCAGTTGCTTTTAATTGAAGTAGTGAGGTGTCAGTTGCTTTTAATTGAAGTAGTGAGGCTTTTAATTGAAGTAGTGAGGTCAGTTTCTTTTAATTGAAGTAGTGAGGGCAGGTGCTTTTAATTGAAGTAGTGAGGTCAGTTGCTTTTAATTGAAGTAGTGAGGTGTCAGTTGCTTTTAATTGAAGTAGTGAGGTGTCAGTTGCTTTTAATTGAAGTAGTGAGGTGTCAGTTGCTTTTAATTGAAGTAGTGAGGTGTCAGTTGCTTTTATTTGAAGTAGTGAGGTCATTTGCTTTTAATTGAAGTAGTGAGGTCAGTTGCTTTTAATTGAAGTCGTGAGGTGTCAGTTTCTTTTAATTGAAGTAGTGAGGTGTCAGTTGCTTTTAATTGAAGTAGTGAGGTCAGTTGCTTTTAATTGAAGTAGTGAGGTGTCAGTTGCTTTTAATTGAAGTAGTGAGGTCATTTGCTTTTAATTGAAGTAGTGAGGTCAGTTGCTTTTAAAGAGAACTGAAAATTCAGTTCATCGATTTGTGGATGTAATCATATTAATGAATAGAGAGTAGAAGAGAAACTTCTAAAGCGAGGAAGAAGGGAATAAATATGATAAATAAAATATAAGAACTTAATAGTGACTCGTTTAAATCTTTCTCTACTCATTAATCTCGATATATAAAACAAATGATGTCTGTCTGTCTCTGTATCTATCTGTGTGATACCTTTTCACTCGAGATCCATCCAACCGATTTTGACCAAACGTAGCATATACATTGTACAATTAGACATTGATTCTTAGCGTAAAAAATCAATAATTTAAAAAAATCAATAATCGATAAATTCAACTTTTGCCCTCTGATTTCGTTCAAACTCGGTATGTAGGTTACGTATATCATAACAAGCTCAACGATACCTCATTTTTATTTCTATACCACCGTGTTTAGCAAAAAACCGTTAAAAACGAAAAATTGATTTCAACATAAATTCTAAACTAAAAACTCACTCAATTTTCACGCAGTCTAATACAAACCCCACTCAATTGTAGCCAATAATATGTTGATTGTTTAACAGTCATTTAAATTGATAATTCAGTCCACACATATAGAGAAAACGTACGTAAATAGCGAAAATGGCGATTTTTCATTGTTTTTTTTTATTTTTCGTTGAACTTTCAACCAATTTTCATCAAACTTAATAATTGCTTTATAAATGGATCCTCTTTTACATCCCTGGTAACACACTGACAAATTGAATTTCAAAAACTCCAAAATAATTGTGGTCTGAAGTGGGTCTATACGTTGCTTGTTTTACCCCTTAGTGTCCTCAGCTAACTTCGATTGAATAAATACAGACTACTTCTTTTATATCAGTAACTGCATTAATTTAAAATATTTTTAATGAAAGTACTTTAAAGTAATTGAAGAATGTAGACTCTGTTACATCTAAACATGATGCTGTTTTTGCTCCATTCTAGTTGAACGCTTTTTCTGATCGACCAGCTGGGTATGGCTGCTAATCAAAACTTAATCAACGTTTTGCCATTCTTTCTTTGAATTCAAAACGATCCCAAATCTCTGGCTTATTTGGGACAGGAAAGGTTTCATTCTGTTTGTCAAAAATTAACTTCTAGTTGGTTTTAGGCATGACGTACACGTATAGATTGGTAGTTAGTCTTTTCATCTTGCTTTTTTTTATTACTTTGTCAATAAAATGGATGGAGGAACAGAGACTGGGATGGATAGTAAGAGAGAAAACATTTGTTAGGGCTACAAATGTAAGAAGCTGTGGAGAGACATGAATACATAAAACAATCAGAAAAAATATAAATAACATAAATAAATAGTACATGGTTTGCTGAGTTTCTGTCATTAATATTAGATTAAGTCATAAATAATTTCCGTTTTTGTTTATCAATCTTATTCTTCCAAAATTGAAAATAATTATTTACATTTTATTTAATTGTACTTTCCCTATTATTTACAGCGGTTGATTACCACTTTTACTAGGCAACCCTTCGATACCTTTTGAGTAAAATTCTCCATGTTATGACCTGAAATATTTTCGACGAATTCATGAATTTGGTTTTCATCAGAGAATTTTTTTCCATAAAAACGGTTTGCATTGATTAGAAAAAGTAATAATCGGTTGCAGCAAGTTCAGGTGAATGAGGCTGGTGGAATAAAACAGACCAATCGATTTCTAAAATTATGTGCTGTGTTATTCTTGCTGTTGCATTATCAGGTGGGGGAGGAATTTTTCATTAATCCACTGTGTACGCTACCACTGGTGTGCAAAAACTGAGGTGTGTTCAGTTATGTGCCATGAGTGATACACGCTTAGGTGATCATGTATCTTTCGGTACATCACTGACGAGGCAGATTTTTTCCTGCAGTAGGTTGCCATTTCTTTCTGCGGCAGACCAGTTGCTATCCAAGGCTATAGAACCCGGTCTGTCTTGCTATTTACTCATAGCTGGTGGGGGGGAGAGAAAATTTATTCTTAATTGTCACATATGAATAGCAATTAAAATGATACATTCGCCACATTAATTGGTTCCCCAAAACGGAAATTACTTCGTGCTGGGTATGACGATAAACTACATCCAGCAGCAAGACTTCTGATAAGGAGAGTTTGAGGAGCGTAGAACCACGTCTTAATTGCTGGTTCCTAAGTCCACCTTGACCCAGGGTGGCAGCACCTGTTAGGGTCCCAGCTCTGGGCAAATATTTAACCCTCAAACTGGTGTCAAAACGTGTAAAAATAGATTTTAACCTTTTGAGGGCTGACCACCGCTTTACCGGTGGTAGAGAAAAATGGCTTAATGCCCAGTCACCGGTTGAACGGTGGGTAAACACTTGTAACTATTTTATATCTACAGTGAAACATTATATACCAATTATTTGCGAGTTTTGACTCAGGATCTCAGGCAAAAGAGTTAAAATTCTTCAGGAACGCGGGACTCAAAGGCTTAAAGCGGAGTCGATAGAAAAATAGTACAATACTGTCGAGATATATAGGGGAACAAACGGTAAATGTTGATGAACACGTGTTGTCATTTGGAAATGTGTTAAATTTGAAAAAGTAATTAATCATAGGCGATTAGAACGTATCAGAACGATTTTTGGCATATTGGAAAATAATATGGATTTGGTCACTAAATATAAGCATAGAAATTAAAGTTTTAATGCGCCGGCTATTTCCTGACTAATGACAATATGCCTGGAGATATTTACAGAACAAGGAACCTGGTTTATTAACTGAATTGCCAGTCGGTCGTTTGGTATGTCGTAAAAGTGAAACCATTAGTTACAATATGATATTTTCTCCTTTTCATCTGGCTATCGGGCGAATTGCCACGTTTTCTCGAAATAAGTTCGATAAAATCAAAACACTGCAAATGCAGCTTCGTTACCAATATATATAATATGCTAGAGATCTTCAGCCTCGAATTGTTTCAGGGTCATTTTGGAGGAAAAGGGGGTGATTGTCTTTCACTGCAACCCGTATAACTGCTCCAAATCATTAACCTTACGCAGGGTGGTTTGAGGAGATTGGTCTTTGAAGCATTCTATTCAACACATTGGTTGTTTATTTCATCTTCAACCATTTGTGATTTCTTTCTTTAACCAATTCTCTATTAGATCCAATCGACGAAGAGTTGACAGAATATCTGACTGATTAAAAAAAAAGGCTAAACAAATATAAAAATAAATAATTAATATATTCATACCAATTGAAATATAACTAAGTAAAAGAAACTTTCATTATTTACATTATTCGGACTGCCATCCTCATCTTCATTGCCATATTCACAACATTTTGGCCTCTATATCTCTGAGATGAAGTATTATGATTACTTTCATTATTTACATTATTGGGACTGTCATCTTCATCTTCATTGCCATATTCACAACGTTTTGGCCTCTATATCTCTGAGATGAAGTATTATGATTACTTTCATTATTTACATTATTGGGACTGTCATCTTCATCTTCATTGCCATATTCACAACGTTTTGGCCTCTATATCTCTGAGATGAAGTATTATGATTACTTTCATTATTTACATTATTGGGACTGTCATCTTCATCTTCATTGCCATATTCACAACGTTTTCGCCTCTATACCTCTGAGATGAAGTATTATGATTACCTGCAATATTTACATTATTCGGACTGTCATACTCATCTTCATTGCCATATTCACAACGTTTCGACCGTTGTACGCTTCGGCCTTCTTCAGGCGATTGGAATTTCGAACCGAATTCTTTATTTCTTCTATCGGGATAGATTGTTCTAGTTCCACGTGCCACGCCTCTTCCGGATGTCTCAGTTAGTTCCCTTTAAGTCAACTCTCCAAGGCCCAGTGGATAAAGACGTTGGTTAGATCCAGTGACTAGATCCAAAGAGTTGTGAGTTTAATACTAGGCCACAGCAGCGTTGTGCCAAAACTTGGAGTGTTGAGTTAAAGGGAATTAACTGGGACAGCCAGAGGAGGCATGGCACGTGGAACTAGAAAAATTTACCCCGTTAGGCGAAATAAAGAGTTCGGTTCGAAATTCCAATCACCTGAAGAATGGTGGAAAGTAGAATAGCCGAAACGTTGTGAATATGGCAATGAAGATGAGGTTAACAGTTTGAATAATGTAAATGATGGAAGTAATCATAATACCTCATCTAAGAGATATAGAGGACAAAACGTTGTGAATATGAAGATGAGGATGGTGTGTGGTTAGAATTGGATAATTAGATAACGTTTTATCTAATTAGTGAGTACTAATTTAAACCATAAGTTCCTCCAGTTGATTGAATTCTGTCAAGACTAGGTGGTATTAACATATCTTGTCCTTCACCAATAGTACTTACAGAAATAATACATCACTTTCTAAATATTTTGGGAATTTAAAAGATGATAAGACCCCTAAGGTGAAATGGAAAATTCTAAAAACGGCAAGGGCATGTATATATTTATATGAACCTTGTTTTCTGTGCTTACATGAAAAATTGGAAATTATCAGATTCAATAAAATTCTTTATTAAATCAAAAAAATGAATTAACAGTAAATTGTAAACATAGTTTACCTTTTTACCTTACAATTTAGTTAAACTTCGGAATTTGATAATGCTTTTTCTTATATTTTAATTGTACTGCGTTCCACCATATATGATTTATCTTTCTATTTGGAGATTAATTTGGATTTAACATAATTTCGTATTAATCTCCTGATGGTACTGGTAACATTTTGTAGGGATGTCTTGGTATTTTTGACATTTTACATTGATTGGTTAGTGTTATTAACATCTTATATGAAGAATCTTTATTCAACAGTTGCTATTTAATTACCAAATAATTCTACACGTTTAAATTATTTACTAGTTTCTTAAAGAAGCTATTTATTTATCAACTATAAAAAAAAATTTTATGTTGGAATTTCACAAAGCATATAACTTGTTTAGCATTTTGTTAAATTAGCTCCCAACCCATTTTTTATTTTTATTTATTTTAGGAAACGGCATTGTTTAGT
>OZ038482.1:14466433-14581433 GCA_964036315.1 Acanthosepion esculentum | reverse complement strand
TGAAGCTAAAAACTTCAAATTTAATTATATTATTAAATTAAAAGCATTAGTTCCGTTTCATCTTCAAGCGAATCTTGAAATAACTTATTTCTAAATTTACTGAGTTTTAAACGCACATATAAATTCATAAATTCCTGTTTCGAAGGATACACAGAAATCAAATCATTCAGACAGGGGTGGTAGCGTGTTCATTTTTATTAACTATTGTTGTATCAATATATGAGTTACTTTCGAAAAAGGAGGTTAAGTTTAGGGAGGGTAGGGGTGTATTGTTCAACGAATTCTGACATCCGTTAAACGCATGTCTTCTGGTTTTCTTTATTATTAACTGCAAAAGGTTTTTCAGCATTTTTTTCGTTTTTGTATACTTAAAGATTCTTTCTAGGAGTGTTTAAAGTGTTAGAATACGTTTTATTTAACTAGAATTTTAAAATATTTTCACTCTTAATTACTAATAGACTATATTTCTTTTTAAAACAAGTAAATGTAATAGAATTATTTAAATTATTTAAAATTATTTTTTCATATCAATTATAAGTATGTATATTACCAGCTCCCATTTTTTAAAAATATTATTTAAGGAAATTTTTTGCCGTCATTGTCAAAAATTTTCCTTAAATAATGTTTAAAAATAAAATTTAAAAAATTACCCTAATTCTTAAAAACACACACACACACACACACACACACACACATATATATACATACATACATATATATATATATATATGTGTGTATATATATGTGTGTATATATATATATATATATATATATATATATATATATATATATATATATATATATATATATATATATATATATATATATATATGAGTACGAACCACACGCCCATATATGTATACAGGGTTGCTCACTTCTTTGTGAACATTTAGTAAATGACTCATAATTCATGAAAGAAAAGCTTTATTTGAGAAAGAATTGGCTTAAATAACCTTGAGACACTTCTTGATGAATCTATTTAATGTATCTGCCTTTAGCATCGATATGAGGTCTGAAAGTTTATTTATGTACATTTTGCTAGTTCTCATGGGCATCAGAATTATTATAGTTTTATAGGGACGTTGATTAACTTCCCTCTCGACTACGCCCCATATGCAGTAGTCGAACGAATTCAAGTTTAGAGAGTTATTAATGTCTGCGGTGACGTTATTGTGGAGATTGTATACCATCCATTCTTGGGCCGTCCTCCCGAAAATATTTGAACGATCTCTAATAGGTCAGCATGAAATGAATCTACTAATAAAAGGTTCTTTTCTGTTTAACGCAAAGTGGTGTTTACGTAGTCATGTAACCTAAACAAAATTTTGCTTTCATTTAATAACCGCCGAGAACTATTTCTACCTGACACCAACATGGCTGAAGCTAAATTCTAGTAGAGCAACACTTTCCGCCATCTTGGACTTACGTTTTCCCATGTCATGACGTGGGGGATTATATTGAATCACTTGCTAGGATAGTTGGCTCACTGTGTTTGATTTGTACAAATATTTTGATGACGTTCTGATGAGCTGTTCTTAATGTCTTCCTTGATTGCATGGATTTATGCGTCCTACTTGATTGGTGAACAGCCCCGTAGAAGCAAGCGAGCCAGAGTGGCTTGCATTCTGGTGCATAGGAAAATAAGGGTCTTACCTTAACGGGCAGCACGTGACATCGGCAAGTTTGCCCCGTGAAAATGGCATTACTCTCCCATCTAGCAGTATGTGCAGTAACGAGGGTTTTTGTACAGTTTGGCATGCTTCCACCAGTAGCAAGTCGTGTGCTGATTGGTCGAACTGGAGGAGGCAATTTGCCTGGGAAACTGAGAATAAAAGCGACGAACGCTGATTGGTTGGTCGACCGCAGTTTTGGCCTGATAAAAGAGGGCTGAAACGGGGAAAACGGGGGAAGAAAAGACGGATATACGTTGTGACGTGTTCAGAAAACAAGGACGGCGAATTGAACCAGCGGTATCTTGATTTGTACAAGTGACGTCGTAGCAATACAGACTTATTTAAACTACAATTGGCAGCTAAATCTCGATTCAACCGTAAGTTCTATTCTAATAGTTTCTTCTGTCGTGTTCTGTCTATGCCAATGCATATTAACAGGGTTACCTCATAACGGTTACCTTGATGGTCTGAGTACCATCTGGAAGTCCTTCCTCTCTGTCAATCTTAAGAGGGACTTCTTTACGGTCACAGTAGAATCTGTCTTGCTCTATGGCACAACACCATGGACACTGACGAAACACCAAGAAGCATCACTTGACGGAACATACACAAAGGTTTTACGAGTTGCATTGGACATCAGCTGGAAGAAACACCCAACAAAGAAACGATTGTATGGATACCATCCTCCTATGGCAGTTTCGGTACGAGAGAGAAGGCTTCGGCTAGCTGGTCACTCCTGGAGAAGTAAATCAGAACTTGTGAGTGACACATTGACCAACTTATAGATGACTCGGGATGATATTTGGAGGACCTGGCGTCGGCGATGTCTGACAGAGATGATTTGGAAGGAATAAATCAAAAGATCCGAGAAGAATTCTAGATTTGATGATGATGAATAGTTTCGTTTCTTGCACTTCTTGCCTGTGAAATTCCCTTTTGATTTTCCGTTTCTCTGTCACCTACAATCTTCAAAGATTTACATGCAACGTCATTCGCTATTTTCTCTCTTTCTAAATCCTGTTTTTTTTTATTCTCCTTTTCCTCATCTCTCCTCAATAAAATCTTCTCGTTCTCTTTCAATTGCATTATCGCCTTGCTTGTTGCGAAATGATTTGAAAAAAAAATGATATAACGGGACAGGGAATAAATATGGCGAGGCTCTGAAGATGTAAATGCGATGCTGCAAACTATCATATAGCTAGGATTCTACGTTCTTCCACATGCTCTACAGTTTGACTTTAGATTCTAACTTGTTTACCTCTATGCAACGCTCTGTGCCTCGTTACTTGTTCCAACATGTTAAAAATATAAAAAAAATACATCCTAGAAACTTAAGTCGTTTCCTGTGATTCTACGCAGCGACAGTTCATCGAGGTTCCAACAAATTGTTACAAATTCTTTCTTTTAAAACCCAAGAATACAGAAAATCCCCCACTATGACCTTCATTAGATTCCATTGATGGAGTTCTTGACAAGAGAGAAGAGATACTTGGGTTTTTTTTCCGAGGTTGACTATAGGTATTAGTATATCTATCTCCAGTAAAACAAAAAAAAAACCGGCAAATTTATTCTTCGAAAAAAAATACAACAGCTCTATTTGGTCCATCTCAGTGACTCTCTAAAATCCCAGATTTGAATGTTATCTGTATCTGGAGTATACTCTTAACTCACTTGCCATACCGTCATCGTAATATCGTCATCATTGATTCGTTAAACTGAAACTTAACTGAAGCTTGAAAGGAAATTCCTCTTGAAACGCTCAGCAAAACTACTACCCCCACCCCTGGTTACCACGCTTGCATTTGTACTATCAAATTAACTAGGAGGGACTAGATAACAAAAATAAATTTAGTACAAAAATTAGTTATTACTAAACAGTGAATTAAACAGGAACACGTATGGAACACACACTCACAAAATCACACACACACATATATACATAAACACACACACACATATATATTCGATTCTTCAGTCGTATTCGACGTATATATATATATATATATATATATATATATATATATATATATAGCAAATCTATTGCCGCAGATATTTTCGATCGATGTAAAAATTCCCAGTTTCCGACTTTATTTAGATGTTTATTCGCTTATTTATGGATTGTACATTCAACAAACTCTGTATACAGTGTAACCCGGATATAAGAGAGTTGTCGGGACCGGAGAAGAAGTCTCTTATATCCGGGTTGTATTTTATAAGACGTAGATTTGCTAAATGTATTGTTTATTTTTAAGAATTTATTTAAATTCTTCTTTTACTGTTGAACACGAACTGGTTTATAATTAAAATATGATGTTTCTTTGTTTTTCTTTTCAGCATATCTACATGTAGAGAAGCAGTTACTTGCCCATGTGCCTGAGCTTTGTCTAAAGTGAACGATCCCAGCAGCACACACACACACACACGTGCACACACATACAAACCCAAACGCAGCAGCAGTAATATGACAACTAAACATTGAAGCAACGTTGGAAAATACCACTACCATCGGAGCAACAAGGAAAAACACGAGAATCCAAAGGCAACCTACAATTATTCCCCATACCACCGCCACAACCATCAATGTTACAAAGGATCAAATAACAAGTGTTATGTTGTTGTCTCCATTACTAATCACTACGCAACCTAAAAGGTCCATCCAAGAACCAACAAGCAATGGTTCAACTTTTAAATATATTTTCGGCAATTTTTTTGGAGGACTTTGTTCTCTTAAAAATGTTTAGCTTATCCGGTCCTCGAAGTTAATTAAGAAAGTCCTTTTTACATTAAAAACCGATTGAATTACTCCGAAGACACTGAGGTAGAATTAAGAATAAAGGCTGCTTCGTTAACTCGCAATTACAAGAGCCATCTGAACGCGAACTATTTGCAATTGCATTCGTAAACAAGAAAATTAATTGCCTCAAGATTTATGTCCTCCTAATCATTTTGCAACATTTTTTTTATCCAACCATAACAAATTAAATTGTACTCGGGGACATCTCTTGATTACGAACCAATTTTAAGGAACGAAAATAATTTTTTGTAATAAAAATTATGTGAATCAGAACATATACACATACATATATAGAACAGATTAACATCTCCCTATATGTATCTAAAAGGTGACCATCACACATACACACACACACACACACACATATATATATATATATATATATATATATATATTGGATACTTACTATTCTTTCTTTCTTAGAGGTAGATATGAAATTCTGTTATAAACATTATCTTTAAATTACTTTTAGTTGTAAATATACCACTTGACTGAACAAGAAAAGAGGGCAACAATCCTCCACAGCGTCATGCCGGTTCTTAAAAACTTTGAAGGACTTAGTTTATTACAACATGCAGGTGATCAGCTTCTTCTTTGAATGCGAAATCGCCCATCCTGTGAAATGTTTGGCCTGCTTTGCCAAAATTCCTTTTTTTCTGTTCGGGGTTCCGAAAGAAAGCAACTATTTAATTTTTGTTGTCGTCTGTGTTAGGTGAAGTTCACTATTTTATCCATTGATTTGTGCATCAAAATAATAATAAAAAAAAGAATCGAATTCAAGTCTATTTACATGTAGATTCGAGGTATTCTAATTGCAAAATTCCTCTCAACTGATCTGTGAATTAAAAATAAACCGAAAATTATAATAATTTAAGATAAATAAAATACGATCTTTTATTTCACAAATTGAAATTAACAGACAATTCTATCTCTTCTATAACATTAAGTGAGCACAATACAAAGGATCTATTTCTATGTCGTCGATTTTTCCTGCGACGTAGAACAGTGTTACACCCCACACACGTACACACACATACACACGATATATATATATATATATATATATATATATATATATATATATATATATATATATTACATACAATAAGAATTAAGAATAATATATATATTACATACAATAATACATACATTAATATATATATTACGTACAATAATACATACGATAATATATATTACATACAATAATACATACGATAATATATATATATATATATTACATACAATAATACATACAATAATATATATATATTACATACAATAATATATATATATTACATACAATAATATGTATATATAACATACAATAATACATACGATAATATATATATATATATATATATATATATATATATATATATTACATACAATAATACATACAATAATATATATATAATACATACAATAATATATATATATTACATACAATAATGTATACGATAATATATATATATATATATATATAAGGATAAACAATGCGTTTTGTATATGTGGATTGTAAATGTAATCGACTAAGTATAAAGATTCGAAGCAATGGTAAAATGAATAATTGGCAGACGATAGGTTTCTAATGTGAAAGGTTGAAAAAAATATTTATTTGGTATATATGTTAGGGTCAATTCAGCTACGAATCATATCCTCAAAAAGTTACCTATTTTTCTGCGGTCGAATATCAGAACTTTAAAATCATTTAAGTCCACCTAATATTTAAAAACAAATTTGGTCAAATTACCATTATATATTATGTGTTGCATTAGCAATATAAGAGCAAATCCCCTTCTTTTTCATATTATGAACTTTTAATAGTCGTACGTCATCTGTTCCTAGAATTCCCTGAAAAACACAGCAACTGTTCAGTAACAGCTCTGGAGATCAGAAGACATGTGATAATGATAGTATTCTTTCTTATACGAATATTTTAGCTTAATTACTAAAAATGAGAATACGTTTGTGAAGAAGAACACTATTTTAACTGAGTTAATATTAAGATATTAAGTTTAGTTCATGAAACTCTGACTCCATTAAAATTAGACAATTCCTTTGCTTGTAAAATCTGTGATAATCAATTTTAGAAAAAAAAAATTCATTTATTAGACCTCCAAAAATACATGTTGAATGATGGGTATTTTTCAAGAACATTTTCCATGTCGTTCTCGAACGTGAAACTGCCTTAAAACGAGAAAAAATTCCGGTGAACAGAAAATATTTTCAAATATTTTCATATACATTTTTTTCTTTTATCTGGACGAAGATACTTTTGAGTAAGTTTTGTTCTTACATTTATGTTTGAGATAATGTCTTCCAACATTTAGCAAATATACTCTCGATAGACATGAATTAAAAAGCCCTTTGAAAATTTTAGACGAACTAAAATATAAAGCAATAAAATTCAGTTCCGAAGTCATAAAAACTGGTTTAATAATGTACCAGTGTTAACTAGTTATAATCTTAACGGAGGTGATTTTCTTGTCTGTTTTACAAAAGCCAATTGTGTCCTGTAAAAATGCCGTGAAACGCCATGATCATTTCTCATTCTATTGGCTCTAAAATATTTCATTTACAAATCAGTGTAAGAGAACAAGGTGGGAACTGAACAGTAACTCCGGGAAGTTAACTGTAGGTAACGTGCACATTAGAATGGCCAAGAAACACACTAGACATTGCATAATAAGCAAAACAATTTGAATTCTTTCCAAAGAATTTACGTCATAATTGGGAAATTAAATAATGAGATTATTTTTTGACATTTTTAGAATCACTGATGCTGTAAGAAAATATTTCAGAATAATATAAAAAATAAAATTAAGTGTTTTAAAAGAAAAACGTTTTCTGATTCTGTCTTTCAGTAAAATAGCTTGACACAAAGAGGGATCAATAAAGTGGGTCGATTCGAAAGGATTAGCCCTAAAATTTCATTGATATTGTAGTATCGTATGCAATTTAGAGAGACAAGTATAAATAGAGAACAACTGGCGAACATCAGCAACAGCTATATCTAGCAAACCCGGTTGCTATTCAGGACACGGAGAACTGTACAATAACTACTATTATGCACAGAGATTGCTAAACATAACAGATATCTTCAAACAATATTTAATTAGGCACAGACTAAATGCCGCTTATAACATTTCAGAGATAAAATAAAAAATTATAAATTCTACCTCAGTTGAAGGCAACACAAAAAACACTGTAATTAGCAGTTAATAGACACAGTGTTATCTCCATTGGACAGGGCTTTTACATGACACATGCAAAGTTTTTTTTTAAACAACATTGATAAATATTGCTCCAAGAAAACACCTCAATTACTAAATTAAAACTCAAATTCTGATACATTCCAACAGTCAGGAATCATGTTTCTGCTATTAGTCACAGATACTTCATTTGCTGGCCCTTTTCAATTAAGCTTTTGCTTAAAAAAATTTGTTTTATTTAAATTTAGTCAAACTATATCACATTTCTGCATATATTTCTGTATGCATATATATATATATATATATATATATATATATATATATATATTTATGCTATTAATATGAAAGTTCACCCAATAAAATTCTCGAGAACCACTCAAGGTAGTGGGTTACTGAATGATGCTATGTGTCATACGAATGCAAGAGGAGGTGGTAGGAAGTGAATTTTATGAGAATAAAGAGGATACATAATGATTAACTCTTGAAGAGGTTAAATTTGTAGTGTTTCGGAAAGTATGCATGCAGGGCTCTGTTGCACAAAGTCACAGTTCCTGGGAAGATGCTCTCTGATTGGTACATTCTTCTTACAATTAGAATAGGAAGAAAATGAGGATGATTCAATTCCATAGATGCAGCATGTGCATATTACAAATGTCTATAAAAGACACAACAGAAACCTTTGTATAATGAGAGAAACAGAAAGATAGGGAATGAGAAAGCTTATGGCATAGATAGATAGATAGATAGATAGATAGATAGATAGATAGATAGATAGATAGATAGATAGTGAAAATATGACACTATATATGCCGGCTGGAGGCTCCCATAGTTTATCAACATATGAGCGTCAAGCAGGTCAGTTCCTAGGAACCAACAGCCAGACACCAGCACATATGATTTGATTATAGGGGTGAAGGCTTTGTGCAGAACCAACCACACATTTTGAAGGGCCGAATACAGAGACCTGGTGCACTACGTGCCACAAGGTCCCCAAACGACCCTCTCTAGGTTTTGAATTAAGAGTTGTCCCTCTTCTAGACCAGTTGCCATCCAAGGTTATAGAGCCTGTCTGTCATGCTATTTACCCATAGCTGGGGGGAGAAGAGGATTCATACCTTTCCCAAGGGCATTAGCACGTAAGTGAATGTAATGGATTCAATTGGAATTCAAACTCGGCTCTCCAATTCCTCAATCCGAGCCACTATCCATTACTCTACTGTATCTCCAACAATGACAATATATATATATATATATATATATATATATATATATATATATAGAGAGAGAGAGAGAGAGAGAGAGAGAGAAAGAGAGATAGATAGATAGATAGATAGATAGATAGATAGATAGATAGATAGTCAATTAAATGCATTATTGTCATATGCTTTAAACTGCTTAAAATTAATTAAAACCTTTGTATAATGAGAGGAACAGAAGGATAGAAAGAGAATAAGATTACGGCACAGATAGATAGATAGATAGATAGATAATGAACATACAACAATATATATATATATATATAGATAGATAGATAGATAGATAGATAGAAGAATAGATAACAATAGATAAATATGAACAGATTGAGATAGATAGATATAAACAGTCTGACATAGATAGATAGATAGATAGATAGATAGATAGATAATGAACATACAACAATATATATATATATATATATATATATATATATATATATATATATATATATATATATAGATAGATAGATAGATAGATAGATAGATAGATAGAAGAATAGATAACAATAGATAAATATGAACAGATTGAGATAGATAGATATAAACAGTCTGACATAGATAGATAGATAGATAGATAGAAAGATGAGCAAACATTGATAGCTAGCTAGGTAGATAGATAGATAGATAGATAGATAGACAGTCAATGAAATGCCTTATTATCATATGCTTTAAACTGCTTAAAATTAATTATTTTATCACAAATCAATGCATTAATAAAATAGTTGATTTGCTTTCTTGATCCCAATAATAAGTTAAATGGTGTTTTTCTAACTTTCTTTATTAATTCATTCCTATATGGATAAACCCCCCTTTGGGATTATTAAAATATTCTTAAACTCAAACCAATGTTCTCAGATATTTCAACAAAATCACGTATTATAAAGAATTTCATCCATTTAAATGTTTTAAATTAACTCTCTTTCACTGATAATTTTCAGTTTTAGCAAAATATTCAAGAGTAAAATATGAATACAACATATGTTTGATCAAATAAATATTATATCTGTTTCAATATGTATTCACAAATGGGGTTCGTACCAAGCTTAATAGATAGATTCTTTTTATTTTCAATGAAATAGCAAAGGTATTCATCTAAAACAAAATCTAACAGAGCAATTGTAATATTAAATCTGATGGAGAAAAACAAACAAAAACGAATTTTGTCTAAAGCCATTTTATGTGAACAAATCTTTTATTGCTTTAAGGATAATCTTTGAGCAGTAATAATAAACTTTTGCAGACAAATATTCTCCGAAAGGGGATAATTCACAATTTGGTGTCATACCCTTTGCTACATCCTTAAAATAAAACGTTCTTCTCACCTTTGTAATTACCCTCCCTAATGAACCTTTATTTACCTATAGTCCCACATGTGGAACATGTTTTTTTTATATTAATTTTAATTCATTTATGGATATGCAAAAAAAAACACACAAAGGCAATATGTGCTTACAGTTAACGCCTGCCTGCCTGGTATCAAATAAATATGCCTGAAAATATGTTCTGCTAATTGACCCATAGACATGAAAAGGTTAAGATCTTGAAAATGTGAGACATGAAAATGAAGATCTCACAAATTATCTGTTAATTTTTATTTTTTATTTTTTATCTTACAATTACCAATACAGCTTAGTTATATATTAGGCTAAAAATTTTCAGCTGCATTTTCATTCCTTATCTTCTGCTAATTCCTAATATCTTCAGGCAGACATTACCAAAAAATCGTAAACCTCCTCCACGCAAGCACACATTCACACACACACACACAGATGAGGGAGATCTTCAAAAGTAATGCCTTCTATTTAATTCTGCAGAAACTCCAAGGAGCACGATAATGCTATTGGATAGACAAAGTTTCCAGTTAAAATAAATCACTATTTTACCACTAGTTACAACAAATAACTATGCCATTTATGGTAACTATGCCTATGCCAGAGATAAAAAAAAGCTGGCACCAGGAGAGGTGATTCACTTTTTCAGACATCACGTTCACCACTGTGCTCACATCCATTGTTTAGTCTCTGAACATTCAACAAGCATTGATGTATAGGCATAAAGATTCAAACTCTGTTGCCATATGACTAACATCTGCCACTGGTATGTTAAGTCAAACTAATAGAATAGGTGGCATTACTTTTGTGTCAAGCCTCATGCATATATATAGTATGGTTACTGGGGTTTAGAAAAAGTTAACACGGAAAATGGTTCTTAATAGGAGAGGACTCACACTGCATGAGGAAACTATCAACCGTTCGCCAGAATGGGTTGAAACATGTACAGAATGAAAGTTGGCTGATCTTTGTTGTTTAATCAAAACAAAATTTAAACTCAAAGCTAACAACAACCAACGTACCGTCACCCATTCAATACACAGACATGTATATGAATAAAATGAAAAAAATGCCTCTTTTTTTTATATTTTAGCTTGCGGCCATGAAAACTGTAATGATCCATTTTTAAGAATATTTTTCAAATTTTCTAAAAAAAAAAAACAAATGTATCTCTCTGCTTATCTAGTTGTAAATATCTTACCGGCAAAATGGACATTGCAAGAAAGAACAAAAATAAAAAAAAAGGCTACAAAATGACAATGTGATAATCATAATAATAATGATGAAATCAATTTAATCACTAACATAAATATTGATAATAAATTATGAGAAACAAACAGAAATGTTGATACGTTTTTCTTGCCTGCTGCTTCTTCATTTTGGCTTGAATTCCTTGCTTTATACACAAGTAAAAAAAATAGAACTGGCAACGTTTAACATGTTTATCTCTCTTGCGGGTCTGCCATGAAGTTGTTCCTTCATCCCATAACTAAAAAGTCATTAGGGAAGGGTTGGAGCAGTTTCGCTTCCTCCTCATTTCCCAAGAGACCAACAGAAGGGTAGAATCCCTGAAAAACATCCTGACATGACAGTGACAAGACCTACTGGGAAGCTATCTGGGAATAAGGCAGAGAGAAATGAAGTCATACCTTTCTCAAGTGAAGTCATATGAAGTAAACCCAACTAACCTCATCTGGAATTCAATCTTACTTAATCACTTTTATTTTCTTTACTAACAACCTCCCATCTCTGTCATAAGTATTTTGTGTGTTTCTTTATATAACACAGCAAAAATAGCACATCATAGTGCAATTTATTGTTAAGGCAAAACTATTAATTTGCTCTAACTTGAAGAATAAAGCAATGTCCAGTCCAATCACACCACTGATTTCCAGAAATATTTCATTAATTTAAAATAAATAGCAGTAAAAGGATTGAACAAGAGAAACAACTCTTGTTTTAATTACTGCTAATTACAGAGTTGTTTACCTTTTTCTTAATAAGCTCATAATAAGAATAAACTAAAAAACTTAAAGTTAGCTGTTATTACAAATAATTATAAACAGAAAGGAACAAGCGGAAGTTAGAGATGAGTAAATTCAGTAACAATAGCTTGTGAGTTTAGTACTTGAACCATAGTAGAGTGTGTTAGCTTCTTTGCTTTGAAAGAAAGAACTCTTGAGATCAATTTGAAACAGATTGACCGAAGCTGCAAACATTGTGCACAAATCTACTAATCAAATTATCTCTTTTAGTTTTTCTGTCTACACTTCAATTAACTTTGGGTTTATAAGTAAATCTTTACAAAATGTACTGCATTGATTAATTTTATTGAACAGAAAATAGGAATTACCAGGAAGTCCCTAACCTATCATGATGTCTCTCCTATTGATTGCAGTTTTCTAATTTGACAACCGATTGCTCTCAATTTCAATTCTGTAAAGATTCGTTGAAAAGCTTCCTTTTGAATTTAGTGTCAATTTTAGAATTCTGGTTTTTTAAAGGGATGAAAAAAAAGGATTTACATTATTCGGACTATTGTCGTCATCTTTGTCGCGATAGTTATTAAAACGTTTCGGCCATTGTACACTCTGGCCTTCTTCAAGTGGTTAGAATGTCGAACTGAACCCTTTATTTTGCTCAGTGGGGTAAACTGTTCTAATTCCACATGCCATGCTTAATGGATGTCATTTATCTCCTGTTAATTCCCCTCTCCAAGTTCTCCACTGCCTTAACTAGGTATTGAACTCACACTCTTTGGGTCCTGCCACTGAATCTAACTAACGCCTTTATCCAATGTGCCATGTGTCCTTGAGGACATCTGTGTATGAATTTCTGGGTACTATAAAACTAATGTTTTCAACCATCATTTTTTTACCAGTGCTCAAGGACATATGGCACAGTGGATAAAGGCATTAGTTAGATCCAGTGGCAGGACCCAAAGAGTGTGAGTTCAATACCAGGTTAAGGCGGTGGAGAACTTGGAGAGGGGAATTAACAGGAGATAACTGATTACTGACATCCATTAAACATGGCATGTGGAACTAGAACAGTTTACCCCAGTGATCGAAATAAAGGGTTCAGGTCAACATTCCAACCACCTGAAGAAGGCCAAAGCCTAGAACGGCCGAAACGTTGTAATAAATATAGCGACAAAGATGAGGACAATAGTCCAAATAATGTAAATAATTTACATAATACCTCATCTCAGAAATATAGACAGATGCTGAAAGGCCGAAACATTGTAATAAATATGGCAACAAAGATGAGGACAATAGTCCGAATAATGTAAATAATGTACGTAATACCTCATCTCAGAAATATAGACAGATACTGAAAGGCCGAAACATTGTAATAAATATGGCAACAAAGATGAGGACAATAGACCTAATAATGTAAATAGTGTACATAATACCTCATCTCAGAAATATAGACAGATACTGAAAGGCCGAAACATTGTAATAAATATGGCGACAAAGATGAGGACTATAGTTCAAATAATGTAAATAGTGTCCATAATACCTCATCTCAGAAATATAGATAGATACTGAAGGGCCAAATCGTTGTAATAAATATGGCGACAAAGTTGAGGACTATAGTTCAAATAATGTAAATAATGTACGTAATACCTCATCTCAGAAATATAGACAGATACTGAAAGGCCGAAACATTGTAATAAATATGGCGACAAAGATGAGGACTATAGTTCAAATAATGTAAATAATGTACGTAATACCTCATCTCAGAAATATAGACAGATACTGAAAGGCCGAAACATTGTAATAAATATGGCGACAAAGTTGAGGACTATAGTTCAAATAATGTAAATAATGTACATAATACCTCATCTCAGAAATATAGATGGATGAAAAAATGTTTTGTCCTATTTCTTAAAACAATACCTGATCTTTGCACATTAATTTTTAAATTGTATTAGAAGAAATATCAACTAGTGACAAGAAAATGTACAACACTGTCAACTGACACCAAAAAGACTTTCATGAAAATAGAGATTCACAATTATTGCAATTCATCCACATTTTAACACAACTAATCAAATATTTCAGAAATGCATCTTTATTATATGCAAAATAAGCAGTGTAATACAACATGTGAATTTCTCTCAATTCATATAGAATCTATATATCCATTTCTTTTCCTACTGAGTGAAAATACAAGAAACAGTTTTGGTAAAAGAGCTGGAATTTTTCTTCTACAATTTGTCACAACTGTTGATCATGCCCATGGGCTCTCCCTCAAGGCCCATCTTGAATATTTTCATTTTAACAATTGCTTGAAGTGGTTAAGTTTGCAGTGATTGAGGAACCATTCTCTTGAGAGTTAGAAGTGAATACAAAGAGAATGGGGATAATTGCCCACCCCCAGTGTATATGGCATGGCAGGTCCTAGCTGGAAAGTTCTGAACTGTTGAAATGAATAAATGCAGTTCATCTGAACCTTTGCCATGAAAAAAGCAATAAAGTAGCATGAGGTTTGTTGTATCTCTAAGGAAGAGATCATAAAGTGAGAAATAATTCATCACCCATAAGGCTGGTTAGATGCTGTTTGGACTCTATAAAGGCTGGAAAATGAAGACTGTGTAGCTCCAGCTCCATTTTTGTTTGACCTGGCGCTTGGAAAAATAGTGCATGGCAGGTGTCAAGTCCTTTCAGTTGTGCAACAAATTCCCGTCATGATATTTTGCTTCAAGCCTGATTGTGTTCACATCTGCTAGTAGGTTTGTAGGTCGCAGCTTCAAATTGTAGTAAACAAAATAAGACGCTATAGTGTTTCAATTTATCATTCAAGGTGGGTATTGTTTAAGTGTGTCTTTTAGTGAATATTCGTGGCTAGAAAATTAACAAAGTTGGCATTGCCTCTGCAAAAATGTGGGATAAACAACAAAATTATATTAGTGATTGATAAATTCATCTATCTTCATTCATTAATCTATTTCATTCTTTATTTCATGTACTTATTCATTAATTCATTCAGTGTTTGATGAAAGACATTTGAAGAATGAGTTTTGATAATATTTGTTTATTGTGGGTGATGGTGAAACCTTTACAGGGGAAGCTTATTCTAAAAAGAAACAGATATTTTTTTTTCACAATTTTTTGTGGCTGCAGGTTGCAAGCAACAAACAAAAAAGGAAAAAAAAAAAGATAAAGTACACACACAAACAAAAATAGGGATCCTTCAATATGAACTCCTAAATGATTACATGAAACATTACAATAAAAAAAAAAAATTTACAGCACCAAATTATTTCATGGTTGCCAGCAAACTCTCCTGTTGAATGGATCTCATGATTTTATAATCATCACAGATAGTTTTAAAAATAATTCTCAAAAAATAAAAATATAAAAATGTCATAGAAAATACAGAGAAAAATACATAAAAAATAAAAACACAAGAAAAAGAAAAATAGAAAAAGAATGAATTCAGTTTGTATAAAATTTATTGAATTTGCAAGAACATATGCTGCAAGGTTGTAAAATTGTCATCATTGAAAATACGCAGGCAGTAATTAAGTATAACAAACAAATGGAAATAGGTTTTTTTTATTTATTTTAGATCTGCATGAAAGAGGCAAACGAACAAATCAAATTATTGTCCAAGTAACCATGTTAACAAGAAGTTGCAATGAAAATGAGAACTCAACAGAAATGGTTTCTTATACCAAAACAAAATGAATAAATGTAAGCAACAAATGCTGATCGAGAGCTACAGTTAATTCAATCAAAAGAAAAATTCTTCAATCTGTCGAGTGGCAAAGAGCAAATAGGAAAACAGCTTCGGTTTAGGGATTAAAATAAAACAAGTTTATTAGAAACTCAAACGTAACAAAAAGAAAAACAGTTGCTGATAGCTTTTCAGTCCAAGTTTCATCCCACCGAAACAACTGCATCTAAAAAGGAAACAATTATTTATATAAGTTATTAGAACAAAACTGAAGCACAAAATAAGAAACAAAATTCTTTTGACACTGGATTCATTTTTATTTGTTTGAGCCTCAATGTTTTCAATTATTCCATTTTGTCAAGTCTTCTATATTCATTTGTGATAATTGTTTTAAAATAGTGCAGCTAATGAAACCCCGAAGTCATTGAAAACTTTATCATCTTTCCACAGGAAATTCAAAGAATTCCTTATTTCTGTTTGAACATCAAAATTTCTAAACTTGGTTATGATAAACAAGTCATTGAATGATGAAATATTGAGGATTTAGTTTCTTGGAGAATCAGAAGTAGCAGTGAAATTCGATATTTGCTGTGAAAAGTACATGACCAAAACAAGAAATAAGAAAAAAGATTTTGAAAATAAACAGTACATGTCCCTGGGATTGGAAAGAAAAATTCTTCAATCTTGGCTAATTATTCATACCAACATCTGCACACAGAATGTAACACAATTAAGGTTGGAATTAATACTGTATTTTGGAATCCAAGACTTTTGAATCTGTGACTTCCGTTTTCCTCAGTTCTGAAGAAACAAAAGGTGAAATAAAATTACTTCCAGGAACTTAAGAAGCCCCGACTGAAAATTCTGAGTACAAATAAAATTCAGTATTGAGTTCAAATCAGAAAGATTTGTCACCAGTGACTATTTGTAAATGGAAATTTCCTGGAAGATGGAAACTGAAATTTAAAAAGCAAAAATAAATGTTACCAAAGAAAACAACAAGCAAAATAAAATAATTAACGATATGCATATTCTTAAAAAATGTTTTTTTTTTTAATTGCATGTGTTCTTCTTTAGAATGATTTTATATAAGAAGAATGTTTTTAAAAAAAAAATCTCAAAATAAATTCTATAAAAAAGGAAAAAAGATGATGAAAAGATTTTTTAAATGAATACATGAATAATAAAAATGCTGAATTTCGATGTCAAATTTTGCTATCAGTTAACATTTGAGGCAAAAGGACATCAAAAAAGATGTTCCAGAAGTTAAAAGAAAGCAAAATTTAAAAAAAAGAAAAAAAAGTAAAATTACCAAAGAAATTATTAAAGAAAAATATTACTTGTTATTTAATGGCAAACAAAACAAAAAATTCAGGCTAAAAAGATCTTTCGTTAACTCTGATTAGAAAATTAATCTCATTGTTTCAGGGAATTGATGTAGAAAGACTCTAATTTCTTGATAAAAAGAACTTTTACAAAATGGAGATTACAAACAATACAAGACTCTTTGAACTTTGGTAAGGTTCCCTGTGATCATTTTGTCTCTCATTTAATCTTCAAATATATAAATATATATATATATATATATATATATATATATATATATATATATATATATATATATATGTATGTATACTATATCAGGTGTTAATGTGCAAGTCAATGTTTTTACAATAAAACTGGTAAACTTTTCAGGATATTCTTATATTTATATGAGGAATATATCATGTCTCTTATATAATCATGTCTCGCTTATAATGTCGGTCCTTACTAAAAGTACTAAAATTTTGCAATGTCAAGTTTGGTCATGACTTAGATGATGACTGCATGAGAACAACAATACTGTAAATGATCTCCTTTCTTTTCTTTTTATGTGCCGTGTCCTTTCAGGACATAGGCGATCATGGCTCTCCACTTCTCCCTATCCCTTGTAGCTTTCAATAAGTTTCATCCTTCTGCCACCTCCCCCGACCATGTTCTGTCATCCACTTGCTTAGGCCTGCCAGGTATGTCATGCATTACTTTCCCTTGTCTCTCTTGCCCTCTATTCACCCTGTGAGGATCAGATTCCCCAGGCCCTCCTTTCTCATTACATGTCTCAGAAATTTCAGCTGCCTCTTCCTGATGTTAAGTTAAGTATAAGCCTCCTCCTTGTTGGCATCCTCTCCAAGACCTCATCCTTGCTCACATGCTCGGTCCATATCTTCAGCATCCTTCTGTAGAACCACATCTCTCTCATCTCGAGTCTCTTCTTCATCTTTGTGGAGACTATCCAACATTCGCTGCCATAAAGGAGGACAGATGTTACATACCAGCTCAGTACTTTAGTCTTTGTTACCAAAGAGATTCTCCTGTCTTGCATCACTCTGCCCAGCTTTTGGAATACGTCCTTGCCCATCGCAATACATTTACAGATTTCAGTGTCACACTTGCTGTCCTCTGTCAAAACGCTTCCTAGATATTTAAACTTCCACAGATGTTTGATTTTAGTGTCCCAGACCTGCAAATTACATTTTGGGTTCATCCTTTTAATGATAATCAAGAAGTCGGTCTTCTTGTAGTTTATGCTTAGTCCCTTCTTTTCACTTACAATGCAATATATGTTTCAACTATAAACAGCCATCAAGGGGTAACAAACAAATTAATCAATCAGTCAACTGATAAGTTGTTTTCAAGGATATTGTTTTATTATGAAAACAAATTAGGTGAAACATATTTTGACTCAAATAAATCCCACAGATTCAGGCCACATAGCTGATTAACACCAGATCCCATAAAACTGAATGAGTTATTATTTCGCAAATTAATATGGACTCCTTGAGATTTTATCACATTCACTATCCTTTCAGTGATTGGCTGTGATAACTTTTCCCTTGTTTCAACTTTAATATGATTTGCAGCAGTGTCTTTTTAGTGATTCCTAGAGATACACTTTGTTTGAATAATGTTTTCCATATACAACTCTTTTAATGATGGACCAAACCACATATTTTCTGTTAGATTAATATACAGAAAGGTGGAGAGACATTCATTTAAGTTGGTGTCTTGGAAACGTTTTTTTTTTAGCAAGTAGGCAATAGTCAGCTTTGCGGAATATGAGGGAATTGTGTGACTCTACACTTTAAATTATTGTTTTCCTACGAGCTGTGACACTCAAAAAACTCTTATCCAAAAGCTTATAAGAATTCTCTGCATTTGTTTTCTCATCATAATCAATTCAAGAGGCCCTGTCATTTGGCTATCAACAATATGAGACCATAACATTACTGACCCACCCACTGTTGACTTCTTAGTTGTGTTGCTTAAGTATTTCTATGAAAGACCCAACTTGTAGTTTGGCAGCTTTCATGCATTCACCTAATCCTCTTCATATTCTGAATGTTTTTTCTCTCTGTTAATATTAAAAACACAAGATGCTTCAAATAATTTGGGCTTGTCAGTCCATGTTTCTTGATTATTATCCTTTTAAGTTTTCACAAATTTTTTAATGACAGTCTTTTTCTTGTTTTTTCTTACCAATATTTTCAGTTTCTTCAATGAACCAACAATTTCCAAGACGCCATTCCAAAAAACAAATAACTTCATTATATTTTGTTTTTCTCTTTCTTTTTTCTTTTCTTTTTAAATTTTCTTCTTTTTTCTCTTA
The DNA here is from genome assembly GCA_964036315.1 of Acanthosepion esculentum. Taxonomy (NCBI): domain Eukaryota; kingdom Metazoa; phylum Mollusca; class Cephalopoda; order Sepiida; family Sepiidae; genus Acanthosepion; species Acanthosepion esculentum. Next base: position 14,561,836 of record OZ038482.1, on the reverse strand, counting down.
CCTTTCTTTTTACATTTATTATTCTTTTTCTTTTTCCTCTTTCTCTTATTTTTACTTTTTTCACTCTTATCTTTCTTTTTCTTTTTCTTGTTTCATTTTTTTGTGCATATCTTTATTTTTTTATCTTCTCTTTCTTTTTGTCTTATCTTTCGTTTTTCTGTTACTTTTTCTTGTATTTTTCTTCTATCTTTCTTTTTCTTTTGTCTTTTTCACTTATCTTTCTTTTTCTCATATTATTCAGTTTTTTCTTTTTTCTTGATTCTTTTTCTCTTTTATCTTTCTTATTTGTTTCTCTCTTTTATCTTTGTTCTCATCTTTCTTTTTCTTTTTCTTGCTTCTTTCTTTTTTCTTTTTTCAAATTTCTTTTCCTCATGTTTCTTTTTTCTTTTTCTTGCTTCTTTCTTTTTTCTCTTATCTTTCTTTTTCTTTTTTCTCATTTCTTTCTTTTTTCTTTTATCTTTCTTATGAGCCCAAATAATGTAAAAATATTTGAAATTAGAAAAATAACTATAAATAACTACATTATTTTATATATTTATTTACAATATGAGGTAAAAACATTCAGTTGCATTATAAAACCTGACATCATCAACTAAATAATTCTAAAACAAAACAAATATTATCAAAAAAAATTTATACAGTGGTTTTCTCATATAAATATAACTATACAGAATAATTCTAAAACAAAACAAATATTATCAAAATAAATTTATACAGTGTTTTTCTCATATAAATATAACTATACAGAATAATTCTAAAACAAAACAAATATTATCAAAAAAAATTTATACGGTGTTTTTCTCATATAAATATAACTATACAGAATAATTCTAAAACAAAACAAATATTATCAAAAAAAATTTATACGGTGTTTTTCTCATATAAATATAACTATACAGAATATTTTAACAAAATTGGTTGGTTAATGTCAACTTTATTGTGAATACATTGACTTACATCATAAAATATGACAATGTTTACACACACACATCCATACACACACATATATGTTGAGATATACATATATATACTTATATGTATGTATATATGTATACATACATATACATATATATATATATATATATATATATATATATATATATATATATATATATATATATATATATATATATATGTGTGGTGACTCTCAAGTATGACATCTCTGACATGTCCAGCCCTTCACTTAAACTCCCCTCACAACACTGCATATATACACATACATACAAATATACATATATACATATATATATTTGATCCGATTCCTGAAATCTGTATTTTAATGACAAAATGTCAGAATACTGATTTTAGCATATGGATCAGGCATAGAAGTTTTTGTGACCGCCATTTTTATATATATATATATATGTGTGTGTGTGTACAAATGTGTGTGTGTGTGTATGTGTGTGTGTATATATATATATATATATATATATATATATATATATAGATAGATAGATATATGCATATATATATATACATTTATATATATATATATATATATATATATATATATATTCTCCAAGATTTACATATACTGTTCATGTAAGTAAAAAATGTCTATTAATGTTGTCCCTTTCCAAATTGTATAACATTTTTCTTGTTGTCATCAGTTTTGGGAGATAATTTTATTTTATTTCTACAGAAGCCATATGTCTTCATCTGTTCACTTTCAAAATCTTTTAAAACCTTTTCTTTCTCATGCAGTCTGGACCTGTAATTTCTATTCTATTTTGAAGAATATGTCATCAAGGGATTTTACTAAACAAACAGAAATTTGTTGAGGGCAAGTCATAATTTAAAAAAAGGCACACGTGAAAAGTCTAAAACCAAATCCAGCAGGATTATTAGGTATTTTTAATTTCTTGATGCATATTTTTATATATTGATCATATACAAATGTGTATCTCTAAGATTTCTAGCAGAGAAAAATAAATTTTATGACAATATTTTATGAGGTTATTTTTACTGATTTTTTTTTCATAAAATAAATTGAAAAATGCCTTGGAAAAATACTTATTCCAAATATTCCTCATTCACATTCTATTTATTTATTCCAGTTTGTAGCTAAAATATTTTCTTTTCTTGTAAAGGAATTCATTGATAGATTCTTCAGTTTTTTGACAATTGGAAAAGTCCTTATCCATACAAAAAAAATTTGGTCTCCATCCTTGACAAACCAAAATAGGGATAAATCCTGGTACCTGATTATGACATACATTATTTAAATTATTCAAACTATTGTCATCATCTTTGTCGCCATATTTATTCCATGAATAATGAATTATTTTAATTCTAGATTCTTCAAGAAGGCTGAAGTGTATAAAGGCCAAAATGTTGTAATAAATATGGCGACAAAGATGAGGACAATAGTCCGAATAATGTAAATAGTGTACATAATACCTCATCTCAAAAATATAGACAGATACTGATTATGACATCCCTCCATGTTTACAATTTTGTTTTTCTCTTTTTTCAATTAAAAATAATCAGTTCATGAACTTTTTCTGACCAATTACTCTTAAATTATTCCCAGTTATTAAATTTTCTTATTAGTTCTCCAACTAACGTAATTCCTGAAATTAAAATGTTGAACTAAACTAACCTCTTTTCTGCTTTTCTAAACAGAAACATTCACTTTACTCATTTTTAAACTCAAAATCTCTCTGTGTTTTTTTTAAAAAACAGCATTATCTCTAAAAACAGCATTATCTCTAAAAACAGTATTATCTCTAAAAACAGAATATCTCTTTTACACAATGTTAGTTACAATAGGAACCAGTTAAAATCTATACAAATATAAAGTACTAAAATTATGAGCTGAAAGGCATTTTATATTTACAAAATATCATAAAATTAAAAACTTCAAATAAAATTTTGATTGACTTATCAATAAATAATATTTTCAAAAAATGTGCATCAACTAAAAATAATTTTAATTCATTTAAAAATTTTTTTAAATGTATAAACAGAATCAGCAAGAAGTAAAAAATAATTAAATGCTGGGTAGTAGAATGAATTAGCTTAGCTCTCATTGAGAATCCGGTCTCATTATCTAATCGGAGTTTATTAGTTTTCTTTTACTTTACTTCTAAATGAAATACCTTTGCTCAAAACTTAGTTGCTACTAAAAATAAAAATTTATAATTCTTCAAAATAAATTGCTAGAACTAAAATAATTCATTATTAAGAAGAGATAATTTAGTTAATTAATATGAAATTGCTAATTCACTTGAGCAAAAACTAAAAAAATATTCAATCAAAATATCTGCTTTATTTTAAATCAGATGGAACATATATTTTCTTACCCTTCAGCGTCTGCAGATTTATTTCCTCCCCGCTGGCACAAAATGGTTAATACTCTTCTTTTCAGAGGTTTTCATCTTTGTTCAGCATTATTTGTCATTTACCCTCAAATGAGAATTTAAATTTCTTGCTGCTTCAGTTTCAGCTGGAATGTCTGTAAATATAAAAACATTTTTTTTTATTATTTGCTTTAAAAACAAAGAAAACATTTTTATGTGGAATTGTCACTGAACAAGAAATATTTTTTTTTCCAGGAGCTAATCAGTTTTTCAGCAAATAGAATCACAATTGCCATCCTTTGCTTTTTACTTTGCCATTACTTTTGCTATTCAACTCCAATCTATCAGTTATGGTCTATGTACAATATACGCTTAGATGATCATGTATGTTTGGATACATGACTGACAAGGCAGATTTTTTCCTGCAGTTTGGTTGCCATTTCTTTCTAGACCAGCTGCCATCCAATGCTATAGAACCCAGTCTGTCCTGCTATTTACCCATAGCTGGGGGGGAAAGAAGAGGATTCATACCTTTCCCAAGGGTATTAGCACATAAATGAATGTAATGAACTCAACTGGAATTTGAACTCGGCTCTCCGATTCCTCGATCCAAGCCACTATCCATTACTACCCCATGCCTCCTGACACCGCAGGCCCAGTAGAGTAATGGATAGTGGCTCGGATTGAGGAATCGGAGAGCCAAGTTGGAATCCATTACATTCATTTACGTGCGGAAGAGTATAAATCCTCTTCTTCTCCCCACCCAGCTATGGGCTAAATAGCAGGACAGACTGTGTTCTATGGCCTTCAATGGCAGATGATCTACTGCAGAAAGAAATGGTGGCAACCTACGAAGGGGAAAAAAAATCTGCCTTGTCAGTCATGTATCAAAAGATACATGATCACCTAAGCATGTATCATGTATGCTTCATAACTGACTGACTCCAAACTGGATAGGGTGTATGGATTCTATTCATGATATTGAGTTCAGTGTTGCCATCTGCCTGGACTAGTTACCAACCGAGCCGACAGAGGCAAGGCTACAACACTGTTTTACTACTAGCTGGTAAAGAGAAGAAAACAATTCATGTCTTTTGCAAGGACATTAGTGTATAGTGAAGAGAAAAGCCAGACTTTTTTTTTAAAAGTCACTCACTTTCTTTGTTTTTTTAGTCTTGAGCTACACCAGCTTTGGATAAAATAATAAGATTTCATTATTTAATAAACATACACAAATATACACACACGCAAAAAATTTTTTTGTTTTTGATCTGATGAAGCCAAAACAGCGAAATGCATAATCAGATAAATTTTTTATTTTCTGAACAATATACTTTCATGAATGGTTTCCACTTATCAATAATTTATAACTCTGGATCATATATATATATATATATATATATATATATACATATACACACACATATATATATGTATATATTAAAAAATATACATAATACCCTACGGAGAATGCACAACTCAGCGTTTCATGCTATCTGCAATCTTCAGGTATATATTTTTTAATATATTAAATAGCTCTGTTATTTAACATTGAGCACTGTTTTTTTCTTGCATTATTGTATATACAGATATATATATATATATATATATATATATATATATATATATATATATATATACATATATGTATTTGTAAACGAACACTTGCTCATTCAGTTATCTATATTTACCCATTTGATTAAATTCACACACACACACACACACACACACACACACATATATATGTATGTATATATATATATATATATATATATATATATATATATATATATATATATACTGAGTTCAAGTTGGTTAATGCTCTCATAATTCTTGCCTTCAGTTCATCTTTGGTGTTACAAGGAATTTTTTGGTCTTTTGTTCAACTGCACCCCACAGATAATAATCAAGGGGGTTGCAGACTGGGGAGACAGATGTAAGGGGTTATATGGTCGCTGAAAATGTCTGACAATCATGATTGGGTTCTCCTGCTTTTGTGGCATGGTGCAGATTTCTGTTGCCAGGCGTAGGGCAGCACTACCTCCACTAGGTCCCTTGATGTTGAACCTCCGTGTGTTCACGAACAAATTCGGGAGTTCAGAATTGTCAGAGTGAGTTTTTTGAGCTGCCATATGTTCATAATCACCATTAGACTCATCCAACTCTTTCCAAATTCTCTGGTCTGTCCTCCGATTGACACCCAAACACTCTGAAATTGGAGTGTATTTGAGCTTCCGACATGAATACAAAGCAGTACAGCACGTTGTTTCCAAATTCCAGGGAAAGTGAGTTGGGACATGGTGCTTTTGTTCTCACAGATAGTGCCCAACTGACTCTGCTAGATTGTGCCCTCAAGAAAATCAAAGACAAACAACACACATCATGCCCTGTATATATTTATATATATAAATATATATTTATAAAAAAGGAACATTACATATATTCAAAACACGTCCTATTTGTTCCTTATACTGTTACATATATATATATATATATATATATATATATATATATATATATATATATATATGTAACAGTATAAGGATGTGTATATTCTGAGGATCACAAAAGCATGAAACCTAAGGTTAAAATCTTACATCCATACAATCAAGTATGTTAGCACTATCACAGATATTGAGTGCTTTCCAATAAGTACCACATATATATATATAGATATAGATATATAAATCATATATATGTGTGTGTGTGTGTGTGTGTGTGTGTGTGTGTGTGTGTGTGTGTGCAAATATATAGAAAAATAAGAAAGAACACATTAGGTAAATAATCCAAAGTTATTTAGTATTTTTGTTTTTATTTTTAAAAAACAGTGCTCAATACAAAAGTAAAGCCGAAATTATAATTCTTTGTATTGTAGTTCAATACGACACATTTATATACAAACAAGCCTTTTAGAAAAAATAAATTCTTTAGACATTTTACTGCATAACAATAATGACAACTACTCTGTCACTGAAACAGACTAGATGATATGCGTCTAATGAATGTCATCATTCACTTTAAAATAGACAGCCCGACCCTTCTTTGACTTGACCTCTTTCCGAAACTAACTAATATGTTGATACAAATCGTTAACCCTTACGCCCCTTATTGAAATAATTGCTTCAGCCGTTTCCATAGTAATTAATTTTATGAATGAATATGCTTATAAAGCTTCATAAGTTTCAAGATTAGTTATTCCAAAAACTTCACTTGAAGATGAAACAGAGCTTGATACTTTAATTGAATTTAATTTTAATAATTATATTGAAGTTTTTGGCTCCTGTTTTTGTAACATGTGAACTCTTATGTAGCAAAGGAATCATATTTTTAAAAAATAATTACAATATATATATATATATATATATATATATATAAAATTTATACATTGAAGTGAACACCCAGAAAAAACCGTCTGGGTGTTGCACACAATGACCATTTTTATATTTACGCTCTTTCTATATATATATATATATATATAAATGCTCTTTCCCTGATATTGAGCACTTTAACCCATGAATATAGCATACCTTAACACTATATATATATATATACATATATATATACATATATATATACATATATATATACATATATATATATATATATATATATATATATATATGTATGGCAGCAATACTCCATGCAAGGGTGAATGGTCGATTTATAGACTTGGAGGATCGATTCTGGGGAGAAAAATTCCCTGACTTGGCACAGGGAACCAACTTTCCTTGCGGTGGATGATGCAACTGACTCAATGTATTTGTTCCATCTCAGATCAGCGGACAGCGTGAGACCGAGCAGCCGCAGAGAGGAGCTCTCGAGAAGTTGGTCTTCAGACATTCTAATGGGATGCAGGGATGGATCCTTGTGGTGGTTAATAGAGAGAAGTTTCGTTTTAGATGTACATATATATATATGTATATATATATATATATATATATATATATATATGTATGTATTTATGTATAGGTATACATTGTGTTTTATATACATTGATATTTGCATAAATTATGCACATATAAATATTGTTATCATTTTTGAGGTTACTCTGTTTGCTAAATATGCATAGGCTTTATCTATAATGCATTCTGCTAATGCTTATGAAGTGAAGTGAAGTTATTGCATGCATAAAATGCATCTACTTACAGTTCTCTGTTTTCCATTCTGAATAATGGATTCTGATAACAGTTGCAGAGTAATGAGCAGAGTCGTATCTTCATTGAATCATGTGTGTCAGTCTCATCCGTGCTGCTCTGGTCAGCTACTCTGTTGTTGAAAGAAAATCAGGCGATGAAGAAACGAAGCCAGAAAATAGGAATCAACAAAGCCTCCATTAAATATCATGGATGTTAATGGTATATTTACAAATATTTATCTATATTAACTGCAGGATATTTTTAATTTTATAATTTTAAGCAAACGCACCATCTCTTGAAATAAAATCGAAACACATCTTCTGTTACCTTCAGAATTTTCAACAGTTCTAATTAAGAATGACTTATGAAATTAATTTTCATTACATTTTCCATATTTTGAATTTTTATTTAAACAGTTACCATCCATTGTTGCATATGATTTTACAATCTAAAATAATTATGATTTTTAAATTGGTTTGCTTTGTTTTGTTTTATGGCATATCAACTTCAATGGGTTATTTAATGCTACCAAGATTTTTATTGCTGGTCAGATTGTTTTTTCAAAAATTCATTGCTGGTAATAATTTTTTCCTTCAAAAATTCATTGCTGGTAATAATTTTTTCCTTCAAAAATTCATTGCTGGTAATAATTTTTTCCTTCAAAAATTCATTGCTGGTAATAATTTTTTTCTTCAAAAATTCATTGCTGGTAATAATTTTTTTCTTCAAAAATTCATTGCTGGTAATAATTTTTTCCTTCAAAAATTCATTGCTGGTAATAATTTTTTCCTTCAAAAATTCATTGCTGGTAATAATTTTTTCCTTCAAAAATTCATTGCTGGTAATAATTTTTTCCTTCAAAAATTCATTGCTGGTAATAATTTTTTCCTTCAAAAATTCATTGCTGGTAATAATTTTTTCCTTCAAAAATTCATTGCTGGTAATAATTTTTTTCTTCAAAAATTCATTGCTGGTAATAATTTTTTCCTTCAAAAATTCATTGCTGGTAATAATTTTTTCCTTCAAAAATTCATTGCTGGTAATAATTTTTTCCTTCAAAGATTCATTGCTGGTAATAATTTTTTCCTTCAAAAATTCATTGCTGGTAATAATTTTTTCCTTCAAAAATTCATTGCTGGTAATAATTTTTTTCTTCAAAAATTCATTGCTGGTAATAATTTTTTCCTTCAAAAATTCATTGCTGGTAATAATTATTTTCTTCAAAAATTCATTGCTGGTAAAAATTTTTCCTTCAAAAATTCATTGCTGGTAATAATTTTTTGCTTCAAAAATTCATTGCTGGTAATAATTTTTTCCTTCAAAAATTCATTGCTGGTAATAATTTTTTTCTTCAAAAATTCATTGCTGGTAATAATTTTTTCCTTCAAAAATTCATTGCTGGTAATAATTTTTTCCTTCAAAAATTCATTGCTGGTAATAATTTTTTCCTTCAAAAATTCATTGCTGGTAATAATTTTTTCCTTCAAAAATTCATTGCTGGTAAAAATTTTTTCCTTCAAAAATTCATTGCTGGTAATAATTTTTTTCTTCAAAAATTCATTGCTGGTAATAATTTTTTTCTTCAAAAATTCATTGCTGATAATAATTTTTTCAAAAAATGTATTGCCAGTATTAAAACCTATTTTTACACTTTCATAATGTTTTGACCCCAGTTTAGGGGTTAACTATTTGTCCATAGCTGTTACCCTAACAGGGTGGAAATGGGAACACCAGCAATTAAAAGGTGGTTTCTCACTCCTCAAAACCTCCTAATCAGAGACCTTGCTGTAGGATGTAGTTTATCATCTTACCAAGGATGCCTCATTTGTGTAGTGTGGGGTTATCTTACCCCTCTGCAGAGGTGCAGTTGCCATATTCTGAAGCCCCAGTTGACGGGGCTTCTGATTTTTAAATAATCAAATTTAAATACGCACAAAATAAACTAATACATAGCAAAATAAATAAAAACCAATGTATCAGCAATATAAATTTTTAGGATAATTTTGTGTGTAACGAAATATGACATTACCAATGTAGGAGATCAAGTTGGATGAGAAATCAATATAGAAAGGTAAAATTTTTATAGTATAGAATAGCTTTGGTAGTTTTACATATTTAATGTTTACTTAAATTCTGTATATATTTCATTTAGATATTCATTCTTTTTGCAGTTTAGATGGCAGTTAAGGAATTCAATATGGAAAATGGAATTGTTGAATCAAATTAAAATTCTGTCTGTTTAAATCTAATTCTTTAATTCATTTTTTAGAAATTCTCTTTCTGTTTTCATCCCAAATATTGTCTCGTCATTGACATTGGATACTTGTTCTAAATGCCATTCAGTTTAACTTGAAGAGTAAAGAGCACTGCAACCGAAAACATTGCAATAAAAAGCAAGAACCAGACAAAATATACAGGGAGTCTCAAAATAACAAAAACAAAAAGACAAACAACAGAAATAAGAACTTTCAAGAACATAAAGTGCACGTTCAATGATGTCCTGTCAAGGTTGAGAAAGGATGTAACCACGTTTTACAGACATTAACGTCTGGGTGATAATTTTGGTGGAGTGGTTTCTTCAAGTTTTCGCTTGACGATCTGGTTGTCTGACAAATATCTTGACATGCCAGTGACTAGACATTTTTGTTACAATATCTTGCAGTAAGAGAGATCTGACAGATGTGAATTCATGCCTTTCCTAAGGTAAGTTAACATTAGAAATTTCATCTGATATTCTTAACACCCATTTGTTACCTTGACAATTTTCACTATTTTCAACCTCTGCTACAAGTACTATAGAGTCAGCAAAAAGTGAACTTTGTAGAAAATCCCTATTTAGTACAATAAGAATACCTATGAGATTCCATCTTACAGTACAAATAGTTAACAGGCTTCTCATTGGTGGCAGAGATTTACATTCAAATCCAGCTGAAAGCCAGGAATTTAAATGCTGATTTTCTAGGCAAACACCGCTGTTTGTAAAATTTACTTAGCATCATTTTATACCACTGACTTTGTAGCATACTATTCTAAGATTAGAAAGATTAAGGGGTCATCAAGTCTAATGACTAATCCAATCATTGCTATATGCCATAGAAAGATTCTCTGGTGTAGAATATTAATTTGTGTTGAATCTGAAGTGAACTTTCTGTCAAGTAGAAACTAAATACCAAAAATGTCTCAGTCAAAAATAATATAAAACCAGACATGGAAAAAAGTTTCAATAGAAGAATATAAATAAACAACAGATATGATTAAATCTTATATCTATAATTCTCAAAATGTGTGTGTATGTATGCATGTGTATGGCTGATTGGATTTTGTTTATGAATTTCCATAGTTTTTATCCAATTTCGATGAGTTTTTTTTGTTTGATAGATAATTCTTCAGTTCCAGTTTTGAGACCAAAATTGCTGGAAAAAATTACAACCTTGAAAGTGAAAAATTGAAGAAAATGACTTTTTACACTTTGCACAAAAATCAAAGGTAAAATTTAATGTCTGTTAAAAACAGCATACAATCAATTTAGAGAGTTGAAATCTAATGCAAAAGTCTATTAGAATTATAAAAAAAAATATATTATAAATAAAAATTATTGTATATTATTATTATGATGGTCCATGGGAGAGGTTCCTACCTGGCAAGATTGAGAACGCAAAAACAGCCCTTTTCACGGCCACCCTCCATTCAAATTGTTAACCCCACCCCCATTTGTGGATGTGCCTGAGTTGCACCCAATTGTTGTTACTAGTATTGATTTTCAGGTGGGCTGACTTTAAACTTAAACTGCACCAAATGAACGGCAAAGATTCCCAGTAATGAAACACCTGGTCGAAGACGGGTTATACTGCTAGTTTAAAATAATGACTGTAGAATGTGATTCTTGTGAAAATGATCCTCTTGAAAAGCAATTTTCAGTAAACAGTCATATTAGTAATTTCATACAAGATTATGAGTCTTAGTTTTCAATAAGTTAAATAATTGTTTGTTTACCTGTCAAATTAACACCAAGCAAATCAAGGGTATGTAGTTTTAGGTCTTTCACAAATCTTCTTGTGAAGGTGTGACAGATTCTGTCTCTCTCTTCATAGATCAGGTATTTATATAACATCCTGTTATACAGTTGTCATGTTCGTGAATATTTAAAGTTCAGCTGGGGTCACATTCATCTTCCTGTTGTTACACTCACTAAGATTGACGATGGTTCAGAACTTAGTAGATTTGACGTCACTTTCTAGGTCAATCATCAGTGTTGTGAGATCATTGATCTTCTGAGGTTGACACAGAGTAGAAAACTTACTTTGGCATCTCTTTGAAACCAGCACATATTGGGTTTCCCACAGATCAGCCCATCTTAGATCAAGGTCCCTGATAGACATATAATTCAAATCAAACCTCTGGTATTTACTGGTCTGAATCACATACAATATTTATTTCCCTTGAACCTGGTTTGATGAAATATTTTAAATGGGAACAAATGTTTTATAAAGCACATCATACATTGTCACTAAAATAAAAGGAACTTAACCAGTTTGTGCATATGCCACCTTTTTATTTATTTACATATCTTGGATTTTAACTCTCGGCACTCTCGGTAGTCAGGGATAGATTGACCTCTGACACTTCCCTAGAAGAACGGACCAGTATTGCAATAGATAATCTGATGGAGATGTTGACTTTCTGTACACAAACAACACACTTCGGATTGGGATCACACATATATCGACAGGATGAGGGCTTAGCAATGGGCTCGCCATTATCACCAGCAATGGCAAATATATACATGGAATACTTTGAAGAAATGGCATTAGAATCCATATCTCTCAAGCCAACTATATGGTTAAGGTACGTAGATGACACCTTCATACTCTGGCCACACCAGGAAGATGTCCAGGTTCTACTGGACCATGTGAACTCAATAAGACCATCGATACAGTTCACAATAGAAAAAGAGAGTAACAACACACTCCCATTCCTGGATGTACTAATATCTCGAACAGAGCATGGGTTCAAGACATCCGTATACCGTAAACCAACATTCACTGGACAGTACCTCAATTTCAATTCCCACCATCCATACAGCGTAAAGAAAGGGATCGTCCGTTGCTTACAACACCGAGCAAAAGTCATAAGTGGCGACCCAGAGACATTAGATAAGGAATTGGTCAGTATAAGTAGTACCCTACAACGTAACAACTACCCTGGGTACATGGCAGCAGCCCCCCAAAACTGGGATAGGCGGGTACAAGAGGAGGAGGAGGAGGAGGACAACAACACTCAGAAAACAGTCTGCCTGCCTTATGTGAAGGGGTTATCAGAGAAAATACAAAGGATCTGCGGTCCATATAACATCAGGACAACCTTCAAAAGCGTGACAACACTTCGCAGATATCTCTCTCGAGTGAGACCCCCTATATAGGAGAACAGGACTAAAGACTGTGTGTACGCTATCCCGTGCAGCTGCGGAAAGGAATATAAAGGAGAAACAGGCTGCCCCCTCAAGGTAAGGCTTCAAGAACACCAGAAAGCTGTAATGCGAGGGGAAGTAGAAAAATCAGGCGTGGCTGACCACATATGGAGAGAGAAGGGAGATCACCGTCCCCTGTGGGATCAGGTTGAGATCATAGACAGGGAACACCATTGGAAAATTCGTAAACTTAAGGAATCAGCACATATGCTAGGCCACAAAAATCTCCTGAGTCGGCCAAGCATAGAAATAAATACAATATGGGAACCAGTAATAAGGAGTGCCAGAGAACAGCAATGATAACAAAAAGTTGCAATATGAGATCTGGTAAAGAACATGAAATGATAACAGCAAAATTGCAATATGAGTACTGGTAAAAAATGGTTGCTGAAAAATTAGGTTTATAATACTCAGAAATTCATACCCAGATGTCCTCAAGGACACATGGTACGGTGGATAAAGGTGTTGGTTAGATCCAGTAACAGACCCAAAGAGTGTGAGTTCAATACCCAGTTCAGGCAGTGGAGAACTTTCAGAGGAAAGAGGCTCGTGGAACTAGAACAGTCTACCCCAGTGATCGAAATAAAGGGTTCGGTTCGAAATTCCAACCACCTGAAGAAGGCCGGAGCGTACAACGGCCAAAACGTTGTGACAAATATGGCGACAAAGAATAATGTAAATACTATATATATACATATATATATATATATATGCGCCTTCTGATAGGAATTGAACCTGTATCCTACACAGAACCATCGTATAGCCTCATACAGCCTGTTTAGCTACAGAGGAGCGTCTGGTTAGCAGGGTTGATTTTAATGCTTTTAAACTACAATTTTCCATGATTTCCCTCAAACCTTTCTATGAAAATTTCTTGGATGTTCAGGCCGGTAAATGTTGTTAATACTGTTTATTATAAACAGGGTATTTACTTAAATATTTGTGTCTATATAATTAACGTATAACAATAAAATATATTAAAATAATTGTCAGACTTTGTCCATTTCATACTCAACTATTTACATCAATTTAAACATTACTTTTAGTGGATACTCATATGTGAGTAGATGTTCCATTTATTTATTAAATGGTACATTTATTTATTTTCACCTATCAGCCTGAATATTCAAGAAATTTTATTAAAGAAAAATTTGTGCCCTTTATCAGGAAGTTTAAAGTGATACAAATCTGTCAGATTCATAAAAATACATTCACTAAAGTACTGTCATCTATCTATCTATCTATCTATCTATCTATCTATCTATATATATATATATATATATATATATATATATATATATATGTATATATATATATATATAGATATATGTATATATATATATATATATATATATATATATATATATATATATAAATATATATATATGTATATATATATATATACACACAAATGAAAGAAAGAACAGATGGAGTAAAAATTCACTGTTTGCAGCATTTACTTTAAAACAATGCTCAATACAAAGTAGAGTAATATATTATTATTATTTTTATTTTTTTATCATAAGAGATTATAATAAAAACATGTTGAAATTGTTACAGCAAATCTTTCATGTTTGAATACAATGATTGTACTTCTTCAGGCATAGTATTGAAACATGACAGCTTTTGTGTAGTGATTTCAACATGTTTTTATTATTATTAGTGATAGCGATTGCTGTATGAGTTGTACGATTTTTTAATCAAGCCCAGGCAACGCCGGCCCATGCTGCTAGTGTATATATATATATATATATATATATATATATATAATGCCTTTCAATTCCTTGAGGATTGGCTTTACTTATTGTATATATATATATATATATATATATATATATATATATATATATATTATGCCTTTCAATTCCTTGAGGACCATAGGGCTGCAAGATATCATTGCAGTTTCTATAGTAAACTGGTAGATCTGAACCCTGTCCTCATGGTCAGAAAGTGAACGTTCTACCCACTTTCCCATACATACATATATACACACACATATACACAGACAAATATACAGAGAATATATTATTTTCATATTTTGTAATACTTTCATTATATCATTGCTCAATTAGTCTTTCCGTTCCACATTATAATTGATATGCTTGAAGTCCAATGAATGAATAAATACAATGAATACAATAAATACAATAAATGAATGAATACAATAAATACAATGAATCAATAAAATACAATGAATAAATACAATCAATGAATACAATAAATTCAAAAATGAATAAATAATGAATGAATACAATAAATGAATGAATAAAATAAATACAATCAATGAATGAATGAATACAGTAAATACTATAAATACAATCAATACAATGAATAAAATAGATACCATAAATACAATAAATGAATACAATAAAGACAATGGATTAATAAATACAATGAATACAATAAATACAATGACTACAACAAATATAATTATGAAGAAATACAATGATGAATAAATGCAATGATGAATAAATACAATGAAAGACTGCAATAAATACAATGAATGGATGAATACAATAAATACTATGAATGATTGAATACAATGAATGAATGCAATGAATACAATAACTACAATCAATATAATGAATGAATGTATCCAATGAATACAATAACTAAAATCAATGCAATGAGAGAATGGATACAATCAATATAATCAATACAAGGAATTAATGAATTCAATGAATAAAATAACTACAATAAATACAATGAATTAAGGAATTCAATGAATACAATAACTACAATAAATACAATGAATGAATACAATAACTACAATCAATACTATGAATAAATACAATGAATACAATGAATTAATAAATGCAATGAATACAATAAATACAATGAATGAATACAATAAATACAATCAATTAATAAATACAATGAATACAATAAATACAATGAATAAAATAGATACCATAAATACAATAAATGAATGCAATAAATACAATGAATGAATACATACAATAAATACAATGAATGATACAATGAATACAATAAATACAATTATGAATAAATACAATGAATGAATAAATGTAATGAATGACTGCAATAAATACAATGAATGGATGAATACAATAAATACAATGAATGACTGAATACCCTGATTGAATGAATACAATAACTACAATCATTATAATGAATGAATGAATTCAATGAATACAATTAAAATAAATACATTGAATGAATGAATTTAATGAATACAATAACTACAATCAATACAATGAATGAATAAAGTACAATGAAGATGAGCCAGGATTATTTTGTTGTGTTGCATAACTAACAATTCATTCAAGCTCATCTATTTATAGGGGATTTATAATTCTGAGTAAATAATTATTAACCCCCTATCATATATACAATGATAGTCATAAAAAGGAGAAACAGCAAAATGTAGAAACAATAAAGCAATTATTATTTATTATGTGGTTTTTATGTGGTGTTGAAGACATGACAGACAGTAAGACTGTAAAATTGTGAGTCTAAGATCAAATGTAGATCAAATATCGATTGAAAACCAACAGAATGATAAGCTAACAAATAAATACAGTCTTTCTCATACGTTTTATTTATAGGCGTGTGTAATGAGTGTCCAAATAATTTAGCTGGAAAATACAAGAAATGTCTGATGTTTTCATAGTTCAAATTTTTGTTGAGTGCTAAAAAATAAATGTTGCTATTATGGCATGAAAAAGGAAAAGGAGGCAACATTTTTGTTGATGTACGTGTTGACAGCCTATCCGTATTGACTGCCTGCTCGATCGTGAGAATGTCGCATATGTGTGTGTGTAGAGGAGAAAAGTGGGTTCGATTCTCATTGATTTAGAAAGAGTGAATTAATGATAATTATAATTGTGATAATTAGTTTATTATAATCATTTTTGACACTATAATTAATTTTTATTTGTTAATGAACACAACACATTTGATGAATGAAGCAAATCAAAACAGATTTCTGGAAAGATCGTTTGCAAGCAGTATTGTTGTCTGCAAGAGTAAAGCCCCAAAATGCAAACTAAGATTTGGAGAATTCAAAATCAAGCATAGAAGCTTAAATGTCTGGGGAATGTTTTAACAGAACATGTGACACTGAAAAATCTGACGATGCATTGGAATGATGAAAGGTGCCTTCCAAAAGCTAAACTGAATATTAGGAAAATTTCATTAGAAACAAAGAAAAACATGCTGAACTGCTATGTAATATCTGTCCTCCTATATGGCAGGGAATGCTGGACAATTTCCTCACAGAGATGTGGTTTCTTCGGGAGGATGCTGAGAATACTATATAAAGAGAATGTAAGCAATGCAGAGAACTTAATGCAAATTTAAATAGAAAGGACATATTTACAATCAGAAAGAGTCGGCTGAAATTGATCGGAGGCATAAAGGAAACGAAATCAGAAAATTTGACACTCACAGGATACGTAAAGAAGACATGTAGGAAAGCATCAACAGCCCCACCCCTTACCTAATGAGCTAATATGAATTGATGAGAGAACAGTGAGTATGAGGTTTGGTAAGAAGACATGCATTACTAAGAGCTGCATTGGATAGGAAGTTGTGGAGAGCCATGATCACCCTCGTGATGAAGATATATGGCACATAGAAGAAATAAAGATCATGTTATTTCATTAATGCACAAAAAAATTTTAATATTCCAAATTTAAAATACCAGAATGAATTGAAAGGAAAGTGTAAGGGTTGCTTTGTCATTACTAGAAGTTTTAAATCACATGGCATGTTTATTAACTGCTGCTTTTTAGAACATCTTTGTAAAGAATTTGGATGGATATATTATTAGGTAACTATGGTAAGTATTTGTAGCCTTTCTGGGAACTCGAACCCCAGACCCTCAGATGACTTACTAGAGTATTCCTTAAAAGTCTGATGCTCTACCGACTGAGCTATGAGGGTGATAGGAGGCACAGTGAAATAATGGATAGCGGCTCGGATTGAAGAATTGGAGAGTTAAGTTTGAATTCCAGTCAGCAGTAGGATATTCCATTACATTCACTTGTGTGCTAATACCCTTGGGAAAAGTATGAATCTTCTTCTTCTCCCCCCAGCTGTGGGTAAATAGCAGGACAGACCGGGTTCTATAACCTTGGATGGCAACTGGTCTACCGCAGAAAGAAATGGTAACCTACTGTGGGAAAAAATCTGCCTCGTCAGTCATTTATCAAAAGATAAGAGATTGCCTAAGTGTGTATCTCATATGGCACATAACTGATTGATAGTAAGTATGTTCTGGTGACAAAGCAGATTAAGAGAAATATCAGGTTATTTATATTTGTAATATAAGTTCAAGAGGAACTGCTGAGAAAAAAATAGATGTAATTTCTATTTTTATTCATATTGAATGGACATATATTTTCATTTAGTGTTCCGAGAAAATTCAATTAGAATATTCAATATGTTTTTCAAATATAAATATAAAAACAAGATAACTGGTTGACATTATGATATACGCATTCATATGTATGGCGAACATGGCGAAGCAGAAAAATTACTATTTTCAATGCAGATCATTTGTACAGGAAATCATTTTTTTTCCATTTTCTTTAACTTCTTTAAAGATGATTACATCTTCATTTGCTGAATGCTCGGTCTAAATATCATATTCCATTCCTCATTCAAATTACCATTCTAGCGGAAGAATATTCCTTGGAGAATTTTTAACAGTTGGATATTCCTTGGAGAATTTCTAACAGTAGAATATTCGTTGGTGCATTTTTATACAGTTGGATATTCCTTGGAGCATTTTTAACAGTAAGATATACCATAGAGCATTTTTAACAGTAGGATATTCCATGGAGCATTTTTAACAGTAGGATATTCCATGGAGCATTTTTAACAGTAGAATATTCCATGGAGCATTTTTAACAGTAGGATATTCCATGGAGCATTTTTAACAGTAGGATATTCCATGGAGCATTTTTGACAGTAGGATATTCCATAGAGCATTTTTAACAGTTGGATATTCCATGGAGCATTTTTAACAGTAGGATTTTCCATAGAGCATTTTTAACAGTTGGATATTCCATAGAGCATTTTTAACAGTAGGATATTCCATGGAGTATTTTTAACAGTAGGATATTCCATGGATCATTTTTAACAGTTGGATATTCCATAGAGCATTTTTAACAGTAGGATATTCATTGCAGCATTTTTAACAGTTGGATATTCCTTGGAGCATTTTTAACAGTTGGATATTCCTTGGAGTATTTTTTATCAGTAGGATATTCCATGGAGCTTTTTTAACAGTAGGATATTCAGTGGAGCATTTTTAACAGTTGGATATTCCATAGAGCATTTTTAACAGTAAGGTATTCCTTGGAGCATTTTTAACAATTGGATATTCCATAGAGTATTTTTTATCAGTAGGATATTCCATGGAGCATTTTTAATAGTAGGATATTCCTTGAAACAGTTTTAACAGTAGGACATACCTTGGAGCATTTTTACATACTTACATACTGGCGCCAAGTATTGTTTACATTAATCACTTGTCCGATTTTGTTTGTATGGCAATGACATATTAGTCAAGAGTATAAAGGCTCCCACTGCTGCTATTAAATAGAGCATGTTTAAGCTTGTGGCTCAGCTCCAGGAAGGTTTATAGTCTTGGAAATACTTGTAACAGCTAAGTACTGATGTTGCATCATATAAATGGCTGAATTAGATAGATAGCTAACATTATAGTGTAATGACTCAACATACAATTCCACATCCCTATCAATTAAGCCAATTGGGTGACCGTCCAAGCTTACTTAAGCCTGAGCATTGCCTTACATTTGTCTTGGAAGATGTACACATAATTTTGGGGGGTATTTTTTAGGAAAAAAGTGCATCTTGTAAGCTGGAAAATACAGTAATCTAAAGAGATAAAAATGGGATCAAATATTTTTAGGTGATGAAACAGCATTGAAGATAGAAATAAATTATTTTTGTCCAAAACTTTTTCATGTATACTTGAGGTAAATGTGGTATGACAATCAGGATATTGTGACTAAAAGCAAATAAAATTAAGAAAAATCTCATAGAAGTGGAAATTAACAATAACTGGAAGTTTGTGAACTGCTGATCAGGAGGCTTTAGATTGTTTGATTTGATATCTCAGACCTTAAAAAATTGAATTATAGATTTAAAAGTAAAATCACTGGCTCATTTGAAGGTAGGGCTGCAGACATTTTTTTGGTAGGACTGCAGGCTGGTCTGAAGGTAGGACCACAGACTGATTTGAAGATAAGAGCACAGATTGGTTTCAAGGTTAAACTGATTTGAAAGTAAGACCAGAGACAGATTTTAAGGTAGGGCAAAAGACAGTTTTGAAGGTTGGTCCACAGACTAATTTGATAGTATGACCACAGGAGGGTTTTAAAGTAAGACTGATTTGATGATAGGACCACAGACTGCTTAAAGTCAAAATATCTTCAGATCATTCTCAAAACTATTACATATATATATATATATATATATATATATATATATATTGTGTATATTTAGGCAGCAAGTTTTCATTGATGCATGTTTCATTAAATAATGTAGAAAAGTTTTGTCTATTTATTTTAAGTAAGTTCCTTTCATATTGTCTGATAAGCTTAATCACATTATCGTTGAATGACGAAAGGAAATCACCATATTGATACATGTTTAAATCCTATCTAAGCTTTCGGCTTACATAAGCCATTATCAAAGATGAAAATTACATTTTAATATATTAAACAATACATGGACAAAACAATAATGATAGTCTGTTTTTGCTGTATGAAAAATTTCAAAGCAATGACAAACTTGTGTATACTTAAAATAAATAGACAAAACTTGTGTATATTATTTAATAAAACATGCATCAATATAAATATATATATATATATATATATATATATATATATATATATATATATATACTGTATATAAACTATTCATGCTTTATTTTGAACAATAAATTATTTGTATTCAATGGTATTCATTCTAAGTGATTCAGGTTCAAGCAAGATATTTTGGGTTTAAATAATCTTATGTATCTTCCAACATCTTCCTTCACTCTTTCTGGCTAACTGACTATATCACCGATAGATAAATTCATTGACTGAAAAGAAAGGCTTATTTTACGAAAAGATTTGGTTATGAAATTAATAAAGAAAGCAATATTTCTCATGTTCACAAACCTATGTTGAGTTTGAAAAAAAAAGAAACCTATTTTCGATTCTATATTACCATGGCAAAATTGGAAATATTCTTAACAAAATTCCTGTAAAATAAAATCTGAAAAATTTATTTGGCTCAGATCAGAATGACAAGTCATTGAAGAAATTGTATCTGGGGAAAATCAGGAAAGGTTTTGATCAGTTTCTTTTAAAAAAAAAAGAAGCAAAACTACTCTGGCTAAATTCTTAAATACCTGTTGTGTCCTTTGATTTTGAAGTAAAAAATATTTATCGTGCTCAGCTAATTAATAAAATAAAGCAAAAGATAAAAAAAAATACATCAGAATAAAATTCCATTTTTAATGCTTAAAGTTTTCCCCCAATCAAAATGAAAAAATTGTAACCCATCAAGTTCAGGTGTAAGACAAGTATACCCTTGTGCAAATTAATTGAAACAAAACGAATAATTCCATTATTATTATTTACTTTTTTCATATTTTCCCAATGAAACATGACCCAGTGCACATGTTAGTCCTTTGTATATCCATTCCATGAAGTCATTTCTTGCAGATAGACCACAGATTCTCGATTGGATTTAAATCAGGAGAGTTTCCAAGCCAGGCGATAGTACTTTGATTTGCTCACTGGTAAGGCTTGCCATTGTGTTCATGCAGCGTTATAAATTTTGTACAATTCCTTCGAGTAATCTTCATTGCAGACAATGGCCGTAGGAAAACTAATCGACATTCAAGTGTCTGGGCATGATAAAAATCTAATGCAATCATGGGTGATGCAATATTTTTCAAGGACAAAAAAATTTCATCATACACCCTGAAAATATTACTGCACACCACAGCAAATGACCTAATCTGAGAAAAAAATAGAAATCAATTACACCCTGTCACTCCAGTTGGTCTAAAACTGACTGTATAGTAAAAAAAAGAAACTAAAGCAGTTGTTTCAATTAATTTGCACAAGGGTGTATATAATGCTTTTGTAAATACCTTGTGAATACATTACAGAAACTATACCCGAAAATAGATTCATATTACTGCACACCACTGCAAATGACCTAATCTGAGGATAAAATAGAAATCGATTACACCCTGTCACTCCAGTGGGTCTAAAACTAAAGCAGTTCTTTCAATTCATTTGCATAAGGGTGGAACCCATTTTAAACTGGTGAAGCAGAAAAAAAAACAATGAATGAATTGATGGGGAATCTTTTTTTTAATATGAAGCCAGGCAACATCTATCCCATTTTCAAAAGCACTGATGTTAAAAGCCTGAAAACTATTTTTTTTGAGAATGAGAAATGTTGCAGATGAATATCTTGATATACGATTTTTTTTCAAGATATCAATGATTAATTATAATTTCAAAATGTTACACCTGATTGAATATTTTAATCTGACCTACTCTTACAATTATTACTAATTGCTCTCACATTATATCAATATCATTATATGTGTATATATATATAATTATATTAATTAATATTATATAATTAATTATTATTATATTAATTATATTATATGTTATATGTATACAGGGTGTCCATAAAGTTTGTGTGCACTTTAAAAAATTTATAACTTTATTTGTATTTGTGATAGAAATAATCTGTAAAAAATGTAATAAAGTTTAATGCACCTAGTTTTAAGTATAGCTAAAATAACTAATGTGATTTCAGGCATTACTGTAAATCAGTTGGCAAATGTTTTCCCTGAACTGCAAAATCGTATTACCCTTTGTATTGCTAATGATGGAGGACATGTGGAAACTTAATTAAAATTTCAATAAAACCTTAAAAAATATAGATTTACTTTTTTCTAATCCTTTTTACAAATTATTTCTATCGCAAATAAAAATAAAGTTATAAATTTTTTATAGTGCACATGAACTTTATGGACACCCTGTATATGCAAAAAATATTATATATATATATATATATATATATATATATATATATATATATATATATATTATTATTATTATTATTATTATTATATTATTATTATATTATGTATAATATATATATATTATATATTATTATTATATTATATATATTATATAAATATATATTATATAATATTATTGTTATATTATATTATTATTATATTATATTATATATTTGATTATCATTATTACAATATATATATATAATTATATATATTAATATAAAAGGGAACATAGAAGTCAACACTGAGAGGCGACAGTCTGTTTCATGCTAGATGCAATCATCAGGCCATGAGTGCTGTTATTTTTCTCAGCTATTTATATATATGGGTCAGCTCTAAAAGATAGCAGATTCCCAGCAACACTCGCATACTCACCACAGAACACAAAAAAATCAACACAGGAAAAGAAATATCATATTGTTCAACCCACCTTACAGCAAAAACGTAAAAACAAATGTAGGAAAAATATTCTTCAAACTTTTACGCAAACACCTCCCGGAATCAAGCACCTACACAAAATATTCAACAAAAACACAGTAAAAATCAGCTACAGTTGCACTGAGAACATGGCACAAATGATAAAACAGCACAACAGGAAAATTATCAACAAACCACATAAACAAATTAAACTCACGTGCAACTGCAGAATAAAGAACGAATGTCCCTTAAACAGTAATTGTTTACAAAACAACGTAATATACCAAGCCACGAGAAAATCACCAGATAATGAAGAAAAAGTATACATAGGAGTAACTGAAGGACCCTGGAAACAAAGAAATTATGTACACAAAACATCTTTCACAAATAGTAAATATGTGAACAGCACAATGCTTTCTAAGTATATCTGGGAAATTAAAAACAAAACACACACCACACCAAAAATATCTTGGAAAATAAGGAAAAGATCACCAGCCTACAATAACCAATCAAAAAATTGCAAACTTTGCTTAGAGGAAAAAATAGCTGTCATTACCTTCCCAGACCAAAATAAATTATTAAATAAAAGATCCAAGCTCATCTCAAAATGCAGACATGAAAACAAATTTTTACTACGTTACTTAAAAATCAAAAATGAAAAAAATAAATAAATATATAAACAAACAAAATGACAATAAAATAAGCAAAATAAATTAATCCAAACAAATTACCAAATCACACCTGTTAGAATAGACGAAATAGAATAAAAAATAAGGAACAAAATCAATAAATAAAGTAAATAATGAATGAATTAGCAAACTATTATAACCAAAATATTAGTTAGACTATAAAAATCAAACCAAAAATCGGACAAAAAAAATAGCTATAACTGTTATATAACGATAAAAAAAATGAATAAAAATAAATATAAAAAATAATATACTACGTTACTTAAAAATCGAAAACCAAAATGAGAAAATATACAGTATAACAAATAAATAATAACAAGTAAAATAAATTGATCTAAATACATCCAAATATACAAATAAACTAACAACCGATACCGAAAAACTAGCCGTTAGAAAAAAAAACAAATAATGATAATCAATCCAAATAAATACATGAAGTAATAAACAAATTAAAAGCTGTTGCCGCCAAAATAATAGTTAGAACAAACTACAACAATCAACCCCAAAATTGAACAAATAGCTTTAATTATCTTCCCAAACAAAAACAAAACTATTAAATAAGCTATATAAACAAATTTTTACTACATTAATAAAAACACCGATCAAAATAAAAATAAAAAATAAATAAATATATAAGATAAGAAATAAAATAAAAATAAAAAATAAAAATAAATAAAAACAAGCAAAATAATTTAACCCAAATAAATAAATATACAAATAAATGACTTCCTGTAAAATAACCGCCAAAATAGACTACCCCCAATGCACCACTGACCCGTATATATAAATAGCCGAGAAAAATAACAGCACTCATGGCCTGACGATTGCATCTAGCATGAAGCAGACTGTCGCCTCTAAGTGTTGACTTCTATGTTCACTTTTATATTTACACATGCTCTATCTCTGATATTGAGCACTTTATCCCATAAATATAGCACAACTTAAGACTATATTTCTTCATAATTATATATATTATATATATATTATATATTATATATATATTATAAATTATATATATATTATTATATTATATTATATTATATTGTTATATAGGGTGACGCAAAAAAACGGGAATTTTTGAAGTGCGTATTGCCAGACATGAGCAAGTGGTAAAACTGCGAGACAGTGACCTTGAGCAAGTAATCGTGTCAACATTTTAGTAACGAGAATAAAATTCACAGTATCCCAGCTGAGATGTTGCAGCAGTCAATGAGGAATCTCAACAGCAGATTTCAAGAATGCATTTGTACAGGAGGATGCCATCTACAGGACGTAATTTTTTAAAAATGAATATTCCATCATTGTTTCTTAAATGGCATGTTTTAAGGTTTCAATTACTATGAATTAAATATTTTTCTTCCATCACTATTGGATTTATTGGATTGTTAAAAAGTTCCCGTTTTTTGGGTCACCCTGTATTATATTATATATATTAGTATATAATTGATATTATACAATTGATTATATATATAATTAATATTAATATAATATTAATAATGTAACTTAATTTATTTATTAAGTTAATCACAGTTGAATGTGTAAAAGCGGTTAAAAATGTGCCAAATGAAACAAAAACATTAAATTGTAAATATATATTGACATCTATATATCTATATATACAACACTCACTAGATAAATTCTGTTCATATATCTGGGATGAGGAATTATCATTATTTACATGATTTATTTATATATCCTAATCTGTGTTGTTATCAACACAATGTTTTGGACATTGTATCTTCTGACCTTTTTCAGGTGTCTGTTGACCTGGGTAACAGTCAGGGAAATTCAAACCAAACCATTTATTTAATCTCTGGAAATAGATTGTTCTCATTCCAATGTCCTTGTCTAGTGATATTCAATCTTGTTCGTTCTCATACTGCTCACTGATTGCTTGCTGTCTGTTCACTCAGTCTAAGTTTGCAATACCCAGCTGCCTTAGAAGACAATAGGCTAGTGGATCAAAGAGATTGTTCATGAATTTAGTGAGAGTAATTGTGAGTTCAATCTCAGGGCCAAGTAGTATAGACTTAGACAAGGGGACTGGAAATAAGTGAGCAGTACTAAAAAAAGATAACAAGATGAGAGATTGCTAGACATGAATACTGAAAAGAGATAACAAAATGAGAGATTGCTAGACATGAATAGTAAAAAGAGATAGGAAGATGAGAGATTGCTAGACATGAATACTAAAAAGAGATAACAAAATGAGATTGCTAGATGTGAATACTAAAAAGAGATAACAAGGAGAGAGATTGCTAGACATGAATACTAAAAAGAGACAACAAAATATGAGATTGCTAGACATGAATACTAAAAAGAGATAGCAAGATGAGAGATTGCTAGAAATGGATACTAAAAAGAGATAACAAAATGAGAGATTGCTAGACATGAATAGTAAAAAGAGACAGGAAGATGACAGATTGCTAGACATGAATACTAAAAAGTGATAACAATATGAGAGATTGCTAGACATGAATACTAAAAAGTGATGACAAAATGAGAGATTGATAGATATAAATACTAAAAAGAGATAATAAAATGTAAGATTGCTAGACTTGAATACTAAAAAAGCAATAACAAGATGAGAGATTGCTAGACATGAATACTAAAAAGAGTTAACAAGAGGAGAGATTGCTAGACATGAATACTAAAATGAGATAGCAAAAAGAGAAATTACTAGACATGAACATAAATAAAAAATAGCCTTGTAGATTAAATAATGATTTCAGTTTCAAATTCCCTGAATGTTACCTGGGTCAGCAAACACCTAAAAAAGGTTTGGATATTGTAACAATAGCAACAAGGATAGAGACATCTTTGTACATAAAAAATTGTTTGATCTGAATACAAACTTTTCTTGGACCAACAGGATACTTGATGGCTTTGTTCCCCAATATATTTGAAGACTGACTAAACAGTAACATGATACACAATTAAACATGAATGCTCAGAAAAATGCTATGATTTGATAATAATGAAGAAATCTGACTTAAGATTTCCTGATGGCTTACTGGAAAATTTATATATATATATATATTTAATTTTACGTGTGATCAGTTATATTTTGTGCAATGTTGCAGAGAGTTTCTTCTCTTCACACTTTCACACTTTCACACTTTCACTTACTATTAAGAAACAGGAAGTTGGGTGCCTGAAAAGCATTATCTGAATGGCCCCTGAAAACATAAGCAGTCTTTTGGCTGAAGGATTTCAGCTCCATGAAACCATGCAGTGCTGTATATTGTTTTACAAAATCTGTTAAATTTCTTTACCAATGAAGGAATTATATTAATCTCTTTTATTGCTGTATATATGCCAGTATTTTTTCTTTTACACAGGCTGTCCTTTTAAAAATGCATGCATATTTTGTTTGCTAAAAGCGGCTCTGAATAGGAAGTAAATGCTTTCACAACAAAGAATACATGTTATCATAAAAAAGAGAGATTTAATGTTTCTGTTTAATGAAACCTTTATATGAAAGGTTGAGTCTGTTCAGGAAAAATGAGCTTTTCAAAATTAGAAATGAATAAATGATGTAACCACTTTTGGAGAAAGACACTTTTGAATTACTCCACAAATACAAGAGTTATCTTAGTTGATATATAATATAACTTCCCAAACCATAAACCTCACACTTTTCAGCTTAATATATACTAGTTGCTGAAGGCAGTCCATCAGTTTACCTACCTTGGATGCACCATCACATCAGATCCTGGGATCAACAAGGAGGTAGGCAACAGACTGGCAAGAGCAAGCATTGCATTTGGCAGACTGTACAAACGTGTGTGGTACAACAGGCACCTGAATAAGGGCACTAAGATCAGCATGTATAGAGCTATCATCCTCACCACTCTCCTATATGGCTCAGAGTCATGGGTCACTTACTGACGCCACCTGCGACTCCTCAAACACGTCCACCAGTACTGTCTCCATGTGATCTTTAACATACAGTGGAGTGACTTCATCACAAATGATGAAGTTTTCAAAAAGGCGAAGATCATCAGTATTGAAGCCATGCTGCTGAAGTCCCAGCTATGCTGGTCTGAACACATTTCCAGGATGGAGAATCATTGCCTGTCTAACATTTTATTGTATGGCGAGCACTCCACTGGGTATTGCAGCAGAGGGGTGCCAAAGAAATGATTCAAAGATTGCCTGAAAAAATCCTTTGTTGTCTGTCACATCAAACATTGCCAATGGTCAACCCTAGCTGAGAAACGTGACACCTGGCATCTCACTACCAACCATGCTATCTCCTTTGAAAATACCTGCAGAGCTGCTCTCAGAGACAAGAGGCAGAGGAGGAAATATGCAATGCTATGACATTGAGTCCAGGCCGGACTTTCAGCTGCAACTACTGCGACCATGTATGCTTGTCCCAAATTGGACTTATCAGTCACAAACGTCTCTGCAAGCGATGTGTACAGACTTCTTCTTGATCTTCGTTTTGTGAAGCCAAGTTATGAGATGAGTTGCTGCAAAAGTTCTGCTATTTTTTTTCAAGATGGAATGTAAAGCTGTTCCAAAAATAAAGAATAGTTTTTATAAGAAGCATCAATTTCTGATTCTTTTGTGGTTTGGGAGAAATTCTCTTTGACTGAAAAAAATGACAATTGATAATTATATCGAACGCTGTTCAGACAGAGTGTCATTTAAGTGAAAACATCTAATTGTTTCCTTTCTAAAAAATTATTCCTTCTTTATTAAAAATTGTTTCAGTTTTCAACTAAAAACAAAGATACGAAATAAGGTATTGATTACATATTTTAATTATTAAGATATAATTTGAAATAATTAAGATAATAATTAAGATATTCGTTATTAATAAGATATAAATTAGAAAGTGGACATTGGCTACACACACGCACATATATTTTTTCATTTACAATTTCAAGAATTCAGAGGCTGAATTTACATATATACATATAACATTGTTTTATTATTATTTTTGTTCATATTATATATATTATATATAAATAAACATATTTAATATTGTTGTGGCTTGTTTAGAGGCCAGAAAGAAAGACACGGAAAACAGAGTTAAGTTGAACAAGTGTATTGAAATGACAGATATATACAAAGCAAGAGTGTTAGTAATAAGCAGATAGAGGTGTACATCCAAACGGTAGGTTAACACTGTGTCGATATTTAACAACCCCTCCACACGGGTCGAATGCAACACAAGCCCGGTTTAATGTGGGATAAAAAGAGCCCGTAGGCTAGGCCAAAAATATGCCCATTAGAACCCGTATACACGGGTTCAGGGACTGTCTACCTCCCCGGACGGCACTTTGCCCTGCGGCAAAGCCCGTTCGAGTTCCTCCCCGCCGAGACGGAGAGTTCGACAGCAAAGAACCGTCTAAACGACTGTTCTGACACTGACTCTGTGTCTCTGGCTCCCCAACCAACTCAAGTATTTATGAGAGGAGGAAGAATTCATTCTACTGTAGGAGGGTTTACCACAACACTATCTATATATATATTTATATATATATTTATCTATATCTAGTTAAGTTTATTCATATCTATCTATCTATCTACTCTATCTATCCGTGTCTGTTCAGTATCTATCTATCTATCTATCTATCTAATTCAGTCTAATCATATCTATCTATCTATCTATCTATCTATCTATCCGTGTCTGTTCAGTATCTGTCTATCTATCTATCTATCTATCTATCTATCTATCTATCTATCTATCTATCTATCTGTCTGTCCATCTATCTATCTATCTATCTATCTAATTCAGTCTAATCATATCTATCTATCTATCTATCTATCTATCTATCTATCTGTCACAGTCTGTTCATCTATCTATCTATCTATCTATCTATCTATCTATCTGTTGTGGCCTGTTGAGGGGCCAGAATGAAAGACACGGAAAATGAAGGTACATTGAACAAGTGTATTCAAATGACAGATATATACAAAGCAAGAGTGTTAGTAATAAGCAGATAGAGGATTTATGAGAGGAGGAAGAGTTCATTCTACTATAGGAGGTTTTACCACAACAAATATATACATATTGTGGTCGGCTCTGACACTCTTTCGCCATGTGAAATTTTTTTGCATTGAAAGCACTTTCTGACATGAATGTCCGTACTTTGCATTGGATGAGCCGCTACTGCCATCAATACTTCCTCCATCTCCTTGTCTCTCATAATGACCCGGGCTTGAGCAAGCAGCTGGTCAATAAACAGTGAACAACCAGTATCGACCAGCGCTGTGACCCCAATCACAGGTAGTGCGAGGCTGGAGAAGATACTGGCACTAACATATCTCTTCTCATGTTTTCTTGGACAGTTTCAAGACACATGGCCCACAGTATGGCAACGGTAACAGCGATTTGGTATTGCATTGTCCTTTCTCTCTCTCTTTTTCTGATTGAACTCAACAGTAAAATCTGGTTTGATGAGAGCCGCACACAGGGATAGTTTTTTGTTGAAAAACTCCATTGCACCCAAGGAGTGATTCCTACTCCCCTCCGTTCTTTGATCACATTCATCCTGATCAGAAGGTTGAAACCAAGTGGCTTTTCTTGTGCGACCTGCACATTAATCTTGACAAGACTTCTACCTTGCAACCGGAAAGCAATGACTCCAATTCCACAACGGGGTCTGCTCTCCCAGTTGATCATTGTTATGCATACAGGCTCTTTTGTCCATGACTGGCATATTTTCCTGCTGGCTATAGACAGCAACCCCCACCCCACCAATCTTCTGATCCCAGCACCAGCATGCAGGGGTGGGTGTTTCCTTCTAGTGCTCCTTGGGGAAGTGTTTCATCCTTAGTGTTATTGCTATCCATCTCCACCATGGCAGGAGGGGCATGGAAAATCTGGGAATCTATTTCCAAATTCCAATTGCTCATGGGTGAATTATCAGTGCTGCTCGTGGCAGAGTATTGGTCCTCTGCACACCGGAGGTCTTTAACATGACGCAGGAATGCTATCAATCAGGACAGATCCCAGTGACATTCTACATTTCCTTGTTCTCAATGAACTTGATGTTAAAGTCTCGTTTGGTGAGAGCAGCACACAAGGAGGATTTTTCTTTGGTTCAAAAACTCCACTGCACCCAAAACTTGTACTCAGTCATGGATAATATTCAAGGACTCATAGCATTTATAAGTTTTTACTTGGTTGTCATAGTATTAAATCATCATTGAAAAATAACTAAATAAATAACCTATTGTGAAGCATGCTCTTCTCTTGCTATGCATATGCTGTATTGTTGCTTGGGTGGATTCAGTAGCTGTGTTCGTCTTATCTGGTTTCTGCACATTGAGAGCACCTCTCTCGATTGAGGAAAAACATTCTGGTGTTTATATAGCTCTCCCAGTCCCAGACCCATGCTGACTATTGGCTAATACCTTCCCAGTATCATTCACATGCAAATAGGCCTTCTTTCAACTCCTGGTGCTTACCAGATTCTCTGTTACACTCCCACCCCCCGATCATACCACTAACATGCAGGGGCAGGTGTTTCCTTCAGGTGTTCCCTCACAAGGGAGGTACTTTGACCTCATTGTTGTCATTACGTGGGGGAGGTACTTTATTCTCAATGTTGTCGCTTGCAGAAGAACAGTGGTCCCCTGCAGGTCAGAGGTCTTTAACATGACACGGCATGCTATCAATCGGGACAGATTGTGGACTAATGATCCTAGTGATCTTCCACATTTTCTTTTTCTGATCGAACTAGATGCTTAAGCCTGGTTTTTCTGTGGTGAGGGATGTTTTTTTTTGTCAAAAAACTCCACTTCACTCTAAGGAGTGATTCCTACTCCCCGCCAGTTTTTTAATAACATTCATCCTGATCAGAAGGTCAAAACCAAGTGGCTTTTCTCACACCACCATTATGTCAATCCCGGGAATTAACTTTAAATTGAATTTGGGTCTGTATGTGTAACAGTGATAGATAGGGTATCAGAGTCATTGCTTTGTTGTCTAGGATGGAAGTGCTCTCAACTTTGCTGGTAATATTTCTTTTTAAATGTATCGCTGATAATATTTTATTTTTTTCAAAAATGTATATCTGATTAAATATTTGCAAAAATTTATTGCTGGTAATAATTTTTTCTTCAAGAATTCATTACTGGTAATAATTTTTTACAAAAAAATTGCTTTCATAGTGTTGTGACCCCAGTTTAGGGGTTAACTATTTATCCATAGCTGGGAGCCTAACAGGTGGTACCACTCTGGGTCGGGGTGAATCTGGGAGCACCAACAATTAAGACGTGGTTCCACGGTCCTCAAAACCACCCAATCAGAGGCCCTCCTGAAGGATGTTGTTTATCATCTTATACAGGACACGAATGTAGTTTATCGTCTTACCCAGGATGGATTTTTATTTTGTCTTTTTCAAATTTGTTTCATTGATCTACTATACTATAAGCAAGTAGTATACATGGACTAACTTTCTCTATGATATATACTTATATATACAAATATATATATATATATATATATATATATATATATATATATATATATATATATATATATATATATGTGTATATCTAAGACAAAAAACTTATCCTAGCTCTGAGGGAGTTTATTAAGGGAAATGGCTTGATAGACAAAATGTGTCAGCTAAGTTAAGTTTTCCTTTTTGCCTTTATTTATATTGTACTTTTACAAAAATACTTTATCTGACATTTACACTCACACATACACATGCACACACACACACACAGATATATTATACATACATATATACATATATACATATATATATATATATATATATATATATATATATATATATATATAGGTTGATTGAAAAGTAAGTCTCCATTTTAAAATAGTTATAATTTATTTATTAACAATAATTTTTCCAAGAAATGAATATGAGATGAAAATGTTTAGAATGATGTTTTAATTAAAATTCAATATTGGCACCAGATTTTGGTACCAGCTTTTTCAGCTGCCCAGGAATCACATCAACTGATTTCACCAGAATGTCTTGTGGTATGGAAGACATAACTTCTAGTATTCGCCCTTCAAGTTCTTCCAAAATCTTGGTTTGGTATAGTAGACTTGCTCCATTACCCAACCCCAAAGAAAAAAGTCACAGGGTGTAAGGTCAGGACTCCTGACTCGGCACTTATACATAAAATAGGGAGTTACTTTTCAATCACTCTGTATATATACATATACATATGTGAAATAAATATAGTTATGCCATATTTATGGGTAAAAGTGTTCTGTATCAGGGATAGAGCTAACACCAACAAGTAACAGTCTGTTTCAGGCTTGAACACAATCTTCAGGCCATATATATATATATATATATATATATATATATATATATATATATATATATATATATATATATATATTACACAATAAAATCCAAAATTACCTCTCATCCTGGCTAAGACGTTAAACTACTTCCGCGTCCTGGGTAAGAAGATAAACTACATCCAGGAACAAGGCCTCTGATCAGGAGGTTTTGAGGAGTGTGGAACCAACTCTCAATTGCTGGTGTTCCCAGGTCCACCCTGACCGGGGGTGGTAGCACCTGTTAGGGTCCCAGCTATGGGTAAATAGTTAACTATTACCAGCAATACTTTTTTCAAAAAAATTATTACCCGCAATACAATTTTGAAAGAAAAATATTACTAGAAACAGATTTTTGACAAAACAAAATATTACCAGCAATAAAAAATGTTGTTGGCATTAAATAACCCATTGAGGTTGATGTGCTGTAAAACAAAATAAACCAAACCAAACCAAAATTTAACTCAGAGGGGTATAGATCTATTTCAACCAACAAGAAGTACGTTAGTCTTATTGCACCCTGGTAGGTGGACCCCAGTAATTTTGTATTTTGTTATGTAACTTATATTCTATGTTATAATAAATATATTGAGCTCTTTTTGTAGGTTGGTTTTAATATTTGATATTATTAGGATCTACTTGGATTATATACCAACAGATTTATTACCTGTATTATATATATATGTTTGTGTGTGTATGTAAATCTTTCATCATTACACTGAAAGAAATATTCACTACTACACTTTATTCTTTTCCTTTCAACCTTCATAAATATATAGAGAAAATTACGTTATGTTGGTGGTTCGAGATTGTCTCTTCTAGCCTATCTTTGACTCTAACATATATATATATGAATCATTTTATAAAACATACATATAACAAACTATTTCTAATTCTAACAGTTGAAATATAATCCTTGAAAATGGCTAAATGTATAGCCGAAAGCGCTCGGATAAAAAGAACATTCAGACAGTTTTTATATAATTTATCATCTGAAAAGAAAAACTTTATTTGATCGCACTAGAAATTATATAAAAAACTAAATAAAAGCACCTCGTCAGTCATTTTTAATGAAATGTGCATGAAAGAAGGATTGCTGCCTAAATACACAAATATATATATTTATGTATATATATATATATATATATATATGTATATATATATATATATATATAAAATAAGAAATAATAATTTTATTACTGCTTGCTTGAATAATAAAAGTGCTTGTAATTTCCCAGCTTTGATTAGCATTTTCTTGACAATTTTAAAAAGATAATTGTTTTATGTTTGGGGCATTTGTGTATTTGTACCTGAGAAAAATACAGGTTTTCAAAAAGTACTCTTTAAGCCAAACAGGTTTTTCTCTTAATCAAACAAAGTTTTGATCTCATTTTCTGCTTGTAGTTTCATGGTGGTTTAAGTAAGTCTTAATCTTGTTCAATTCTTTTTTTTCTTTCTGGAAAGATTTGTAACAAATGGATGATAAGAGTCCCCATTTTTTAGCTGACCAGTTATTACTTATTATGACTGAGTCGGATGAAGACTTTAAATATCAGGAATTCAACATTTTAAACAGAAATCAATTCAACACATGGAGGGATTTTGCTTATATATTGTATCTACAAGTATACAGATAATTAAAAAAGGTAATAAAACTTTGATATCCTTAGCTGCAGTAGGTGTGTTCATGTGTGAGTATGCACATGGTTGGTTTGAAATTAACTAGTCAGTTTGCTAAAAGGAAGAAATCACCCCAGCAGAGACAAATTCTAAGAAAGGAAGAAGGTTTATTGTTTTTTCTTTGTATCATCCTGAACAGTAAACATCTCCACAGAGTCAGTATCATCTGTTTTACTTTCTGAAGTTGCTGTTTAACATAAATATCATCATTGGAATCAATAAGGTCAATCCTGATTGAGACTGTGCTCATTTTATTCTTAGAAAAGGCATGAACCTGCATTTTTCTGTATTTTTTCTATTAAAAATATTTAGACAAAAAACAAACTATATAACAGAAACATTAGAATGTATTGCAGTAGATTTTTTTAGTGAAAAACTTTGCTGAATATTTTTTTTTCTTTTGGTCATAACAGAAAATTTTGTTGCATTCGACACGAGCAAATAAACAAGAGCCTGGTTGATTTAAGAAGGTAAGAGTTTGTTCCCTTTGTAAAAGCAAATGCACCAATGATTTTTCCCATTTTTAAAGCTGGAATGCATGAAACTAGGGAAGAACTAATGTCATTGATATTTCAGTAGAAGCTGTATTTTGTCATAAAGAAACCCAAATGCCAGAAGGCACAAGCTTCCTCCCACCATTTTTGCTATGATGATGGATGTCTAGATTTTATAAGAGACACAAAGATTTGGAACATTTTATAATTATATCTGATGCTGGGCTCGACACAATTATTAGCTGCATTTTGATCTGAAATTTTTACTGTTCAAACTAAATGATTAATGAAGAAATGTTGGATTAAGAGCATTGACAAAGAATAAGACTATGTTTAAAATAAATACTATTTTTTCATCATGAGGCTATGAATTTATTGATTCCCCTAAGTAGATAGCAAAATATGGTAGAAGTCAAAATGTGTAAGCAAATTTGATTTACAAGAGATACAACTATGTATAGTAAAGATGAAATTGCTTTTTTTCTTCCAAGTTTGTAAACTTGTCAGAAAGTTTGTTTCAAATGTTCTAAGGTGTTGTTCATAATTCTTTGGAAATGTCAGTGACACTTTGGAAAGTAACAGAAAAATATCAGAACAATTCGACTAATATTATTTTGAAATAACTAAATAAGGATTAACAACTCAAATATTAAAAGAGTTTTAGAAAATGTCATCAATAGAAAATTTAAAGTTAACAATGTTTCCAAGTTGCAAAAAAGAATACAAATTTATTTTAGTAAAATGTCTTTGCAATGAATTTAGACCTAAATGTTATATAAGCTGCATTAAAATATATTGTTACGTGGTGCTTAAGATTTTTTCTGACTTTTTAAAGGGAACGCCCTCTTTGAGATTAGCAATAATAAATGCATGGCAAAATCTCATTTTCTTCACCATCCTTCAGAATAAATGTATGTATATACATGCAGAAATTGGGGGTAGGGGTCTGGAACATAAAAAAAAATTACAAACATGCCTAACATATTACAAACATGGCACACATACAATTGAAACAAAAAGAAAAAGAAAAAATTCCTAATTAAAATCAATACAAAGCAAAAATAGAAAAAAAATTAGCAGCATGAGACAAGCAAAAAATATTAACAGCACAAGACAAGAAAATGGCAGAGAATGAGAAAAAGAGAGAGAGGCATCAAATCTCTTGCTTTCAGTTGAATTCATTTAAATATGAAAAATTTTCATTAATTTGTTTAATTTATTTTAGATCCAAAAATATATAACCAATTTAAGTAATAATTTATTACTTTTTTTAAGTTCGGTGATACACAATTTAAGAGAAATTAATGTCAACTCAGATCAACAAAAAAGTTGTCACTTTCGAACTGAACCCTTTATTTCGTCCAACAGGGTGGATTGTTCTAGTTCCACATGCCATGCTTCTTATCTCAGTTATTTCCCTTTAAATCAACTCTCCAAGTTTTTGGTTCACCACTGTTTTAGGTATTGAACTCACAACTCTTTGGGTCTAGTCACTAGATCTAACCAATGTCTTTATCCATTGGTAGTGGTGAACCAAAAACTTGGAGAGTTGAGTTAAAGGGAAATATCTGAGGTACCTGGAAGAGGCATGGCATGTGGAACTAAAACAATCTACCCTGGTGGACAAAATAAAAGGGCTTAGTTTGAAATTCAAATCACCTGAAGATGGCCAGAGTGTACAACAGCTGAAACGTTGTGAATATGGCAATGAAGATGAGAATAACAGTCTGAATAATGTACATAGTGCAAGCAATCGTAATACCTCATCTCAGAGATATAGACAAAAAAAGTTGTCACTTTACAGATTTTCTTCAAGAAAATAAATCTCTTTTGGTAGAAAATGAGCCTAAATATATTAAAATTACAAAAGCTAAAAACTTTTTTGTCCATTTTTTTAACAAGTAATATATTCTTGAAAAGTCAGAAACTTCAGTGAAGCATCTTGAAAAAGGGGAATTATCGAACTCAGATAATATTTCAAACAAATCCAAAGCATCTAGATGAAAAATTGTTTTGAAATTAACTTTTTAATCTTAGATAACCATTTGTAAAAAAGAAATTATTTTTAACCCTTTCTAAATGGACCAGCCAGTCAAACATGGATAGTTTATTGCTGTCTGTTTCAATGGAAGCCTGAGAAACTAAGACCATATATCCAACCAGAACATATGTCATTATAGAGAAGTTAACTTGCTTACAAATTGTATTTAAATTTGATTCACCTTAAAATTGATAATATTAGTTTAATTAATCATTAATGATACCATTAGTTTCGTCTTTTGCAGACTGAATTATTGAATTCAGTCTGCAAAAGACTAAATTAATGGCATCATTTCTTCTTTGATATGCCTTCTATAAATGTCAGTGTTTAAAACTGATTGTTTGACCAATTCCTTAATTTGCTTTTTTAGACAGTGTTACCATTTGCAATGAATTTTGATTTTGCTTATAAAATATTCTTGTCATTATTGCACTTGCTTAAAATCTTGCGAACAGCATCATATTTTTTCCTGACTCATTCTGTGAAATTGGCATATCATTACACAAACGTTATACTCAATCTGTTTTTCCTTAAACAGAAGAAGCATTTTTATTGCCAATTCTTATGAGTGTCACTTTGAGGTGACACTTCTTCAAGATGGGGCGTGGCACATGACCTATATCCCACAGACAAGATTAAGATTAAATCAAGTGTAAAAAAAATAAATTTTTAAGGAATTTTTAATATACTCTGAAATTATGCTAGAAACACGTTTCTTCATCTTGGAGACATTCTTCTATGTCTCTGTCAATATTTGGCTTTGTGGTTCTTGTTTTGGTGCTTCTTTGTAACATTTTCATCGTAGACATTATTGGTAATAATAATTGGTTCTTGTAAATGTAAAATCTTGGTGAATTCATCAATTGAATCTCTCACATTGGCATAAGAGTAACAAAACTATTTATTGGCCTGACGATTGCATCTAGCATGAAACAGACTGTCGCCTCTAAGTGTTGACTTCTATGTTCACTTTTATATTTATATATATAGATATATGAAGAAATATAATCTTAAAGTGTGCCTATATTTATGGGATAAAGTGCTCAATATCAGAGATAGAGCGTGTGTAAATATAAAAGTGAACATAGAAGTCAACACTTAGAGGCGACAGTCTGTTTCATGCTAGTGTAATCGTCAGGCTGCCTGACGATTGCACTAGCATGAAACAGACTGTCGCCTCTAAGTATTGACTTCTATGTTCACTTTTATATTTATATATATATATACATAGTTTTTGAATTTGTAGGTCTGATGAACTGGATATTAAGTTTAATTTTTATAATTAAATTTACAACTTTAGTTTCAGTTTTGAAACATAGAAACTTTTGTGTGGCAATGAATCAAATTTTAAAAAAAGAAAATAATTATAATATTATGCTCTACTGTTTGTATCGAGCACTTTTTTTTTAAAATAAAAATAATTGCTAAGAATGCCAGATTATAAATCTTACTGTTCTTTCTTATTATTTTAATATATAATATATATATATATATATATATATTATAAATTAACTGATTTAAAATATGTTTTTTTTCGCCACACAGTAATAACCATGTTTCAAAAATGGAAGCTAAAAGCTTCGAATTTAATTTTGTAATTAAATTAAAGATATTAGTTCCATTTCATCCTCAAGCAAATTTTAATGCTCTGTAAATTTACATTGAGCACTACTGTGTAAAAATAAAAATATCTATAAGAACACCGGATTATATATCTTACTGTTCTTTCTTTTTATATATATATATATATATATATATATATATATATATATATATATATATATTAAAAAGAAGAGGTACCGCAAACTTTTTGGGTTGTAATGTGGATTTTAAAAAAAAAAAAATATTATCCTTTATTTTTCATAATTTTACAACACGTGTTTCTGGTCTCACAACCGTCTTCAGGTAAAGGGTGGAGATTTTCACATATTATTAAAAATAATTCATTTTTTCTTTATGTTTTTCAATGTTAAGTATTCTTGATACGAGACATTCTCTGTTTTTGTGTTGGTAATCCGAATGTCTTTCTTGAAATGGCAGTGAAGAGTTCTGCACGAAGGGTCATAAAACAATTAAGGTTGGTTTGAGAAGTGATGAATTAGTTGTCGGTATCTTATCTTTTAATGTTTTAGTGACCCCTGTGTGTTCTTAGATCTATTTTCATTTTCGCATATTCCTGTCAGCATGCGTGTATATATGTGTGTGTATATTCCCCCTCAATACATACATTGTCTCACTACGAAGAATTAGTAAACATATTTGTACACATACACACACACATAAACACACACACACACACACACACACACACACACACACAACCTCTTCATTTTATATATATATACATATATATATATATATGTATGGATATATATATATATATATAAATTTTTATATATCAAGAACAATATTTGTAGAAAAAATATATGACAAATTGGAAAAAAGATTTTGTGCAATGCTTTTCATCATTTAGGACTTCATCAAACTATATTTGTTATCTTGGTGCGAGTACACATGCACATGAACAAGGGATGTTGGGTAATTTAAATTTTATTTTTTTTAAATTTATAATTTAGCTGATTTCATTTAGATTATTTTTCTTTCTCTTTCGTTTCCATCACCTTTGTTATTAGATATCCCCCACTGTGATAATAGATGATCTGCCATTTATGGTGAAAGGTGCAAATTTATTATGGATGATATTGCGAACAAAGCACTCTCTAAATATTTTCGTCTTAGTGAACTGTTTTCTTCTTTGGTCAGAGTAGCATTTTTTTATGTCAAAATTATGGTCAGTTTTGTGATGGTGAATAAACAATGCATTTGATGTATTGTTTTGTAAAGTGACCCTTTTGTGTTCATATAATCTTTTATTTAGATTCCTTGAGGTTTCTCCTTTGTATTTTTTGTGACAATTATTACAGACAATAGAGTAAATTCCTCCAAGTTTTAGATTATTGTGTTGTTTAGTATTGACCAAATCTTTTATTGTTTTAGACGTAATAGTAACAAATTACATGTTAAAATATCAGTTCTTTTCAATTGTTGTTGTGATATAATTGGTAGGACAATATATTTTTTGATTCATTGCATTTGTCAAGAGAGGCCGTTTTTCTATTTTGAATTATTTTGTGAGGTTTTTGTTTTGCATTGAATGTAAAATAATTAGGGTACAAAAAAGCTTGAAAGTGTTTTCAATGTATTTCTATTCTTCGTGTAAATATTGAGGGCTGCAAATTCTGAGTGCTCGTAAGTAGAATCTAATGAAATGTCTACCCTATTCAATATGGATTGCATTCCTGGAGACGGCCAAAGAATAAATTCTTTAAAAGAAACAACATTATTATTATTATTATTTCCTTTCATTTCTGGTGTCTACTCATTTCTTTCCGGGTCCCAACCAGAGACCTAAGGTCAGAAATGGCATCTTGACATTTTCCATTGAGCAGTTTTTGAAGAAGAAAAAGCAAAACTCAAGCTAACACATATTTTGACATTTTTAAGGTGTGGGCTGTACTTGTGGGTACAAATTTTGGATTTCTTTAAGGCTTGTGCTGCCAGAAATCCTTTCACTGAGTTTAACCTTTTCCAGTCAATCCGAGGGCTCCAACAACAACTGAAATTGTTGATGCCTACATGTGCCACATTTTTCTGTTTTCAGTTTCAAGGTCCTTGTATTTTGATAGTTTTTTTGAAGATCTTCAAAGATGCATTACAATCTGCAGGGACTGCCATGTCAGTAAGAAGGCACATTTCATTTTTGCAGTCTCTGGTCACAATGTCTGGGGGATTAGCTTTGATTGTTCTGTCTGTGTCTATTGTAAAGTTATTAGTATTATTTCCATTGATTTCTGTTCTATGATCATTTCTTTTTGAGTACCAATCTGTTACGGTAATTTATCCACACATGCATCAACTCTCCCAGCTATAAATAGGAGCAGGTACTGCCTTTTGGAAAGAGAAGTTTTCAGAAGTCAGCTGTGACAGTCGGGCTGAACATTCTTGCTGTAACACTCTCATTTGTATCTGTTTGTGTTACTGTTTCTGTTAATATATTTGTTTAACTCAATTCTTATCTTTGTGTCTTTATTTTTGGCCCCTAACAAGGCCACAATCAGAGACGTAAAATCAGAAATAGTACCAGGATATTTTCCCCTGCATATTACTGTGCAAAAACAAAAACAAGCATACAAAAACATACATATTTTACTAATAAAGGAATTTTATTGGGTGTAAGTTGTGCTCATACGAACAATGTTTTTGTATTTCCTTAGGACATTGGCTGCCAGGGATCCATCCAACTGACTGATCAGAATTTTTTGCAATAAAAGCCAGAGCATCAGCTATAACTGGAATTATTGTTGTCTTCACGTGTCTTATTCTTCAAATTTCCATTTTAAGTTCTTTGTACTTTGATTTTCTGAAGATCTTAAAAGCTATGTTGCAGGCTGCAGGAATTGGCATGTTAATATGAAAGCACTTTCTATTTTGTGGTCTTTGATTGCTATGTCTGGACTATTGTTATGGGTCCTTACCTATAACTACAGAATGAACTCTTCCTAACACTATGTATACTACGCCTCTCAAGAGAGAGAGGGACGAATCAAGTCAAGCTGATAGTAGTTCACTCCAAACCAGACTGACAGTCATACTAACACCTTCCACATCTTGTATTATTATTCCGTGTAATATATCTTTGTTATTTCTACACTTGTGTTCGTGTTGTTCTTCCTTGGTCCTAACCTGGACCATAACACTAACCATTACCCCAGAACAAGTATTTAAATGTATCTGTGTGCATTCACTGTCAACCGATGACCATCATTGTTATGGGATCTTACCTATAACGACACACTGAACTCTTCCTGACCCAATAAAGAGTGTGCCTCTCAAGAGAAACGTATGGAACGAGTTGAGACGCAGTCTCAGACTCTGCGCAACTCCTGTCGAACTCTCTGCTTTGGCAGAGAGGAACCGGGATGAGGATTTGCCGAAAGGCAAAGTTTCTTCCGGGATGGTAGACAAGCCCTGAACCCATTTATACAGGTTCTTAAGTGAGTATTTTTGGCCGAGCTTACGGGCTTGGAGAAACCCACGTTAAACTTGGCCTTGTGCGACATACTTTCATTGTGGGGGGACTGTTAAATATCGGAATGAGTCGAGATAGATTCGAGTCGAGCCAATAGTAGTTCACTCCAAACCAGACTGACAGTCATACTAACACCTTCCACATCTTGTATTATTATTCCGTGTAATATATCTTCGTTATTTCTACTCTTGTGTTCGTGTTGTTCTTCCTTCGTCCTAACCTTGGACCATAACACTTATTATCATTATCACTATATTACAATATACTTATCAAGACAATTGCTTCGGGTGAAATGCTTAAAAATATATCTTCTTTCACTGCATTTAAATGTAAACACTTCTACTACAACAGCTTCTTATCTTGCACTTCATGACTGTGGACCTCCCCTCTTTTTAGTTGCTTCCCTGATAGCTGTAATCTCCAAATATTCAAATGTAATATCAATCGACATCTTCTGATGCCTTGATCTTGTTCCCCATCCTTCTCTATATCCTTTCCTCAAACACCCCTCTTTACTCTTGCTCTCACTCTCTGTAACTCCCTTGTGTGCTAGTGGCACACCCGACTTGCTTGGGGTGAAATGCTTAAAAAAATGTTTCCTCTCTTCATTCAATTTAATCTGATTATTAAACCAGTCATTCTTCTATATTATTCTACCTCTGTCCCATAATGATTGTTCCATTGAGCCTATGAAATTTGTGCAAAAATGGAACAATCATTATGGGACAGAGATGGGAACTCCCTTCCTCCTACTTGCTTCCCTGATAGCTATAATCTTCAAATATTCAAGTGTAATATCAATCGACATCTTCTGATGCCTTGATCCTGATCCCCGTCCTTCTCTATATCCTTTCCTCAAACACCCCTCTTTACTCTTGCTCTCACTCTCTGTAACCCCTTGGGTGCTAGTGGCACACCCGACTTGTTTGGGGTGAAATGCTTAAAAAAATGTTTCCTCTCTTCATTCAATTTAATCTGATTATTAAACCAGCCATTCTTCTATATTATTCTACCTCTGTCCCATAATGATTGTTCCATTGAGCCTATGAAATTTGTGCAAAAATGGAACAATCATTATGGGACAGAGATGGGAACTCCCTTCCTCCTACTTGCTTCCCTGATAGCTATAATCTTCAAATATTCAAATGTAATATCAATCGACATCTTCTGATGCCTTGATCCTGATCCCCGTCCTTCTCTATATCCTTTCCTCAAACACCCCTCTTTACTCTTGCTCTCACTCTCTGTAACCCCTTGGGTGCTACGGCACTCTCACCTTGCTTGGCGTGAAATGATTAAATAAAATATATCTTCTTCCCACACAGTTAATACTTATCCGATTCGATTTTGCCAGAATTGGTATTTAGTCACTGATGTTTGTAAAACGACGACATTCGCTTGCAACTCAATATCTTAATGCTGATCAATCGTCTTCCTTCAAATTTTCTAGGTGTCTATAATCTGATTACGTTTACTTTTAGCTCCGAGGCACCAAATTTGACCAAAACTAATTTCCCTGTCCCTTTTCTCTATTTATGACGAGTTTAAGAAAGACACGCATATGACTGCCGCTGAAGAAGTGCACGTTTATTGATTGGTGCCCTCAAATACTTGCCATTTAATTTTGTTTCTAACAGCAATTCTAATCTGTGTACACCTTTATCCATCGTTTCATTAACAAATTGAGTCCAGCTTTAAAATCGAATCTAGCTCCAAGATTCAAAAAATATTTATATCCAAGATCAACAATTATTATCATCATCATT
Source organism: Acanthosepion esculentum (assembly GCA_964036315.1). Lineage (NCBI taxonomy): Eukaryota > Metazoa > Mollusca > Cephalopoda > Sepiida > Sepiidae > Acanthosepion > Acanthosepion esculentum. The sequence continues at coordinate 14,517,370 of OZ038482.1, read as the reverse complement.
ATATTTTGATTTCTGATATGGTCACACTACCTGCAAAATCTGCGGAAGACCTAAGGCAAGTAGTGGTGTGTTGTTATATCTCTATTTCATGATTTGCCTTGCTAACTCCTATAAAATCACTAACGTTATATAGACAAAGTTCTTCTTAGTGTGTCAGCTGTACTTATGACAATTTTTTGTATTTCTTTTAAGCTGGGATTTCCATGGATTTTTTCAATGTTTTGATGTATTCCTTTTTTATCATTCCAAGCGCACCTACCATGACTGGTACTATTCATGTTTTCAATATCCACATTTTTTCTATTTTGATTTTTCTTTACAGTTCAATAATTTTTAAAATTCCTCAGTTGCTATGTTACAGTCCACTGGGCAAGCCATATCAATTAGTAAGCAAGTTTTTTCTTTTTGGTTTTTGACAATTATGTCCGACCTATTTGCTTCAATCTTCCTGTCTGAAAGATGGTGTAATCTCATAGAATTGTGATGTCTTCCATTTCTGTAACCGGTTCTGGGTGATGTTCATATCAGTGTTTATTAACATCTTTTCAAAAGTGTTTACACATTGTCCAGTGTAAGTATTGCTCCACACTATCGTGATGATTTTTATCTTCATTTCATGCAAGTGCAGAACATCCTGAGATTAGAAGGTCTATAATATCCTGCTATTTGTCACAGAACATGCATTTTAGATCCACACTATTATGCAAGATATTTGCCTGAAAGTTTCTAGTAGAAAGACTCTGATTTTGTGCTGCAATTTAAAGGCTATCATTTCAGCTTTTAATCCAGAGGCTTGTAATGAGTTTTAACTCTATCAATATCTGTTTTATGTTCTAGATATTGGCCATATAGAGGTTTGTCTTGCCAGCATTGTTTCATCTGTTCAAGAGCTTTCTCCTTGGCTTTCTTTTTCATATTTTTGGCTGCAACAGTTCTTGGGTTCTGTTTTGGTTTTCTACAAAATCTACTAGATGTAAATCTCATTTGTATTTACAACTTTCTTTCATGATTGAATATTTTTTCTTTCTGTTTTTGTATTGTTTGACTAATTGTATCAATCAGTCCTCTGTTGTATGACAATTCTAATTGAATAAGACTTCTTCCCACTTCTTTACCGGGTACGTATAGATGGTATCAGCTTTTGGATGATGCATGTTAGGCTAAGAAAGAAGCTTTTTTGCCTTAGAATCCAGTCATCTGATATCATTTAGAGCCCAGTTCAAGATGTTGAACCAGTGGGATGGCAATGGTCATAATTCTGTTCTGAGGATTCAGTTCAGTTTTTAATATCAGTTGCTCCCTTCTATATTACTCTTTCCACACTATTTCTTTCATGCTTTTTATGGTAAATTCCTTCACTCTCATATACACTGATGCATTTATAAGCGTCTTCTTGCTCTAATTCTTTGATTGTTACTCCAGACTGTAAGCTAATAGAGGATTTTTTTTGTGACCCTCGTAAAATTGTAGATTTAGCACATTTATCGAAAGTGAATTCCACTCCAATGTCATCACTGAAACATTTTACTGTTTTCAGGAGACCTTCCAGCTCGCTGTCATTCCTAACATACAACTTTAAGTCATCCATGTAAAATAGATGGCTTATTTTCTTTTGAGATATCTTATAGCCATATTCTGTCCTGTAAAGTTTGCTGGCTAATGCTATTTGGGATACACAGAATAGAAAGGGAGACAAAGATTCAACTTGAAATATTCCTCTGTTGATGTTTAATTCACTAGCCTTATAGACTCCATTTATATGATTCAGTTGAAGTGCTGTTTTTATATCAGCATACTTTCTTGTTGAAACTGATGAAGACAAATGATACCTTGTATATATTTAAAGAGTTTAGCATCCAGGAATAGGGTATGCTATCAAATGCCTTACGGTAATCTATCCAGGCAGTACTGAGATTGTTCTTTGTATTGAAGCAGTTTTCCGAGATCGTTCCATTAATAAGTAATTGGTCTTTACATCTGTAAGAGCCATGTTTGCACCCTCTTTGCTCAAGAGGTAGTATGTCATTTTTTTTTCTAAGAAGGAATATATATGTTTTGTCTGAATAGATGTTAACAGTTTCTGAGTAGTGGGAAGGCATGTAATTGGTCTGTAGTTTCTTGGGACATTTGTGTCATCATTCTTGGGTAGAAGGAAGGTAATTCCTTTGGTTACCCATGGTGGAATTTTATTATTATTATTATTATTATTATTATTATTATTATTATTATTATTATTATTATTATTATTATTATCTAATAATGATTTATGAGAATTATGCTTTTCAACCAAGGAACAAATTGTAATATCTGCCCCAATCTCTCATTCCTGTTCACATCATTTTTCATCAAAGATGCCAAATTTGCAGTCATACTGACAGTACTTAATCAGTCAGAATCAATATCTCCTACCTACTCCAAGACTGTAATGTGTCAATCTGGGAATAAATAACCAATCACATTGGAAACAAGATTCAGATTTTGCACTTTCCACTGTGATGATATTTTTCGAATTTCATTCTCCTGTGAATGTACTGTGGGACTTTCACAGTTTTGTGCACATTACTAATATAAGTGGGAACTGACGCACAATGCTGGATGAATTTTATGGTTGGTGAAAGACTGAGACAGAGAGACAAAGAGACAGAGAGAAAGAGAGACAGAGAGATAGAGAGACAGAGAGACAGAGACAGAGAGACAGACAGAGAGAGACAGAGAGAGAGACAGAGAGAGAGACAGAGAGATAGAGAGACAGAGAGATAGAGAGACAGAGAGACAGAGACAGAGAGACAGAGAGAGAGACAGTGAGACAGAGACAGAGAGACAGAGAGACAGAGACAGAGAGACAGAGAGACAGAGAGATAGAGAGACAGAGAGAGAGACAGAGAGACAGAGAGACAGAAAGACAGTGAGACAGAGACAGAGACAGAGAGAGAGACAGAGAGACAGAGAGACAGAGACAGAGAGACAGAGAGATAGAGAGACAGAGAGACAGAGAGACAGAGACAGAGAGAGACAGAAACAGAGAGAGAGAGACAGAGAGATAGAGAGACAGAGAGACAGAGAGATAGAGAGACAGAGAGATAGAGACAGAGAGACAGACAGAGTGAGAGAGATAGAAAGAGAGACATGCTTCATGTTTATTCCATTATCATACCTTAGGGTGAATAGCAACCATGAGATTACTCGGATAAGTTCATAATATTCAGCCTTGTGTTTCTGTTGAATTGGCTGTTCTTGGTGAAGACTATCAAATGGACATATGCGGAAAAAATAAAAAGCAAAGTCAAAAGTCCTAAGAGATTACTAAATGACACTGAATCAAGGCTGCAATTAAGGGCCGTTAAAAATTATGTATTATTTAAAAGAAAAATGATGAAAGCAATAGCTTAAATAATTCATCGAATGAAAACCATTCATCTTAGAAACGTAGAAATTTTTCTAGATTTTTTGAGAATTTTCTACCAATGACTTTTTCCTAAGTTTTTATTTCTTCCAAATCATACCAATCTTCTTTTAGTCTTTTTTTTACTATCACTTACACCAGTTACATTAAAGCCAACATTTGCATCTTTCCAACTGATAGTCTCAGAATTCAAAGCCCTTGTTAATCTCAGTAAACCCGCAGATTAATCCTAAATTCACAGCTAAATATTTCCAGCAATGAAAAATCATAATAATCTGATGCATTTTGTGATAATATTTTAAAATTATTTTTATTCCTACTTTATCCGAAGTAAAAACTAAATAGAAATATAAAATAAATTCATAATTATTAAAATACTAAAATTAAAAAAAAAGAAGTTATAAATGAATAAAAAATGTTCTTTGATTTAGAAAGTTTTTATAGAGATGCAATATTTATGCGAATTGCATTGTATATCTTTGCAGTTCCCTGCACTTAATGCTGATGTGATTCCTGCAGAATATATTTTGCATCTTTTTCTAATAATGTTGTTCTGCAATTTAATAAAAACTGAGATATAAACTAATGCAGCACTGGACCAATTTACCAAAGTTACAGATTAGTCAAGAAGAAAAAGATGTATCTTCTAAAGTTAAAAGGACTTGAATTTAGTTTCAAAATAGATCCATCAAACCAATTCCCAAAGGTCGCATTTATTCGTGGGTGTGTTGATTCTTTTTTTTTATTTCATTTCTATTTTATGAATCTTTTTGATTAAAACTGAAAAAAGGTTATGTCTTAATTTGACCCCCCACAATCCCAAAGTGGCAATAAGTTCCAGGAAAATTTAGTTAATTTTCCTATTTTTTTTCTTATATAATAATACTGTTGGATTATTTCGGACATACCCACTAAAATCTTTGTGTTTAAAAAAGGCTTGCATCTAAACAGTAGTACTTACTGAATAATGGAAATATAAAGAAAATACTAAAAACAAAAAAAAAAAATTGTAAAGATTAAAGTGGGTAGCTTTCGAGTTATAGTATTAAACTATTTTCATTTTGCTATTATGCAGTACTTTATTTGACTTGTCCAAGACAATTTTAAGTTTTTTCTCTCATGCTTGCTGAAAGTTAAATTTCCAAGATAAACTGGGGGGAAATGAGATTTTAATTCCAAATTACCAAAGTTTAATCTGATGGTCAAAAAGCAAAACCAAATCTGTTCACTTCATTCTACAGTGTACACTTTGAAATCTGAAAGCTCACAAAAACAATTCTGGGAGTTTTCAAAATATTTTTCTGTGGATCAAACATTTGGTGTGTGAACAAAAAGTGATTATGTATTGTACTTATTTTTCTGTTTGATTTTGAAAAAGTGAATTAAACTTTTTATCCATATTTTAACATTTACTGCGAAATGCCTGATCTCAGAGGGCTCAAACTTCATTCATGGTCAGAAACTTGGCCAGGGTTCTGAATTGTACATCTTACAAAATACTGACACACAAGTAAATGTATGTATGTACATATATATACATGTGCATATATATATATATATATATATATATATATATATATATATATATATATATATATGTATATATATATATATATATATATATATATATATATATATATACACACATATATATATATATATATATGTATGTATGTATATATATATATATATATATATATATACATACATACACACACACACTCATACACACATGGTGCGATGGATAAATTGTCGTCTACATTATGCAAAAATGAAAGTAATATTGATATTTCATTTTATCAGTTATATTTACCAAAATTACACAAAAATATCTGAAGAGGAAATTTATTCAGTAAAATTAGCATTTGCTTCAACCACAGCCTCCAGACAACTTCGGAATCTGTTGCAACTCTTCTGGATGGTCTCCTTGTTTAAGTTGGTGAATACTGCCATAATCCTTGCCGTCACTTCATCTTTGGTGTTGCAAGGTCTTTTGTTGGTCTCTCACTCAACTGAACCTCCACACATCATAATCAAGAGGTTTGCAGTTTGGGGAGTTAGGTGGCCATATGTAAGGGTTGATGTGGTCACAGAAATTGTCAGACAGCCATGTCTCATTCCTCCTGCTTGTGTGGCATGGTTCAGAATCCTGTTGCCAAACATAAGGTCTTTCAGCAGCCATCCTCTTGACCCAAGGCAGCACTACCCCATCAAGGCACTTGATTTAGGCCTCTGTGCTGAATCTGAGGCCCTGTAGGTAGATGAATGGAAGCATAATGTCACCATGAGTAGTGATCACGATAAACATCTTCGTAATCACCATTGGACTCATCCAACTCTTTTTGAATCCTCTTCACTGTCTTCAGATTGACACGCAAATACTTTGAATTGTTTACATTGGAGCTTTCGACACGAATGCAAAGCAGTATAGCATGCCATTTCCAAATTTCTAATAGAGTGAATTGCATCATGGTGCTCTTTTTCTTAGAGACATTGCACAATTGGCCCAACTATGCTTTCCAGTGGATAAAATCAAAAAAAGACAACGCGCATGTGCAAAATTAAAAATATAAAACGGCGATAATTTACTCATCACACCTTGTATATATGTACACGTATTAATTTGTATATATGCTTTATTTATTTATTTTTGCTGTTTGTTGTCTTCATAGAAGATCTTTGAAAAATGAACTCTCTGTAATAATACTTTCTTATTTTCTCCTCTTTTATTGCATCAATTGATCTAAAAAGCTTTAAGGAATTCATTTATTGATTCCCAGTGATCAATAAAGGGCAACACTGAAAAATCAATGTGTTGGAAATTTAAGTTGAGATTTAAATGAAGATTGTCAAAATTGTTCGACATTCAAATAGATTCTACTTAATTAAACAGTTTTGTTGTCAACATTAAAAATGTTACAAATTTCATTGATTTAACAACAATAATAACAAAAACAAAAATAAATGTACTTTTTGAAATGTCCAATTTTAAATCAAAGTTTAAACAGCTTGATTTTTGCTTTTTTTTTTTCAGCTTTTATTTAAAAGAGTTTCTAAAATTATAAAACAATCTTTGTAAGATGAGGATTAATCTGTTGTGGGTCGGTGTACGCATTGTGAGATGAACATGTGTGTCTCCTGAAATGCCCACAACAAAGATGGCAGACTCTGAGTCTGAGTTCACCTAAAAGAAAATGTAAAAGAAACAAGAACCATTTTCATATGTACAAACCAATTAATATGTGTTGACAACAAAAGGTTTATTAGTAACGAAGATAATTAATGAGTATGTAACAAATGAATGCGGAAAGTTTTTGGTCCAAAGTATGTGAAGTGAGTGAATGTGTGTACGTATGTATGTGTGTATGTGAAGTGAGTGAATGTGTGTACGTATGTGCATGTATGTGAAGTGAGTGAATGTGTGTACGTATGTGTGTGTGTATGTGAAATGAGTGAATGTGTGTACGTATGTGCATGTATGTGAAGAGCATGAATGTGTGTACGTATGTGTGTGTGTACGTGAAGTGAGTGAATGTGTGTACGTATGTGTGTGTGTATGTGAAATGAGTGAATGTGTGTACGTATGTGCATGTATGGGAAGTGAGTGAATGTGTATACATATGTGTGTGTGTATGTGAAGTGAGTGAATGTGTGTACGTATGTGTGCGTGTATATGAAGTGAGCGAATGTGTGTACGTATGTGCATGTATGGGAAGTGAGTGAATGTGTGTACGTATGTGTGTGTATGTGAAGTGAGTGAATGTGTGTACGTATGTGTGTGTGTATGTGAAGTGAGTGAATGTGTGTACGTATGTGTGTGTACGTATGTGTGTGTGTGTATGTGAAATGAGCGAATGTGTGTACGTATGTGCATGCATGTGAAGTGAGTGAGTGTGCGTACGTATGTGTGTGTGTATGTATTGTTCATGGCATTTCCCAAAATAAAGAGAACTGGAGAGCGCCCCCTATGAACAGTTTCTGAAATTAAGAGGAAACAACCTGACAATTCAATATTAAAAGCATTTTACATAAAATAAACGATGTATTTTGTATTTTATATAAACCACAATTATGTGTAAATATTTTTAACATTCTGTATTTGCTTTTTCTTAACATATTAATGTTAGTTTAAAATAAGTATAACGCCCCCCCTTTTAAAGCTTTTCACCGCAAGCAAGGCCGGAAGCCACTAGCATGCAAGGGTTTACAGAAGATTTGGAGCGAGAGCAGATAGGAGTGAAAGAGGAAAGGATGTGGAGAAGGATAGTGGATAGATCAAGGCAAGGGGTTACAGAAGATTTGGAGCGAGGGCAGATAGGAGTGATATATGGAAAGGATGAGGAGAAGGATAGGTGATAGATCAAGGCAACTGGAGATGTCGATGGACATTACATTTGAATAGTTGAAGATTATAGTTATCAGGGAAACAGGAATAAGGAAGGGAATTCCACAGGCGAGAGGTGCGAGATATGAAGCTATTGGAGTAGAAGAGACATCTACATTTTACAGTTTCAACAGTGAAAGGGTGGGAACAGGATGCCAGCCTCGTAGGACGCTTGAATTCATGAAGCCTGAGAACCAGCGAAAGCAGCTCATCATTACAAAAATTATACAAGAAATTAAATATTATTTAAAAAATTAATTGCCCCAAATCTTAAAGTATTTACCAATTTAATTTTTTTTTTCTTTTCTTGTAAAGGGTCACATCACCATGATTTAATATGTTATGGTAGTGATAACCATTTGAAGATATCGTTGCGGTTTCTGTAACAAGCTCGTTTTTAAGTGAGTAGGTTGTTAGCTTACTGCACAACCCCCAACATGGAAGACCAGGGTGTGTCAAGGGAAGCAAAAATGGGATCGACCAAAACAGACTTGGTTCAGAAGTGTTAATGCAGAGGTGAAGGAAGCCGTCACGACATGGGCCAAGCTGAAAAGGATCACCCGGAACCACGTCTGTTGGAGAGATGTTGTTGTAGCTCTAAGTTCCCCGAGGAATCAAGAGGAATAAGAAGAAATAATAACCATTTAGCTGTTAGATTTGAATGAAGACACATTTTTCCAACAGCAATTTTGCTGGACAACGGTAGATATTAATCCCGACCCTGGAATCAAAAAGTGTGTGTGTCACATTTCAGCTAAATCCATCCAGTTGTTTTACACAGACACACACACATGGAAACACCTTATTAGAGATGTAAGTTTTAGCTACTGATTATATATATATATATATATATATATATATATATGTATATATATATATATATATTTATCATTAACAAAGTGTGTTGATAATTTCTCATTGCAAGAATTGTTATGAGCATGAAACAGACTATGGATACTTCATGCTGATCTAGTGGCCATAATGATATTAACATAAACTATATCACAGTTATTGAGCAATTTAACCCATAAATATAGCATACATTAAAATTACATTTTATTATGTATATATGTGTATATCTATATCTATATATATCTATATTTATCTACATATATATATATATATATATATATATATATATATATATATATATATATATATATATTATCATATGTATAATAAAAAAATAAAATCCAAAATCACCTATTAGACTATTCCGGCAGGCAAAGATAACTGTCATCTGTTGGGGCTGATAAGATAGACAAACGATAATCTTCATCTTCCGAAATAGGCTTTTCTGCATATAAAGTGATTTGGGATTTTATTGTTCATTAATTATTTGCTCTGTAATAATAAATACATGGAGCAGTTTTTGTGGATCAGTTTTAATATTTTATATTACTGGGATCCACTTGGATGATATACGAATGGATTCATTACCTTTACTATATATCTATATATCTATATCTATATCTATATATATATATATATATATATATATATGTATGTATATATATATATATAGATATATATGGCAATTTATTGACCAATCACATAACCAAAGATGAGGCGATTCTGTGCTCCAAATATCGTTGTTTTTGTATGCATTTTTTTGTCCTAGCCAATACATTATCTGTCTATATTTCTGAGATGAGGTATTACGTACATTATTTACATTATTCAGACTATTGTCCTCATCTTTGTCGCCATATTTATTACAACGTTTCGACCGTTGTAAGCTCCAGCCTTCTTCAGGTGGTTGGAATGTCAGAACTTAGGCAAACAATTTATTTCATCAATTGCTTCATCTTATTTTCACTTCATCAGATCAAACAACAAATCCCAGTTATTTTGACATATGAAATGGATTTCTTGCAACACTCTCACTCTTTCTCTCAATGTGTATATATATATGTATATATATATATATATATATATATATATATATATATATATATATATATATATATATATATATTATGATACTGCTACTAATACTACTACTACTATAATAATAATACTATGCTACTGCATAATAATAATACAATGAGCTTACTACCATACAGTATAATGACCCTATGTATTTTCTTAAATATAAATCACATAGTCAATGTCAAAATGGCAGAGTTAAAAATGAACAAAAAAGAAGCACAATTGTCAGTAGAAATGGCCGTTTTTGGTGCAGGATCTCTTCAGCACATGATCCACTTTGGCGCAAACCCTTTTCAGTGTAAAAGCATCTTGACACAACCCCTCATATAGACGCAGCCTCTTGTCAGCACATAACCACATCACTGTGGCGATTAATTAAGTAGCATGGTGATTAATTTTACATAAAACTTTGATAATATAGAAGATTAATTTTCATAATATATTTTGCAAATACATTGCATAGAATAGAAAGAAAATTTAAATTGTCTCAATGGTATCTACAATATACAGAAGGATATCAAGAAATAAAACACAATTTGAAAAAGAAATAAACTAAGGGATTTACTCTTCGTAATCATAAGAGATTCCTTTTAAAAATTCTATATATGCCAAAAATATTGAGGACACTATTACATTCAATTTTCAATTTCCCATCTATTGACAAAATGTTTGCTTGCAGTATTTACATTAGTCGGACTATTGTCCTCATCTTTGTCGCCATATTTGTCACAACGTTTCGGACGTTGTACGCTCCGGCCTTCTTCAGGTGGTTGGAATTTCGAACTGAACCCTTTATTTCGATCACTGGGGTAGACTGTTCTAGTTCCACGAGCCATGTTTGATGGATGTCAGTTATCAGTTATCTCCAGCTAATTTTCCCTCTGAAAGTTCTCCACTGCCTTAACCGGGTATTGAACTCACACTCTTTGGGTCTGTCACTGGATCTAACCAACACCTTTATCCACTGTGCCATGTGTCCTCAAGGACAAGGTTAAGGCAGTGGAGAACTTTCAGAGGGAAAATTAGCTGGAGATAACTGATAACTGACATCCATCAAACATGGCTCGTGGAACTAGAACAGTCTACCCCAGTGATCGAAATAAAGGGTTCAGTTCGAAATTCCAACCACCTGAAGAAGGCCGGAGCGTACAACGGCTGAAACGTTGTGAAAAATATGGCGACAAAGATGAGGACAATAGTCTGACTAATGTAAATACTGTACATAATACCTCATCTCAGAAATATAGACAGATGTTTGCTTGCATATTCAAGGTCTAGAAAATGTTTTATAAAATATAATTAAAAGTACTAAAGATATAGATAATCAGAGAAACACTTAAATGGACACTTGATGACTTCTGTAATGTGCAGAAATTTCAAAATAGTGCAAGCATCAAGGTAAAAGTCTAGGGAAGTTGTAAGTGATGTATTCATATAATTAGAACTGACAGACAACTTCACTTGACCTACTGCATTTTTCCTCAGTCAGACGATCAAATGTTGTTTTGTGTCTGTGTATGTTGCCCTCTCATGGGCAGTTTACACTTACCCCCAACTCCATTAGGAGATTAAGCCCCATATGTGAACATTATTTGGTGAAATAGTAAGAAACGGTATATCTTTAAACAGACAAGGGAGAATTATACATATATATATATATGAAGAAACATAGTTTTAAGGTGTGCTATATTTATGGGATAAAGTGTTCAATATCAGAGATAGAGCATATGTAAATATAAATAATAAAGTAAACATTGTTGTCAGCACTCAGAGGCGACAGGCTGTTTCATGCTAGACGCAATCATCAGGCCTGAAACAGCCTGTTGCCTCTGAGTGTTGACTTTAATGTTCACTTTTATATTTCTATTTACACACACACGTACACACACACACACACACACACACACACACACACACACATACATATATATATATATATATGTATATGCATGCGTTTATCGTTGCTTGGAAATCATCCATGTAAACAAAAACAGACTATCATCAATTTCTCGTCCATGTATTGCTTAATATATTATACCCTAATTATCATCTCTGATAATGGCTTATGTAAGCCGAAAGCTTAGATTGGATTAAAAAATATGTATCAATATTGTGATTTTCTTTGTTCGTTTAATGATAATGTTATTAAGCTTATCAGCCGATATGAAAAGAACTTACATAACATAAATAGACAACACTTGTCCGTATTATTTAATGAAACATGTATGAATATATATATATATATATATATATATATATATATATATATATATATATATATATGTATGTCATTCACAGACAGTACTGTTTCGCTGTATCACAGCTCCTCAGTGCGACTAGACTTCCGAATGCCTCAAGCCAGGATTGAAACACAACTTATTTAGTGTCAGCCAGAGCTATCTTCACTCGGTAGAGTTACACAACTAACTCTAGCGTATTGTTTTTACAAATGTAAACAAATGCCCATCAGACAAAGTGCTCCATTCATTTTACTGAAGAGCTTTGCATTAGTGCAGGTGGCTGTTGTTTATAGAATTAGCTTAACACTCAACAGTGCTCAACTGAAATGTATTTTCAAGAGCTAAAGTTTAATAATAAAATGAAAATAAAGATATCAGTGCAGACGATGCCTTTATTGTAGAAGTTTTAACTAATATATATATATATACATACATACACACATATATATATATATATATATATTGTTAAATATAACAGACAATTAATGTATTTTCATGTTGACTTAAATATCGTCTAATCCTGAGTATGTTTCTAATAACTGTGTCCTGAGGATGGTCTGCTGGACCGAAACGTCTGACGTCGACAGTAAAACAGCATTCGGACAGTAAACTTACATGTTCGGATTTTGTTTTGTCTCTTCCATATTTCTCAACATACCGTCGGATCTACATCCACATATTGAGGAGCTTACATGGGGTCCACCGTCTTATAATCTTGTTTTTTTTTATATTAGTACAAGTAGAAATGGTTAGGATAAATTAATTTGAAAGTGACAGTCACACACAAATACAATCATGGTCTATCAACACAAACCTACAAGGAAATTGACCTTAAAGGAACAAAGGAAAAAATAATGACCATGTGTAGACCCACTAAGTATATTTAGTAATCTATGAAAAAATCTGGTATACTGTCTGATTGAGGAGCAGGAGTGAATCCTCTTTCATCAAATAAATTTTTTTCATCTAGGTCCAGTTAAACATTTTCGTGGTCTAAATGAACAAAGAAAATTATTACAAATATCATTTGCATTGTTTTTTTAAAAGATTTGGCTCAAATAAATGAATGTCTTAATTGATACAGCTGGAGTTTAGTTTGCATTAAAGAAACATCATTTATTTGCAACTTCTTGGAGAAAAAAAAATTGTTTTTAAAGCTTCCCAAAATAAAATAATTTGTACTCACTGAGATCTCCAGAGGTATCTTTATGAAATTGCACCATGGTTCAGCCAGTTGCTTGAAGACAATTAAACTACTTTTTTGTTTGTATTTCATTATAATATATATTTTAATTTTTTGACTTTATTTTATGTTAGTGTGTTAGCTTAAGCAAGTTCCTTAATTCTATATCCCTGAGCTTAAAATTCTTTGAAATTCCCTTTCGCGTCAGTGAGAAGAGCTATTATTCAGAAAAAAAGTTGTGCCAAACTACATCAGCACTGAAAGGATCTGTGCTGAAGTGAGCTTGCACCAAGGGAGCCTGCACCAAATTGAACTTGCGCCAAAGTGGGTCAGAGCCAAAGTTCGCCTGCACTGATGTGGCAGCGCTAGTGTGGGTCTGCACCGAATTGCTGGTGCTAAAGTATCCTAGATCCATTGTCACTTTGTCAGATGGTGGTCAACCTTCTGTTACTTATCTTTTCTTTTATGTCTTTAAATCGTTTTACGCACACACAGGTACACACAAACACACACACACACATATATATATATATATATATATATATATATATATATATATATATATATATATATATATATATATACCTCATTTGTAAATATATGAGTGCAGACTAATAATAAAATCAAATTTGTAAATTCCAGGTTAAAAAACATATTATAGCAAGAATCATTAAATCAAATACTTTGAACCACTTTTGAGTTAATTCATATATATATATATATATATATATATATATATATATGTGTGTGTGTGTGTGTGTGTGTGTGTGTGTGTGTTTATTAGCCTATTTCAAAAAGCCTGTTTTAATGACTAATGATGTATATATATGTGTGTGTGTGTGTGTCTGTGTTATTAGCCTATTTCAAAATACCTGTTTTAATGACTAATGATGTGCATATATATATGTGTATGTGTGTGTGTGTGTGTGTGTATGTGTGTGTATTAGCCTATTTCAAAAAGTCTGTTTTAATGACTAATGATGTATATGTATATATATGTGTGTGTGTGTGTGTGTGTGTGTGTGTATTAGCCTATTTCAAAAAGCCTGTTTTAATGACTAAGGATGTCATTGCCTATTTCCCACCTGTACCAGAGATTGGTAAAAATCTATAACATAAGACACTTCGGCACGCCTCAGTTAAAGATTCAGGCAGCACGATGTTCATTATGTCTTCTACTATCAATGCAAAGCAGAGTAAATATCAACTTCAGGACCCAGATAACTGCTTAGTTTTTCCTGGTTCAACAAATAGCTGTTTGAGATCAGATTTTGAATAATATAATATTATGGAGACTGGTGCAAGACAATCTTCTTAACTTTGTTTCCCCCTGTATTATTTTCGTAAGGGACAAACACAAATTCAGTTAAATGTTTGATATCGAAGAACTTTAATTAAGAACTTAAGGAAAGAAAAGATCATTTAAAATAGTACAACAGAAAATGTTTACTTGATTCAAACTCGCTTTGCACAAGACTATATTTTTTTCAAGATCATGTAACTACATATACTGAGGAAAGACATACCAGTCAATAAATTCAAAGTTAAACTTTTATCTAGCTTAAATACCTGACAGGAACTGAACTCACTTGCACTGTGTCCATTTTGGCAGACTATTATAAAGAGAAGATTCAATATTGACCACAGGAAATTTCTATTCTCTTTGAAAAGGTTCAGGTTTTCATTGGAGTCTTTGTCTAATTTGTCTAACCAAATCATGTTGGCTTTTTTCTCAAATATTTCATTATTTTACATTATCAATAAAACTAATAAAAATATATCAAATGTCAAATTGCTATTCTTGTTTTAAATTTGGTTTGGCTATTAATTTGATTCTTGGCTTCATTTTGTATGGGTTTTCAGCATGGAAATGGATGAATATTTCAATGGAAACAAAACCCAGATATTATTTTTTTAAATTTTTCTGTCTTATTTATTTATTTGTAAACATTTTTTTCTCTGTAAAAGCTGAGAAAGAAAACAACATAAATGTCGTTTAAAAGTTTGTAATAAGGCCAAACCTGCAATATGAAATGTGTGAAAACACGACTTGGCAACTGCTATGGTTCTTTGTCCCAGAAATGCTGCCAAAACGCACATAGAAAACAACTGAAATATGGCTCAGAAATTTTGTGACACAAACTTATAATTTTGTATCTATTTTTGTATTTTTTTTTTTTTTTTTACAAAACTTGTTTATTGAAAAATTGTTTGAACAAAGTAACTATAAATAATTTTTTTTCTATCCTCTGCCAGCCGCAATGTTTGAGAAAGCATTACCTCAAACCATCACCAGTCATTGATTTGGGATGAGACCTGTGCAGATACATTTTCGGCCGGTAATTTGGTCAGGTCCACGGTTGAGCTGCGGTCCGTCGCCCGAGACGCAGAGATAAAAAAAATAGTTAAATATTCTTCTCTTGGGATAGATTTTTTTTACTTCTGTTGCAGTGGAGACCTCTGGGGTTTATTGGCCCTCGTTCGATGGCGTACCTTCGGAAGATTTGCAGGATGGCGTCTCTATTAAGGGACGTGTCTCGCGAAATGGAGTGACTCTTGTAGCGTGTCTCACTGGCGATGACACAGATATTAAATAATGATTTGTAAAATATATACATATAGAATTGTAAAGCATATGGGGGGAAAGGATATGGAAACAACAGAACCAGCACCAGAGAACTGAGACTTAGAGTTCTGCTTTCTTCCAAATTCACTGAAGAAATGTTTTATATAATGGTGATTTTACATTATTTACATTATTCAGACTATTGTCCTCATTTTTATTGCAGTATTTATTACAACGTTTCGGTTGTTGTACGCTCCAGCCTTCTTCTTGGTTGGAATGTCGAACTAAAACCTTTAATTCGCTCACTGTACTCAAGGACACATGGCACAGTGGATAAAGGTGTTAGTTAGATCCAGTGACAGGACCCAAAGAGTGTGAGTTCAATATCCAGTTAAGGCAGTGGAGAACTTTCAGAGGGAAATTACACAGGAGATAACTGATAACTGACATCCATTAAACATGGCACATGGAATTAGAACAGTCTACCCCAGTGAACAAAATAAAGGGTTCAGTTTGACATTTCAACCACCTGAAGAAGGTCGGAGCATACAATGGCCAAAACGTTGTAATAAATAATAATATGGTGACAAAGATGAGGACAATAGTCCGAATAATGTAAATAATGTACATAATACCTCATCTCAGAGATATAGACAGATACTAAAGGTGATTTTCTTATGAAGATTTTTGTGAGTTTTTATTATTTTTTGTAACTCTGGGGAGTTGTCTAATCAGTTTCTTGATGTTAAGATAAAATTCAACAAGGAAGACACCATAGTTTTTTTTAACCCAAGTACTTTCAACCTTTTCCAAAATCATCTTCAGGGGTATATTAAAAAGACAAACTTATTGTAATTGCAAAGAAACTGCATTCAGTTGTCATAGTGATTTTAAAAACATGCGCAAACACAATCTGTCCTACTCTTCAGAATTTTAAAATTTATCTGTTTTAATAATGGAATTTTTTACAAACAAGCATTTCAATCTAAGGGAGCTGACCAGAAATTGTTAGAAATGTAAAATGGTATTCGGTGTTATATGCACTTTACTATGTTGTTGCTATATTCGTAATAAATTTTGTTCAGTGTTTGTTAATTGATTTTGATATAGAGGGCCCCTTTGAAGGTTTTGTTTTTATCTTCATGGTACATTATATTGGTGTTGACAACAAGTATTTCCCTGTATTGTGAGGGTGGACAGGAATGCAGATTTTATTGCAGTTACAATAAATTTGTCTTTGTAATTTATCCATGAAGATGACCTTGGAAAAGATCGAATGTACTTGGGTTAAGAAAAATTACAGGGCCATCTTTGATTAATTTCATTTTAACATGAAGAAACTGAAAGGATCAGTATAAAAATATGTCTATATTATTCAATGAAACATGTTTGAAATATATATATATATATATATATATATATATATATATATATATATGATGGAAAATTGGAAAAAAAATGATACCAATTTGTCTTGTCCACAGAATTGATCTGGGAATTTAACTATATATATATATATATATATATATATATATATATATATATATATAGAGAGAGAGAGAGAGAGAGAGAGAGAGAGAGCTCTACTTTGTATTGAGCACTTTTTTAAAAAAGTAAATGCTACGAACTGTGGACTTTTACTCCATCTATTCATTCTCTCATGTGTCTATCTATCTATATAGATGATAGAAATACATAAAAAAAGTAAAAAATACATAAAAAACAAGTAAAAGTAATTAACCCAAATAAATAAATAAAGTAAATAATAAACAAATTAACAAACCAATCCCGTCAAAATAACTGTTAAAATAGACTACAACAATCGATTCAAAACCTGGACGAAAAATTGCTATAACTGCTATATAACAATAAGATATTTCACTACGTTTCTCAAAAATCAAAAACCGAATAGAGTAAATAAAAATATACATAATAAAAATATGTAAATAAATAAGAAAAAACAAGTAAAAATTAATCCAAACAAATAAATGAACAAATTAACAAATCGCTCCCGCTAAAATAACCGTTATAACTAATAAAAATAATCATAAATAAGCAAAAACAAGTAAAAATTATCAATCCAAATAAGTAAATAAAACATTAAACAAATTGTCCACCGCCAAAATAACAGAATTGACTACGGCAATCAATCTAAAAATTGGACGAATAAATACCTTTAATTATCTTCCCAGACCAAAACAAACTACTAAATAAGCGACCTAAGCAAATCCCCCCAACTTTTTTACTAAGTAAATAAAACACTGAAAACCGAAAAGGATAAATAAATATATAAAAAAAATGAAAATAAAAGCAAGTAAAATAAATTAACCTAAATAAATAAATAAACCAGCCACTCCCGGCAAAATAACCGCTAGAATGAATTACCTACAATGCACCTATATATATAAATAGTCGAGAAAAAATCCAACACTCGCAGCCTGACGATTGCGTCTAGTATGAAAATATATATATATATATATATATATATATATATATATATATATATATATATATAGTACGAGGCAAAAATATGGAAGCACCAATAGAAAGTTGATTTTCGTTTTTTCACCTTGAGAAGTGAGTAATAGAATTCGTTTATAAATACAGATGTACATATGTACAAAATAGAAGTCAAAAATGATTTACTATTTTGTTGGATAACCTTTTGGTTTAATAATAACCTTAATTCTTCGTGGCATGTAATAGATTAAATTCATTAGTAAATCAACTGTCTTTTTTTCTCTAGATTTTTCTAGTATTACATTAATTTACGAAAAATATTATCTTCTGTGTTAACTTTCCTATTACTGGCACGCTTTTCCATTATCGCCCAAAGGTTTTCAATTGGGTTAACGTCAGGACTCAGACTAGGTCACTGCAAGAGTTGCAATTTACCCATGTCTCTCTTTAGATAACGTTCATTCTTTAAGGCAGTATGCTCCGGATCGTTATCGTGCTGGAATGTGAAGTGTGGATCTTGGGTAAAAAGTTTTGGAACAGAAAGCCCCATTTGATTAACAAGAATAGTGTGGTATTGACGCTGGTTCATGGTTCTTGATTTTGTACAAATTACCAACTCCTGCTGCTGAGAATGCAACCCAAACGTTGATGTTTTTTATCGTGTTTAACAGTGCCCTTGGTAGTTACTGGAGTACTCGTTTCATTAAACACGTATTCATCCTTCATATCTAAGAGTAAATGGACTCTGTTCACTCCACATAACAACTTCCAAATCAGATTTAGTCCAGTGTAAATGAGCCTTGCCCCAAACCAACCGTGCCCGTTGATTTTTTCCAGATACGAAAGGTTTCATTTTTATGTATTTTGGAAACAATGCTTTTTGATTTAAACCTGCGTCTGACTGTTATCGAAGAAACCGCCAAACTAGTCACTTTGGAAATATCTTGTGCTGTTGCGAGTCGATGTTTTTTGCATTGACGAACCAAATTTCTATCTGTCGGTAGTTTTTTATCGGTCGGCCAGATCCGCTACGTCTGTTATATATTCCAGTTTGATTTCTCTTTTTCATTAACTCGCGGACACGTGACTCACTTCGATTAATATTATCAACTATCGATCTATTCGATAGCCCAACATCATGAAAATGTGGCCACTTGGCCTTTCCCAAGGTCAGAACAATTTTTAGGCAAATGTTGATAAATGGAAATACAAAGGGAATAAGCTTTATATTTTGTTCAGCATCATTTCTAGGGGTGCGTCCATTTTCTGCATCGTACTGTATATATGCATATATTCAGAACTTATTACAGATTAGTACAATCTGTGTGCAGGTTAACATGCAAATAATATATAGTTTATTTACCAAACTTGCTTTTTAGGGTTCTCTTGCCAATCCTGAAATAAAAGCTAAAAGATAATGGCACTTGCTTTCGAGCAAAATTGTCGAAGGGAAATCTCACAGAAAAAAGAAATTGTGTAAATCCGTGCATAATATTCCGTTTACAGATAATCGGATGTTTTATCTCGAGTGGAAACAAACGGACCACAGTAAGTCATAGTGTCGTTATGCTACTCGCAAGATTATTTAGCCTTTTGAACTTCAGTATAATTCTCATTTTCTCTCTACTTCATCTTTCTTAGAACTGCATTTCAAGCAGGTTTCCACCGATGGCACCTGGCATTTGCCAGTTATTTTATGCATTTATAAGAACTGGATGAATTAGATCAACAGAAAGGCAAACCATTAATCGAACCTTGCCTGCTTTTTCGAAATCTAATCAAAGATGTCCATAGCCATGAAAGATTGTGAAAAATGACTTTTCAAACCAATCGGATTCAATTTGGAACATTTCAAACTATTTCTGGAGCGTGAGAATTGTTTTGGGATCAAACAAGAAATTGGCATTTAAAAGGTGGGGGGGAACAAGTGTTAAGATCGAATGTTTGAAAAAGTGTAGAATTCAAAAAACTATTACTCTCTGTAAAGTGGTGAATAGGAAAGCAAGAGAAAAAGAAAAAAAAGCTGACCTGTTATCGCACCTTGCTTTTCAGAATTAAGAAACGAAACACGTAAATATGTGCACTAAAAAGGAAAAAGGAAAAAGGAGAAATAAAAAAGGATCGAGAAAAAAGGATAAAGAGAAAAAGGTTAAAGAAAAATAGAAAAAGAAAAAAGGAGAAAGAAAAAGGAGAAGGAAAAAAGGATAAAGAAAAAGGAGAAAGAGAAAAGGAGAAAGAAAAAAGGAGAAAGAGAAAGGAGAGAGAAAGCAAAAAGGAGAAAGAAAAAAGGATAAAGACAAAAAGATAAAGAGAAAAGGAGAAAGAAAAAAAGAGCTTTGGGTCTAGATACTGGATTACTTCAATAGTGTAAATAATTACGATACTTCATCTCAAAAATATAGACAGATAAGAAAGAATAAATTCTTACAAATCAGCCCAGATTCTTGATTTGGTAATAAATAACGAAATCTTTATCATCATTATCGCAAAGGCAGTAAAAACTGTTAATGGTCACAAAGGTTAGGAAGCTGTGAAGAGCCATGATCATTTATACCCGGAAAGGATGTAGCACATAGAAGATCAAACTTAATTAGGTTTAAATTCAACATTCTGGTCCGAAGTAATGTTAATCCATTCACGACGTTTCGGCTGTTTTAAACTCCAGACCTCTTCAGGTGATTAGATTACCAATTGAGTATTCTTCAGACCTTTTTTTCATTGGTTTGGTTATAAATAGATGAACTATAATAAGTGATGCTGACGGTTTTAGACGATTTGATAAGCTTACCAAAGTGAGAAATGAAATATAGGACAGCAGTAAAAAAATTGGAAGAACATCAATCTGCATCGCGCTGTCAAAGAAACTAAAGGTGAATGATTGCAAAACTCAATCGGAAAACCATATTGACGACGCACATAACTAAACTAACAATTAAGATTCTAATGACTAGAGTGTGAAGCAGAATTAGATCGGAAATATGTCAAGAACAGTGTGTCTTTGTGCAAAACACTGGAATAATAAATTCAATTTTCATGACCATAACGCTAGCAAAGAATGCATTCGACATAGAGAAACAGCTATATTTATAGTTCATACGGAGAGGCATTGGACAAATCATGGCACTAAGAATTCCGGGAAACGTTAGGAAAGACTGATCTACATGAGAAATATATATATATATATATATATATATATATATATATATATATATATATATATATATATATGAAGAAATATAGTCTTAAGATGTGCTATATTTATGGGATAAAGTGCTCAATATCAGATATAGAGCGTGTGTAAATATAAAAATGAACATACAAGTCAACACTTAGAGGCGATAGGCTGTTTCATGCTGGATGCAATCGTCAGGCCACGAGTGCTGTTATTTTTCTCGGCTATTTATATATACGGGTCAGTGGTGTATTGTGGGTAGCCTATTTGGGCGGTTACTTTTACCGGAAGTCGTTTATTTGTTTATTTATTTATTTGGGTTAAATTATTTTGCTTGTTTTTATTTACTTTTATTTTGTTTTTATTTCTTATCTTATATATTTATTTATTTATTTTATTTTTATTTTGATCGGTGTTTTTATTAATGTAGTAAAAATTTGTTTATATAGCTTATTTAATAGTTTTGTTTTTGTTTGGGAAGATAATTAAAGCTATTTGTTCAATTTTGGGGTTGATTGTTGTAGTTTGTTCTAACTATTATTTTGGCGGGAACAGTTTTTAATTCGTTTATTTGGATTGATTATCTTTATTCATTTTTTCTAACAGCTAGTTTATCTGTATCGATTGTTAGTTTATTTATATATTTGGATGTATTTCGATCAATTTATTATTTATTTGTTATACTGTATATTTTCTCTTTTTGGTTTTCGATTTTTAAGTAACGTAGTATATTATTTTTTATTTTTACTTTTTATTCATTTTTTATCCTTATATAACAGTTATAGCTATTTTTTCGTCCGATTTATGGTTTGATTTTTATAGTCTAACTAATATTTTGGACATAATAGTTTGCTAATTTGTTTATTATTTACTTTATTTATTGATTTTGTTTCTTATTTTTTATTCTATTTCGTCTATTCTAACAGGTGTGATTTGGTAATTTGCTTGGATTAATTAATTTTTTGTTTATTTACATTTTTTTTTTCGTTTTCGATTTTTAAATAACGTAGTAAAAATTTGTTTTCACGTCTGCATTTTGAGATGAGCTCGGATCTTTTATTTAATAATTTATTTTGGTCTGGAAAGGTAATGATAGCTATTTTTTCCGCCAAGCAAAATTTTCAAGTTTTTGATTGGTTGTTGTAGGCTGATGATCTTTTCCTTATTTTCCAAGATATTTTTGGTGTGGTGTACGTTTTGTTTTTAATTTCCCAGATATACTTAGAAAACATTGTGCTGTTCGCATATTTATTATTTGTGAAAGATGTTTTGTGTACATAATTTCTTTATTTCCAGGGTCCTTCAGTTTCTCCTATGTATACTTTTTCTTCATTATCTGATGATTTTCTCGTGGTTTGGTATATTACGTTGTTTTGTAAACAATTACCGTTTAAGGGACATTCGTTCTTTATTCTGCAGTTGCACGTGGGTCTAATTTGTCCGTGTGGTTTGTTGATAATTTTCCTGTTATGCTTTTTTATTATTTTTAAGTAACGTAGTATATTATTTTTTTTATTCATTTTATAATATATATATATATATATATATATATATATATATATATATATATATATATATATATAACAGGATGTCTCTGTGTGTGTCTGTCTGTGTGATACCTTTTCACTCGAGATTCATCCAACCGATTTTGACGAAACTTGGCACATGCATTGCACAATGTAAGAGATAGGTACCTAGTGTAAAACATATATAATTTTTTTTTAAATCAATCATCGATAAAGCCGATCAAAAATCGATAAATTCAAATTTTTTCCTCCGATTTCTGTCAAACTCAGTATGTAGGTTACTTACATCATGACAAGCTGAACGATACCTCATTTTTATTTCTACGCTACTGCGTTTAGCGAAACACCGCGAAAAATGAAAAATCGATTTCAACACAAATTTTAAAATAAGAACTCCCTCACTTTTCAAGCAATCTAATACACACTTCACTCATTTGTAGCCAACAATAAGTTGATTGTTTAACAATCATTTAACTTGATAATTAAGTCCACGCATATAGTGAAAACCCGCGTAAATAGCGAAACATGGCTATTTTTACTTGTTTCTTATTTTCCGTTGATCTTTCAAACAATTTTCATCAAACTTAGCAATTACTTTATACATGTATCCCCTTTTATATCCCTGGCAGTATACTGACAAATTGAATTTCAAAAACTCCCAAATAAATGTGATCTGAAGTCGGTCTTTATGTTACCTGTTTTACCCCTTCATGTCCTCGGTTAACTTCGAGGGAATAAATACAGACTACTTCTGCTATATCAGTAACTGCATTAATTCAAAATATTTTTTCAAGGAAGTACTTTAAAGTAATTGAAGAAGATAAAAAGAGAGACAAAAGAAAACAACGATTTACCTTCATGGCGAGCTTGAGTGACTGGATGGCGGAACAGGGTTTCGGACGGGGAACGAAAGGACAAAATTCATTGAGTGCTACAAAGTATATAAATTCGTGGGGATCTATGATCACAAACATCCTGAAGAAGCATATCACATAGATGAAGAAAAATACACCATCAAGAAGCGTATTGAATAAAAGTTGCTATTTATATTTCCAGAACTTGTTCGTATGTAGATTAAAGAGAAAAACTGGTTTTTACCAGTAGTTCTATTAACCAATCTAAATTTTTAGGAAATACTAGCTTTTTAGGGCACGTTTGCTATTTAGGGTGCGCTTGCTTTTTAGGGCAGACATGCTTTTTAGGGTGCGCTTGCTTTTTAGGGCACGTTTGCTATTTAGGGTAACGCTTGCTTTTTAGGGCACGTTTGCTTTTTAGGGTGCGCTTGCTTTTTAGGGCACACTTACTTTTTAGGGTACACTTGCTTTTTAGGGCACATTGCTTTTTAGGGTACGCTTGCTTTTTATGGCACACTTACTTTTTAGGGTACGCTTGCTTTTTAGGGCACACTTGCTTTTTAGTTTACGCTTGCTTTTTAGTTTACGCTTGCTTTTTAGGGCACACTTGATTTTTATGGTACGCTTGCTTCTTAGGGCACACTTGCTTTTTGGGGTACTCTTGCTTTTTAGGGTACGCTTGCTTTTTAGGGCATACTTGCTTTTTAGGGTACGCTTGCTTTTTAGGGCACACTTGCTTTTTAGGGTACGCTTGCTTTTTAGGGCACACTTGATTTTTAGGGTACGCTTGCTTCTTAGGGCACACTTGCTTTTTTGGGTACTCTTGCTTTTTAGGGTACGCTTGCTTTTTAGAGCACACTTGCTTTTTAGGGTACACTTGCTTTTTAGGGCACACTTACTTTTTAGGGTACGCTTTCTTTTAGGGCACGCTTGCTTTTTAGGGTACGCTTGCTTTTTAGGGCACACTTGCTTTTTAGTTTACGCTTGCTTTTTATGGCACACTTACTTTTTAGGGTACGCTTGCTTTTTAGGGCACGCTTGCTTTTTAGATCACGCTTGCTTTTTAGGGCACGCTTGCTTTTGACATTTAATATATACAGTGGAATCATTCTAAAAGAACGAGAAGATCTACTACGATGTATTACCAGCAAACGTAACCTTCAAGAGATTCTTCGAAGACTTGAAAATCAATTCAACGATTTGCGTAACATACGACGCGATGTGAGAGAGTAAACCAAGAGCATAGACATAGTGAAAGAAGCTCAGAAGCTGAGAGAAATATTAAGGGGTCTGAAAATATCGTTCGAAAAAAGTAAAATATTTGTCGATTGCTACGTAGGGAGGCACGGTGGAGTAATGGATAGCAGCCTGGATTGAGGAATCGGGGAGCTGAGTTCGAGTTCCAGTCGAATCCATTCCAATATCCTCAGGAAAGGTATGAATCTTCTTCTCCCCTCCAGCTATGGGTAAATAGCAGGATAGACCTGGTTCTATAGTCTTCGATGGCAACTGGTCTATCGCAAAAAGAAATGGCAACCTACTGCGGGAAAAATATCTGCTTCGTCAGACATGTATCGAAAGATCACCTAAGCGTGTATCACGTATGGCACATAAATGATTGACGTAATATCTCATCTCCTATATAGCAACGAATGTTGTCATTTTCAACACATTAAATCCATTTTCATTCAGACTTGTGCGTATATTTTTGCTTAAAAAAAAAAGAAAATCAAACATCCCACCAATGTGTTCTGACATTAGCTTTACGGTTCCAAATTTAAACCACAGGATTGTCCAAGAGGCACATGGCCGAGTTATAATTATTTAGATCAAGTCTATCAAACATGGAAAGATTATTTTAAGACATTTTTATGCTTATACATTCTTTTTATAGATACAAATATTTAAGTAAATGCTCTTTTTATAGATACAAGTATTTATGTAAATGCTCTGTTTTTAATAAACAGTATTTACAACATTTACTGGCCTGAATGTATCGAACCTGTATCCTATACGGAATCGTCATATAGCCTGACGTGCTTTTACCGATTTCGCCAGAGGAGCGTTCGGTTAGCAAAGTCGATTTTACTGTTTTTAAACTATAATTTCCCATGATTCATATCTGCTCGATGCGTATCCAAATGTAAACAAATGACGCTACACGTTATGAAATGGACAAAGTCCGACAATTATTTTAAGACATTTTTATGTTTATACATTCTTTTTTATAGATACAAATATTAATAATAATTGTCAGACTTTGGCCATTTCATGTGTGACGTCATTTGTTTAGATTTGGATACGCATCGAGAAGATATGAATGTACGTGAGAAAATCATGGAAGACTGAAGTTTAAAGGCAGTAAATTCGACCTTGCTAACCAAACGCTCCTCTGTGGCCCAATCGGTTAAAGGCACGTCAGGCTATATGACGTTTCCGTATAGGATATGACGTTTCCGTATAGGTTCGATTCCTGTCGGAGGACGCATATTTTCTATGACAATTTCTCGGACATTCAGACCGGTAAATGTCGTTAATACTGTTTATTATAAACAGAGCATTTACTTAAATATTTGTATGTATAAAAAGAATGTATAAACATAAAAATGTTTTAAAATAATTGTCGGACTTTGTCCATTTCATAATGCATGGATAGATTAATATCATAAAATTAGATAGTATATGGGAATTGGATGAATTTTTAGATGGTACCTTGTTCTCGGAAATGAGAAAATCTTTAAAAGTAGGGCATTCTTTACAATTGAAAGTTAAAAAGTGTTTCTTTAATAATGGAAATATTTTTGCTTCTTTTCTTCCAGGTCTCTTGAAAATGATCCTAATTTTTTCCCCAAAGCTTTAATATGCCAAAACATCGACGGCATGACACTTCTACCTTGCAAAATTTTAGTCAAGTTATTGTAATAAAGTGTGAAATCTGAAAAGAAATTAAGGCATTTAAGTCAAGTATTTAAGTCAAGTATTTAGGCAAGTCTTTATGTCAAGTATTTAAGTCAAGTTTTAAGTCAATTATTTAAGTCAAGTTTTTAAGTCAAGTTTTTAAGTCAAGCATTTAAGTCAAGTATTTAATATCAGCCAGTTCTGCATAGTCATAGTTTTTAACAATTGGCCACGGCTTAACCATCTGACATTGGTCTACATGAGTAACGCAGAAAAATTACTGTTAACTTCATTCAATAGCTTAGTGAATTAACGTCTGTTAAGTGCATGAGCGGCTATAAAATTTTCAACTTTTGTTACAGGGGACAGCTTAAGGATTTTCTAGTAATTTCAAACTAGTTTTCGCACAGATTTTTGGTGCAAAATGCAATGAAATTCAACTAAATTGCGGTTTGCGTCTTGCTTCCATAATTTCACAAATCCATCATTTTTCCAATCATCCTTGTCACAGATGCAATATTTCCAAGCTTAATGCCAATTTCAATAAACTCTTTCTTCAATTTATCCAGAATATCTTGTTCTCCAATTTTCTCTGAAACTTTTGATAAAGCTTGATAAATTTTTTCTTCATGATGTTTCCGGAAGGAAATCTTGCAACATCTGCTAAAGAAGCAAGGATGGGAATGTGTGTATTTTCATCCAAAGAAATTGAAGAAATACACACGTTTTTTCAAATCTAGTATAAATCTATCAGTTATATATTTTTTCATAGCAGTTATTCTCACCTTGACCGTATTTTTAGCGACTGGCAACTCATTAAAACTTTTGAGCATCTCATCTTTATTTTGAAAGTCTTCAAACAAAAAGTCTGAGCATTCCAAAAAGGCCTCTTTTAAATAACTACCATCAGAGATTGGCTTCCGATGACGTCATTTCAATACCTAGTCGGAGTTAGCTCCTCGTTAATTCCCTAATTTTCACTATGTGTCGTTCTCCTTACACTATAAATACTGGAAAACTTCTTGCCTCTCTCTCTCTCTTTTCTACTTTGCATTTCAGCGGACACATTTAAAAATGTGATCTCTCGCAGAGATCCGCGTTTTGCCCACTTGTAGGAAAAAGCCATGAAACACATATACACGTACGTACGAACATTCACCAAAATACAAACTCTTTACGTTCACTTACAAACACAAATGTTAATGTCTTTGTCACTTGTAAATTTATTGTTTAATACATATATTTGTTGACATATATATATCGGTCTTGTTTGTTTTCTTTTCATCTTCTGTTGGACAACCTGAGTCAGGCCATTTTCTTGTAGTTGGACATTCTAGCAGGAATTAACAGCAAGTGTTCATAATTCAACAACACGTAAATCCACACACAGTCCCTCTACAAACTTTTCGTCAGTCACTAAAAAGGTTTTTTGGGGTCAGCTCATTAACCTCGGGTCCGTGGTTCGCCGTCACTGGCCTAGCGGATTGATTTCTGGCCTATTGTATTGATTAAAACATATCTGCTTAGCTGACACTCATGAATCCTATCCTTGTGCCAGCCAGTGCCATATAGAAGTCTTAAGTGGGAGAAATAGGCAAGTAATACAAAGGCGAATAGATCCTAAACTGATATAGGAATGGAAAACAGTTTGAGAACAATCTACACTTGTGTAATGAATAAAAGACTCGGTTTAAAATTCCGAAAAAAAAACACATAAATGAAGAAGGACGGTACAGCGGCCGAAACGTTTTCAGAACTGAGCTAAGCAGACTAGTTCAGATGAAAATGAATAAATTCTTCCTCTCAAAATTTCTACGAAATGAAGAAGAGATTTGGAGCGACAACAATGCGAAGAATGGACAATAAATGTGTGAAACGAGGTTCTAATCTACTCACAGGAATTTGTAGTGATATATTTATTATTATTATTATTATAAATAAATGAAAATAAAATATAAAATAATAATGAAAATTATAAATTAAATAAAACATTAACATAAAAACGTTGTATAAAATGAATTAAATAAAAATTAAAGTAATAAAAATACTCCCAACATGCATGCAATAAAAACTGTTTCTGTCAGAAATACGGACATCCCGCCAAAAGACGTTAAGTTCAATCTCTTCACTAAGAACCTTGGTACAGGCAACACGTATCCAAATTCTCTTTGTGATATGGCGTGTAATACTACGGAGAAAATTCTTTCTTTTTATCACATGTACCATAAAACAATTGTAACCTAAAAAATACACATACCAATACGCAAAAACAAAATAAATAAATAAATTGTATGTAAGTAACATGTGATTTACGATGCTTTTCCTGTTATTTTTGTACGTTTTATTTTCTTTCAAGTATTCTTTTATCTCGGTGAGCGCTAAGCTAATTTCTGCTGATATTATGTGAGTGAATCACCCACATTATTTCGTGACGGCTGACGTGTATAAGAAAAACAACCTATTCACCCACAAATTCCTTTGTGAAAAGAAATTCTAGAGTTATATTATCTAGAAACGGGGTACCAAAACCCTGGTATGTGATATTGATCTAGAATTTCGGGGTGAGAATCTTGACGCATAGCTAAAACATATAATGCACACCTTAAATAAGCACGCTCATATCGAGCTTAAATCGAACGGTATAGGGGAAAGAACGACAGGGACAGTAAAGCTGATATCATCACAGAGATAAAATAGAAGTCATTATACTGAGATCTCATTTTACCATACCATAAGCAGGTAGACTTGAAAGCGCATCATCTTTAAAAGGAAGGCAAATTAGAACTCATTTAAATATGTCGTATTCCAAGATTGAGAGATTGTGTTAACAAAAAGTATATTAAGCGAATCTTGAAGGGACCAATTTTATGATGCAAAACGTTTAGAAAACGGCCATTACAGCAATAAATCGTAACAAGGCCACGCAGATCAAATAAGAAGAGTGAGTCATGAATCTGAAGGCCAACAAAAAAACATGTTCCTGCAAAATTACACAAATAAAGGCATCGTTCCGGATGATTAGAAATGTCTGACGAAGACAACGATGAAAGTTGGTTGGGTACAACATGGGAGGAACAAGATGGAGATCTCCAAGAAAATGAAACACATACAGATCTTAGGAGAGTTGAGGAGAGAAGGAAATAAACAAAACAAAACACAAAGACGAAATGTCTACAAGCAGCACAAGATCTACAAGTGGTCTAAACTCCCTGTATTTCCAAGTGATGTATTAATATATTGTCATGTGTGGGATTGCCTGATTTACATATTAGGAGAAGGGGGCAATATCATTGGGATACAAGTAGTAGCAACAACGGTACTAATCTGAGATACGTTGGTCCAAGTACTAATAGTAATTAACCGTTTACATATAAGGAAATATTCAGCATGAATTGATCGAGCAGACAGTGATACTCAGTTTCTGCTTTTCCTCACTTTCTGGCCATAGGGCTGGGATCAAAATGTAGAATCTGTTCTTCTCGTAACTAATGGTAATATTAGCTGTTTCCTTATGTGGAAACATTCGGCATTCGTTGATCAAGCAGCCAGTGCTAATAAATGACCTATAAATACCAATACAATATTTTTCAGCTCATTACAACAGAGACGAAGATTAAAAAAAAACAGCTTCTTTATGTAAATATCATCTACAGACAATCTGTTAAGTGCATGAGCGGTTATAAAATATTCAACTTTTGTTACAGGGGTCCACCTAGGGATTTTCCAGTAATTTCAAACTAGTTTTCACAAACGGATTTTTGGTGCAAAATGCAATGAAATTCAACTAAATTGCGGTTTGCGTCTTGCTTCCATAATTTCACAAATCCATCATTTTTCCAATCATCCTTGTCACAGATGCAATATTTCCAAGCTTAATGCCAAGTTCAATAAACTCTTTCTTCAATTTATCCAGAATATCTTGTTCTCCAGTTTTCTCTGAAAATTTGATGAAGTTTGCTAAGTTTTTTCTTTATGATATTTCCGGAAGGAAATCTTGCAACATCTGCTAAAGAAGCAAGGATGGGAATGTGTGTATTTTCATCCAAAGAAATTGAAGACATACACACGTTTTTGCAAATCTAGTATAAATCTATCAGTTATATATTTGTTCATAGCAGTTATTCTCACCTTGACCGTATTTTTAGCGACTGGCAACTCATTAAAACTTTTGAAGATCTCATCTTTATTTTGAAAGTCTTCAAACAAAAAGTCTGAGCATTCCATAAAGGCCTCTTTTAAATAACTACCATCAGAGATTGGCTTCCGATGACGTCATTTCATTAACTTGTCGGAGTTAACTCCTCGTTAATTCCCTAATTGTCACTAGGGGTCGTTCTCCTTAAACTATAAATACTGGGAAACTTCTTGCCTCGCTCTCTTTTTTCTATTTTGAATTTCAGCGGACACATTTAAAAATGTGATCTCTCGCAGAGATCCGCGTTTTGCCCACTTGTAGGAAAACGCCAAGAAACACATATACACGTACGTACGAATATTCACCAAAATACAAACTCTTTACGTTCACTCACAAACACAAATGTTGATGTCTTTGTCACTTGTAAATTTGTTGTTTAATACATATATTTGTTGACATATATATATATATATATATATATATATATATATATATATATATATATATATATATATATATATCGGTCTTGTTTGTTATTTTCATCCAAAGAAATTGAAGAAATAAACAAAACTCACAAATGAATGACTCTTGAAAGTTACAGAATGCCAAGTACATCACGTCAACATGTAAAATAACTTTAAAAAAATAATCAATTTAGATAGATACCATATACATTTGTGTTGTTTATCTCTTATTTTCATAAATAAATATTTCAGTCCTGATCTCCACTGGACGGTACAGGTATGTAAAACAAAACCAGTACTATATACCGCAAGAGATGTCAAAGGGCGGTTGAACATTCTTTTAGGGTCAACGGTCTTCTAGTACAATGCAATAGACTAGGCTCCAAAGCTTTGCATGCAGAGGATAGGACGGCGTCACTAGGTTGAGTCAAGGTCAGGACGAAGGGTTCTCCGATGGTATCAACGGCCATCTACTAGATGGAGGAGCACAGGCTTGGGTTTGAGGTGGAGGAGGATGGACTCCGCCAGGTCCATTTGCATAATACACGCTACGCATGAATGAAACTCTCCGTACTGTTTCAATACAGATATGCGAAGTGAACTGATCAAGTATTTACATTATTCGGACTATTGTTCTCATCTTTGTTTCCATATTTATCACAATGTTTCGGCCGTTGTACGCTCCGGCCTTCTTCAGGTGGTTGGAATGTCGAACTGAACCCTTTATTTCGCTCGTTGGTGTAGACTGTTCTAGTTCCACGTGCCATGTCTTTAAGGACACATGGCACAGTGGATAAAGGCGTTGGTTAGATCCAGTGACAGGACCCAAAGAATAGTGAGTTCAATAGCTGGTTAAGGCAATGAAGAACTTGGAGAGGTGAGTTAACAAGAGATAACTAATAACTGACATCCATTAAACATGACACGTGGAAGTAGAACAGTCTACCTTAGCAAGCGAAATAAAGGATTCAGTTCGACATTCCAACTACCTGAAGAAGGCCGGAGCGTACAACGGCCAAATATGGCGACAAAGATGAGGTCAATAGTCCGAATAATGTAAATAGTGTACATAATACCTCATCTCAGAAATATAGACAGATACTGAAAGGCCGAAACCTTGTAATAAATATGGCGACAAAGATGAGGACAATAGTCCGAATAATGTAAATAGTGTACATAATACCTCATCTCCGAAATATAGACAGATTCTGAACTGGTCAAGTATTTAATTATACATATACCCTACGACCCGAACCTGTCATGGGACTGATGCTGCTGCTGCTGCTGCTGCTGCTGATGATGATGATGATGATGATGACGACGATGATGATGACGATAACTTAATAAAAATAGTTTGCTCCAAATTTGATTCCACCAAACATTAAGCTTTCATCAGTATTTTAATAGAGTCTGTCTATATCTCTGAGATGATGTATTATGATTACTTGCATTATTTACATTATTCGGACTGTTATGCTCATCTTCATTGCCATATTCACAACGTTTCGGCCGTTACACGCTCCGGCCTTCTTCAGATGATTTCGAACCGAACCCTTTATTTCGTCCACTGGGGTAGATTTTTCTAGTTCCACGTGCCATGTCTTTTGCAGGTGTCTCGGTTATTTTCCCTTTAACTCAACTCTCCAAGTCTTTGGTTCACCACTGCCTGGTAGTGAACTCACAATTCTTTGGGCTTAGTCACTGGATCTAACCAACGTCTTTATCCACTAAGCCATGTGTGATTGAGAGCACTTAATAGGGTCATATATTATAAAACGGGAACTCACATGATGCAATGCTCATATAAATATAAATGAATACTGAACTTTTTCCAACTTTGGATGGTTAATATCTCTTTTGTTGTGAAAACATTGACTTCCAGAATAAAAGCTGATCTCGTGTACACTTGTGATATTAACAGTAATCAAACCGTTTACACATTAACCTGGGATTTTCATGACAGCTAGTAATCTCAATTTGTCAATTTGAAACTAGAATATTTCTCTTATAAAAATGTTTGATGACGACTGGTTAAAATGTCGAAATCTTTGAATTTGTCTTAAACGTCTCTCCAATAAAAGCATTTTGTTCGAGAGGCGACGAAGCAATTTGGAATCTGTCAGGTTTGGACAGAAAAAGACAAATATACAATCAACTTTGATATGATCTGCATTAAGTAAAGAGAAATATGAGACGTTTAATGTCAGTTTTAGTTGAGCTTGTTTCCTGCGAGGAATTTGAAGGGGCTTAACATTCAGGTCATATCGGAAGCATTCTGTAAGCGTTACGCTTGGTAAATTTATTGAGTCTTACGACGCCATTTTGAAGATGAGAAGGAAATAGCAAAGAGAAAGCCAGAAATTGAGGCGCAAAGAAAATAAAACAATAAAAAAGAGAGATAAAAAAAGAAGCAAAAAGATGAATAAAGATATTTTAATGAGGGGAAAAACAAAATGTTACTGGGAAGGTGAGAAAAATGGCATTACTGATAGAAAAAAGGAGTTAGAAATTGAAAAGAAAAAATGTTACAGAAAAGAGAAAAGAAGGATATTTTGGGGGTAATAAAAGCCTATGGGTTAAAAAATCAATGGGTGGAAAAAGATTGGAGAGAAAGGAAAATAAACACGTTCATGAGGAATAAAAGAACGATTTCAGGGAAAAGCATCAAGGAGAAGATAAAGAAAGCCATAACGATGGAGAAAAGAAGAAAAAAGCAGATTTCAATGGCCAAGAGAAGAAAGAGAGTAGAGAAGGTAAAAAGAAGGAAATCAATGGAAGAGAAATAAAGAGAGTAAGAAATATACACAAGACAAAAGAAAGAAAGAAAATAGGAAGGAAGGAAAAAGGAAAGAAAAAGAAAAAGAAACTCGTGGAAGAGGTGAAGAACGAACGATCGAACGAACGAATGTGAAAAACGAAGCTACTTTTGATACGCCCTAATGTTTAATACTACAACGATTACTACAACTACTACTACTACTACTACTACTACTACTACTAATAATAATAATAATATGAAGAATAATAATAATAATAATAAGAAGAAGAAGAAGAAGAAGAAGAAGAAGAAGTATATAGTGTAAGTACAGTTAAACTATCAGTGAGTGCGTAATATAAGCTTTGGAGTAAATATCTGTAAAAACGAAAATACTTTTGCTACACCCTAGTATATATTACTATCATTGCTAAAACTACTACTACTACTACTACTACTCCAACTAATAATAATAATAATAATAATAATAATAATAATAATAAGAAGAAGAAGAAGAAGAAGAAGAAGAAGAAGAAGAATATAGTGTAGGCACAGTTTGTCTTTCGATGAGTGCATAATATAAGCTCTGGAGTAAATATCTGCAAAAAACGAAAATACTTTTGATACACCCTAATATTTACTACTATAATAATAATAATAATAATAATAATAAGAAGAAGAAGAAGAAGAAGAAGAAGAAGAAGAAGAAGAAGATGAAGAACTGACGTTTAAAAGATCATAGGGACGGACGTATAAAAGTAAAAGGCGAAAGAAAACAACGAGTAAGTTAAAACTATTAAGCCGAAAAAAGATAAAGAGAGTAATGAAACACTATTTACATTATTCGGACTATTGTCCTCATCTTTGTAGCCATATTTATTACAACGTTTCGGCAGTTGTACGCTCCAGCCTTTTTCATGCGACTGGGATGTCGAACGGAACCCTTTATTTCGCTCACTGGGGTAGACTGTTCTAGTTCCACGTGCCATGTCCTTAAGGACACATGACACAGGGGACAAAGGCGTTGGTTAGAGCCAGTGACAGGACCCAAAGAGTTGTGAGTTCAGTACCTGGTTAAGGCGGTGGAGAACTTGGAGAGGGAATTAAGCAGGAGATAACTGACATCCATTAGATTGGCACGTGGAACTAGAACAGTCTACCCCAATGAGTGAAATAAAGGGTTCAGTCCGACATTCCAACCACCTGAAGAAGACCGGAGCGTACAACGGCCAAATATGGCGACAAAGATGAGGACAATAGTCCGAATATTGTAAACAGTGTACATAATACCTCATCTCAGAAATATAGACAGATACTGAAGGGCCGAAACGTTGTAATAAATATGGCAACAAAGATGAGGACAATAGTCCGAATAATGTAGATAGTGTACATAATACCTCATCTCAGTAATATAGACAGATACTATGAAATTTCTATTGTCAAAGAAATTGTGAGACGCTGATACTTTGTCCAGATTGATATCGAAATGTAAGGGAGATTTTGGAATCCGAAAGCTAAATTAAAAGACTGGCGTGTGACACTCTTAAAGAATTGCTTGTCAGAATAGACGAAATCAAATTCATTCTAAAAAGGGTACGTTTATTCAAAAAACTATGAAAGACGTTAAGTCGAAATGTATTGAAACTAAAATTAAACCTGCTAACAATAATACATTTTCTATTTGTGATGGACTACTTTTGTACGCGGATAGAATTGTAATTCCGTTATCACAACAAAAAAGGATTTTAAAACAATTCCACGCAGGACTTCCGAGAATAGTGAGGATAAAGTCCTTGATCAGAAGCGACGTGTATTGGCCAAAGTTCAGACAAAGATATCCAAAAGAAAGTGTAATGGTTGTAATTCGGAAGCAAAATCACCACCTACAAATTATTCGGCATGGCCGAACACTGATACATCATGTGCAAGTCTACACATGGACTTTACTGAACCACTAAATGTGACATACTATTTAAGTGAGGTTGACAGTTTCTCAAAATGACCCGAGATATTAAAGTGTAAACAACCGACTACCTCAGTAACGATTAAATTCTTACGCGAACTTTTTGCTATATTTGGAGTACCTAGCAGTGTGGTATCCGATAATGGAAAACATTTCTACAAAAGCTACGCGAATGTAGATTTGACAATGCCGACATCATAGAAGGTCGAATGTTAAAGCGGAATAATTTGTTGATATATTCAAAAGTGCATTAAGAAAAGCTAAAGGCTTGGAAGCTGAAGAAACGGCATTACGAGAATTCTTGAACGTGTATTGAATGAAGAGAAAATGTCACCTGCAGAGCTCATATTTCCGAGAAAATTTAGATCCATTTTTAACAAATTACTGTCAGAGAATAAGGTTCGACAATGCCAACCTAGGAGATCATATTTTCTGAAAATTTCTCGGACATTCAGGCCGGTAAATGTTGTTAATACTGTTTATTATAAACAGAGCATTTACTTAAATATTTGTATCTATAAAAAGAACGTATAAAGATAAGAAACGCCTTAATATATATATATATATATATTTTAGAATTGGACATTGTCCGACAATTTATTTAAAGACATTTATATTATGTTTAACGTTCTTTTTATAGATACAAGTATTTAAGCAAATGCTCTGTTTTATAATAAACAGTATTAAATAACATTTACCGGCCTGAATGTCCGAGAAATTTTCATAGAAAATTTTCGCTCTCCGACAGGAATCGAACCTGTATCCTATACGGAACCATCATTTCGCGTGATGTGCCTTAACCTTTCGGCCACAGAGTGGCGTCTGGTTAGCAAGGTCGATTTTACTATCTTTAAACTTA
This sequence comes from Acanthosepion esculentum, assembly GCA_964036315.1. Taxonomy (NCBI): domain Eukaryota; kingdom Metazoa; phylum Mollusca; class Cephalopoda; order Sepiida; family Sepiidae; genus Acanthosepion; species Acanthosepion esculentum. Next base: position 14,480,576 of record OZ038482.1, on the reverse strand, counting down.
AATCTTCCATGAATCTCTTCTATTCATATCTGCTCTAGCGTATCAAATGTAATACTGTTTATTATAAAACAGAGCATTTGCTTAAATACTTGTATCTATAAAAAGAACGTTAAACATATTATAAATGTCTTTAAATAAATTGTCGGACTATGTCCAATTCTAAAATATATGACGTCATTTGTTTACATTTGATACGCTAGAGCAGATATGAATAGAAGAGATTCATGGAAGATTTAAGTTTAAAGATAGTAAAATCGACCTTGCTAACCAGACGCCGCTCTGTGGCCGAAAGGTTAAGGCACATCACGCGAAATGATGGTTCCGTATAGGATACAGGTTCGATTCCTGTCGGAATTTTCTATGAAAATTTCTCGGACATTCAGGCCGGTAAATGTTATTTAATACTGTTTATTATAAAACAGAGCATTTGCTTAAATACTTGTATCTATAAAAAGAACGTTAAACATAATATAAATGTCTTTAAATATATATATATATATATAACAGAAAACGCTAAAATGACAACCAACCTCGCAACTCGGGTTTCGACCGTGAGGTATCCTCAGGCAAATGGAAGGATGTACAAGCTAAAGAAAACTACTCCAATATACCGGAAGTTTAAGGGTAAAATTATGAGCATGGGGTAGGCGAGAGGAGGGAGAAGAAACTGTAATTGGTGAAAAGAGGGAAAAAAGTGTAAGTGAGGGAAAAAGTGGGGTATTAGTTATTTTATTCCGCACATCCGGGTACCTAAAAATATTTACTTAAATGCCTGCACCCTGACATGAGCTCAGAATATGAAGAAATATAGTTTTAAGGTTTGCTATTAAGCACTTTTTAATACTACTGATTCCTGGTCTGATTCAACTCTGACTATTAACCTTTTATATCTATCTATATCTATCTATCTATCTATCTATCTATCTATACATATATATATACATATATATATATATATATATATATATATATATATATATATATATATATATATATATATATATATAATTTAGTTTACTAAAAACTAGGTAATCCGTATGGGTAGACCCAAGGAGGATAAAATCCAGAGAGCTCAATGTAAATCAGAGCTAATAAAAATAAAAACAGATCAATTTAGGTTCCATATAATAAATTATTTCACTACAGCCCTTTTAAAGGACAGCGGATCATCAGATTTTATTTCCAAATGTTAAAATGAAAAGAAATTTACACATTTATGACTGGCAGTAATAAGTGAACTAACGAAGTGAGGGAGTGAAGTGGGTAGAGAGACATGATTGAGTTAGATGTAACACTTCTATTCTTTCTATTCTATTCTTTCAACTGTAAATTTTTTCTCTGGGATTATATATATATATATAATTATATATATATATATATATATATATATAATCCCAGAGAAAATTAAGCAGACACAAAATAGAATTTACCCCAAATTGCTTATTGGAAAAAAAATTCCCAATGCTATAACAGGATTTCTACTTTAATATATATATATATATATATATATATATATATATATATATATATATATATATATATATATGATTTTAAAAGCCCACATCCTCAAATGTATATACCGAATACACATGCATACATACATATATATAGTCGAAATGTTAAATCTAGTATCAACCAGCTAAGTAAAAATGTTATTTGTATTAGTCATATATATATATATATATAGATAGATAGATAGATAGATAGATAGATAGATAGATAGATAGATAGATAGATATGTATTAATCCATTGGTATAATCCAGGTGAGCCCTATTAACACACCATAGATTTTGAAATATATTAAAACTAAACTATGTAGGTGGAAATGGTCATTTACTAAATGTATTGTAATTACAATTGTAAAGAAAATTATATATATATATATATATATATATATATATATATATATATATATATATATATATATATATATATATATATTCAATTGTATGGATATGAGTTTGTAACCCAGGTTTCCCCGCTTTCGCGATCATCAGAGAAACTGGTTTATAATATATGTCTGTGTGGGTAGGAGTATCATCCCTAAACGGTCACTGACATAAACAGATTCAATTTAAAAAAAAATAAACCAGTTTGTTTGATGATCGATAAATATATAACTGAATATCATAGATCTATCACTGATATTGAGAACCTTCTTATAAGCACCGCGCATATATATATATATATATATATATATATATATATATATATATATATATATATATATATATATATATATATGTATATGTACCCAAGTATAGGATTGGTGTATACGGAAAAAATTCCAATAACCAACAAATAGTATTCTTAAAAGAGTGCTCAATACAGAGTAGATCAAATATAATTATTTATTCGAAAATTATAACATAAATATGTTAGAAAATCACTACAAAGTCTTATGTGAAAACGTTTCCCCTAGCGAGGGGTGTTTGATTGATTTGAACCTTTAAAAACCCTTTATTGTACATTCAACACCATCACTTGATAAGACACCAGAAGTTTTGAAACAAAATGGCTACTTTTGTAGTGATTTTATAATATATTCATGTTATAATTTTTGAATAAATAATTTTATATATATATATATATATATATATATATATATATATATATATACATGAAGAAATATAGTCTTAAAATGTGCTATATTTATGGGATAAAGTGCTCAATATCAGAGATAGAGCGTGTGTAAATATAAAAGTGAACATAGAAGTCAACACTTAGAGGCGCCAGTCTGTTTCATACTAGATTCAATTGTCAGGCCTGACGATTGCATCTAGCATGAAACAGACTGTCGCCTCTAAGTGTTGACTTCTATGTTCACTTTTACATATATATATATATATATATATATATATATATATATATATATATATATGCATGTTTGTGTGTGTGCATGCAAAATATTTATGTAATAACATTAATACGTATGCGCAATAGGAATTTTGCTGATTGTAAAAAAGAACGCTCAAGTGGAAGGAAGTCTGGATTTTGTAAAAGATAGGAAATTAAACGAGTGGATATTTTCTTTGATTGGAGAAACTGGCTATACAAATAAACAGGAACAAAGAGAGCAGGAAATTGCAGGAATTGCTTCTTGAAAGGCGGAGAAATGTTGTTGTTTCGTAACCAAAGAAGGATAAATCATTAAATCTAATGCAAGAAGTGCAGGTTCGCATTGAAAATGAAAATAAATAAAACACATAAAAATAACAATAAATCGATTAGTGTCAATTAATGTAAAAAGAAATCAATTTCGATTGGCGGAGACATTTTTCTGCTATTTTTTTTTTCATGTGTCGGATAATTAATTAGTTTGTGTCTAATTAGGGAGAAGACGTTTACGAGTTTTATAATATCGATAATTAGGTAATCAATAAAATCTATCACACTTGCCGTCGCGAGAATTCCATTAAAGCAATCAAAACCTGTTACGATGATGAAAAAATGATTCAGCCATTAAAATGAATTCCAAGTCCTTACATGGAGTCTCGTGCGCATGTCAAGATGCCTCAATCTAATTGCGAGACATGTATCTATCAGCTATTCTACGAAGGTTTATCAAAAGTATTTTATTATATTTTATTTTTTGCAAATATTTACTCCAAATTCGTTTTCTTTCTTGTATACACCTAAAGATAATCTATAAATCTATTTACATTGTTCAGACAGTTGTCCTCCTCTTTATTGCCATGTTCACAACGTTTCCGTCGTTGTACGCTCCGGCCTACTTCAGGTGATTGGAATTTCGAACCGTAACCATTATTTCGTCCACTGGAGTAGAATGTTCTAGTTCCACGTGCCATGTCCACAATGACACATGGCCCAGTAGATAAAGATTTTTCGTTAGATCCAATGTCTAGACCCAAATAGCTGTGAGTTCAATAACGAGCCACAGCAGTGGTGAACCAAACTTGGAGTGCTGAATTACAGGGAAATAAGCGAGAGATCCGGAAGTGGCATGGCACGTGGAACTAGAACAGTTTAGGGCGAAATAAAGGGTTCGGTCAAAATTACAATCTCCTGAAGAAAGCCTGAGGGTACAACGGCCGAAACACCGTGAATATGGCAACGAAAATGAGGATAACATTCCGAAAAATGTAAATAATGTAAGTAAAACCAACGCTTTTATCCACTGTGCCAGAATACAGAAACTCTACTAATATAATTACTACTGATACAATTACTATTATTATTATTATTACTATTCAGCTCAACCTCTCCCTCCCCATGTTATAATCGCGGAGGAAAGGATTAAGGTTCTGCCAATTCTGAGGCATTATTTAAACTGAACCTCAAAATGGCTGGCGCTGTATAAAAATTGGAAAAATGGAAGGAAATAAGACAATGTCTGTCTGTCTGGTTAAAGTATTTTATGTCTGATATATTGTCTCTTGAAATTAAGCATAGAAGTGGATGACAACCGGTTGTCGTTTAAGATTATTCAAAACAGAAGGGAAGAGAGAACACGATGACCACCAGCCAACGGTTAAAATCTTTTAGAAGAGCGATACGTAACGACCAACAAATGATGTAATATATACAGTAAAGATCAACGAATATTATATAATGTCAGGATGAACGAATAATACAAAGTATAAAATATGGATCAATGAATGATGCAATGTATAGTGTCGGGATCAATGAATAATACAATGTATAGTGTCTGGATCAATGAATCATACACTGTATATAATCGGGATCAATGAAAGATGCAACGAAGAGTGTTGGGATCAACAATTGATACAATGTATAGTGCCTGGAACAATGAATGATACTATGTCGGGATCAATGTATCATACAATGTATATTGTCTGGATCAATGAATTATACAATGTATAGTGTCGGGATCAACAACTGATACAATGTATAGTGTCAGTATCATCGAATGATACAATGTATAGTTTGGGGATCAATGATGATACAATGTGTAGTTTCGGGATCAACAATAATACCATGTATATAGTAAGAATCAAAAAGGGATACCCTGTATATAGTAAGACTCAACGAATGCTTCGATATATATATGTACATGAGCATTACATAAGTTTCCAGATATTAAAGTGTTGTTTCAAAGCAAACACACCTTCATAAACCCTAATACTTACATGGTTACGGAGTCAGGCACCTAAGTCAGATAAAGGTGAGCATGTGCATGCGCATGCGCGTGTCTGCATTTCGAATCAAGCACTCACTCGTTCAACTTATCAATTTATCTATACATGTTTTTAATCGGGTTCACCCCAAGGAAGCCACTAAGACACAAGGGGTTACAGAAACATTACTAAGGAACGATAATAAAAATAGAGTAATCAGTAGATAGCGATTGACATTGCATTTAAATTTTTAAAGATTAAAGTTGGCCGGGAAGCAAGAAGCCGGAAGAATATATATATATATATATATATATATATATATATTTTATTATATAATACTATGTGCGAGTGGACCGTATTTAAATGAATGTCTTATTGTCTCTTTCGCCAAATGCTGATTGTGCAATTGTAACACTGGTTAAATCTACGCGTCCACATCAACATTTTAGATGCAGGCAACAGTAAAATATAAGTTCTGTTTTTTTCTTATATATATATATATATATATATATATATATATATATATATATATATATATATATATAGTCCTCTCCAAAAGTATTGGAACGGCAAGGCCAAGTACTTTGTTCATGTTGTTCACCGACTGAAGACATTTGGTTTTAAAATCAAAAGATGAATATGAGGCAAGAGTTCAGAATTGCAGCTTTTATTTCCTGTTATTGACATTTAGATATGTGAAACAGCTTAGGACATCGTATTTTTGTATCAGATCACCGTATCTTTAGGTGAACAAAAATAAAAGAACAGATACTCTAAAGTAAATAACATTTAATCTTTAGTTGCATAACCCCTGCTTGCAATAACTGCATCAAGCCTACGACCCACTGAATATCACCAAACTGTTGCATTCTTCATTCGCGATACTTTCCTAGACTTAGTGGAGCCTCTTCAGTCCTTGTTTGTTTCGGTGTGTAAGGGGTTTTCTTCCTTCAGTTTGCTCTTCAGGAGATGAAATGCATACACATTTGGGCTAAGGTCCGTTGATTTACTTGTCCAGTCTAAAACTATCTACTTTTATTGTGTTCACTATTTACATTATTCGGACTATTGTCCTTATCTTTGTCGCCATATTTATTACAACCTTTTGTCCGTTCTACGCTCCGGCCTTCTTCAGGTGGTTGGAATGTCGAACTGAAACCTTTATTTCGCTCACTGGGGTAGAGTGTTCTAGTTCCACGTGCCAAGTCTAATGGATGTCAGTTATCGGTTATCTCCTGTTAATTTCCCTCTGAATGTTCTCCACTGCCTTAACCGGGTATTGAACTCACACTCTTTGGGTAGAGTCACTAGATCTAACTAACGCATTCATCCACTGTGCCATGTGTTCTTGTTGTGTAGTTTGTATGTTTTGGGTCCTTCTGCATGATAAACTTCCTAACGATTATTTTGGACGCATTCCTCTGTAAATTGGCAGACAAAATGTTTCTGTAGACTTCTGACTTCATTCCGCTGCTAACATCATGAGTTACATCATCAATAAATATGAATGAACCCGTTCCAGAAGAAGCCATGCAAGCCCAAGCCAAGACACTGCCTCAAACATTCTTCACAGATAATCTTGTATGCTTTGGATCATAAGCAGATCCTTTCTTTGGCCTTTCGGTAGAGATTAATCTTGGTTTCACCAGTCCATAAAACTTTCTTCCAGAACTTTTTATTGCTAATTCCTGTACTTCCTTACAAATTCTAATCTGACCTTCCGATTCTTACTACTGACGAGTTGGTTTGCATTTCGTGGTATGACCACAATATTTATGCTCTTGAAGTCTTCTTTCAACATTTGATATTGAAACCTTCATCCCTTTACTGTGAAGGTTGTTGGTGATGTTGTAGAGGACCGTGAGTTTACGTGTTGTTAAATTAGGAACACGTGCTGTTTATTCTTGCTAGAAGAAAGTCTAACTACAAGAAGAACAATGCGGACTCAAGTTGAGTCCAACCGAAGATGTAAAGAAAACAAACAAGACCGATATATATATATATGCCAACAAATATATGTATTAAACAACGAATTTACAAGTGACAAAGGCATCAACATTTGTGTTTGTGTGTGAACGTAAAGTGTTTGTATATTGGTGAAAGTTCGTACGTACGTGTATGTATGTTTCATGGCGTTTTCCGATAAGTGGGTAAAAAAAAAATGTCCGCTGAAATGCAAAATAAAAATAGAACGAGGCAAGAAGTCGCCCAGTATTTATAGTGTAGGGAGAACCACCCCTAGTGAACAATTAGGGAATTAAGGAGGAGCTAACTCCAACAATGGCATTGACTGTTGTTCTTTTATTTGGTGGGGAGGTCGGCCATAAACTGCTGTTTTTTCTCCCTTGGCCTAGCTCTTCTATGTCTGTTGCTCAGTACACGAGTAGTTTCTTCATTTTTCAAGACATTCCAAATTGTTGTGTTTATCCAATAGCTCTTATAGATTTTCATTCTTTTAAAAGATTCAACATGGCTTGCTTTTCTCTCATAGACAACTTATCTTCATATTGGTTTATCATTTTTAACAAGAAATGCAATATTTATAGGTGAAACTCAAGTCTAAAAGCAAGAGTAGACATTCAGAGTTATTTAATGTTTAAACAATCAATCTAAAACGCAACACCTGTGTAACAAGAAACACATGCCAGTCATGTGTTCCAAAAGTTTGGCTTGCTTGAAAAATGGGTGGGTTCAAACAAAAGGTGTTAATTTAATACCGCAGAATGCATAGACTGTTTTAAACACTGTTTAGTGCGCATGATTCTGCGATTGTACAACACGTTTTGGAGAATAATCTATGCTCTTCCAATATTTTCTATCAAATAGACTCTAAACAGTATTTGATTAAAACAATATATATATATATATATATATATCGGAAATAATATGTCAGTACTTATCGGTGTTTAAAGAGGTCATGATTGAAGCATTCAAGAAATTACCTATGCTAGAGTCTGGTTCACAAAGAGGAAGTTCTTGAGAAATCTCTATGAAAGCTGAACATTGTTTATACATTTAGAATATAGAGGAAATGCGGGTGATTTGACACTGTGGAGGTGACATAGTGTATCCTAGCTGTAAAGAAGAACATTTGCCATGGAAATAGCGATAGAGTATGAAAACTAAGGAATAGGTTGCAGAGTGAAAAATAAGCCTTCCCACACAAAAGGATCTTGAAATTTATCAAGGTTGCAAGAGAGGCTTGCGCAACATCTCTAGCCATACACCATTTGTGGTCACATATGGCTCTTGTAATGATAACGCGTATTGCAGAAGGAGTCAGGTACTTCTTGGAGTGACAGTATAAGCTATTTCCCATTTTGTTATCAATTTGAGAAATATTTTAAACTATAGATTTAGCATTTCCTGAAATCTATAGTGCATCAGAATCGCCCCCCAACAAAAGTTGTTCCAAAGGAGGAAATCAGCCCCCCACCCGCCGAAATCAGTTCTGATACCTTTTATGAAATGTTCGATGTATTTAAAAATTACCTCTGGATCCATTCTTTTAGGAAATCTGGGTATATGTATTTACAGTTTTAGGTATGCCCGTATTAAAATAAGTAGACATTACTTGCATATGCAAAAGTCCCCCTTGCAAATGCATAGGTGGGCATCGACAGAGAGCATGATATTAAGTATCTGTAAGTTACTAGCAGCATGGCTCGGCGTGGCCCGTGCTTAATTCAAAAATCGTACGACTCATACAGCGATCGCTATCACTTGACTTAAAATATTTTTGCCCTTCCTTGCCTTTAAAGGAGTACCCTTTGCCGTGCTGATGTTGCTACATGCCTTACTTCTTGCCTATCTCACACAGAGAATTTTTTCTAAGCTTCATACTAAACATTAAATCTGTTACGAAAAAAGAACTAAACAAAATGAACACAAAACGATTAGCTTTAAAAAAGGACTCGTAACTGGAAAAATCGAATTAAAAAAGAATGTTAACAACAAATACTTTTCAAAAACCCAACCCAGTTCTGCGGAATCAGAATCAACGTTGAGTTTAAGCAAGCGAATGAGCCAATTGGAGTAAAGTGCCATGCAGATTTAAATTAATCCTATTTGTGACGAATGCTGCTATCGAATTTTTTGCATGCTAGCATGCTAGTTAATATTCGTGTCAGTCAGCTGTTGGCTCTCACGCTGGCCAATAGAATCTTCCTGCCTATTCGGGACAGCCAGCTATAGGCTCTCACTTAGGCCAGTAGAAAATGGCCGCCAACTACATGTAAACTGCCGTAGAAGCATGAAAGAATCGATTATTTCCACTATCGATGGGAGTGTGGAAATGCAAAGTCGGTCTTGGTCTTCCGCTAACTTGGAGCATGTGCATGTAAATTTTGGTGCAAATGCGTCGAAGATTGCGGCCGTGCATTCGTTACACGCACACACACATACACACACACACACACACACACACACACATACTGCCTTTTATAGACAGAGATTCATACGTGAATCGTGTAAATAGATATCAAATAATGTAATTATTGTAGGCTAGGAAGTATAGTTGACTCAAAAATTCTAACCAGCCTCAAACACAGACAACAATTACGTTCATTATTTTAGTGGATTTACGCTTTTGAGTAGACATTAATTTTAAACAGAGAAATTAATGTCCATCGGCCTAGACATAGAACGTCTTAATAAAGAAAATATATTTCTCAGAATTACTTTAATATCATTTTTGTATTTAAGACAGTGTTAATTCTTGTCAGATTAAAATACACTAATTACTTAAAGATGTATATCAGATTCTATTACGCATGTCAATGTTTTCACAATCAAACTAGTAATAACTAATCGAAAATATTCTAATTACTAATAACTAATCGATGTTTGAAAATATTCTGCATATTCAGTACATGTACACCCTTATGCAAATTAATTGAAACAGCCGCCTTAGTTTCCTTTCTTTCAACATACGATCAGTTTTAGACCCACTGGAGTGTCAGGGTGTAATCGATTTCTATTTTTTCCTCAGATTAGGTCATTTGCAGTGGTGTGCAGTAATATAAATCTATTTTCAGGGTGTGTTTGATGAAATTTGTTTGGACTTGAAAAATGTTGCATCATCCGTGATTGCATCAGATTTTTATCACGCCCACCCAGACACTACTGTCTCGACTGTCGATTAGTTGTCCTGGGGCCAATGTCTGCGATGAACGTTACTCCAAGAAAGCGTACGAAACTTGTAACACTGCACGATCACGCTGGCAAGCCTTACCAGTGAGCAAATCAAAGTACTATAGATTGGCCTGGAAACTCCCCTGATTTAAATTCAATCGAGAATCTGTTGTCAATATGCAAGGAACGACTTCATGGAATAGACATACGAAATACTAACATGTGCACTGGGTCATGTTTCATTGGAAAAAGACGAATAAAATGTAAATAATAACGGATTTATTCGTTTTGTTTGGATTCATTTGCAAAAGGGTGTATATCGCTGCATGTTTCGGCACCTGTCCTGCTTTAATACATACTTTGTTATACAACAATTATAAGGTTCTTTTGTTAAGTATTTTATTATATTTCCTTGTGTATGAACACGTGTCTTCTTTTCTGGGGTTTATGAGTGTAGAAACTGTCCAAGGATTTGTTGATCCCGAACGCTATCCAATAATCTGTTAGTCCTTTCCAAGGATTTTATAGTTATACTATTATAAATATGTATAACTGGCCATTCGTATTAGGGGATACTAGGGCGGCTAGTCAATCCCTATTGCAGTCGCTTGTTCAGGCGCATTTGTAATTTTTCAACACCCACAGAGTCTACCTGTGGTTTAGACTGCAACTATGCTTAGCAGACCTTAGAATTTCTGTGAAAGGGGGTGTTATCTAGCGTGATCAACAATTTGATCACGCTACGATGATCTTGTATTGATCTCGGCCACGATGATGCACAGCTATCGATGATAGGGGTTTCGTCTACCCAATTTCACTCACAAGGCTTGGTATGGTTTTCAAGCACTTTCCAAAGGTGGCGGACGCTGGGATCGAAGTCTCCTGCCTGACAAAACGACCATGGTGAGATTCGAACCCGAGTCTCATGAATGCGAACGTTCTAACCACTCGGCCGCGTGCCCATTATATTATTATACTATTATAATAAATGGTTTGACACAGACAAGGCATGAAACCGATACGAAGATCCTCGTCTGGGAAATATGTGAAATCATTAAAGTATATATTCTGAGAAACTGAAACTATAATAAAAGACTTTTTAAACAGATACAAATAAAACACTGTGCTATAAGCAAGAAAGATGATGATACTCGTTCAAGTATATGGAATGATAAACGAGCTCATTATTATTAAGAAATAACATTAAATTCTTGACAGCGAATGACCGTTTTGAAACAATAAGATGGAAAAATCATAAATAAATGTGTTTGATCCTTACTGGTTGCTCTTATAGTTGCTAATGATGATTGTGTTTGCTTTAAATTATTTTAATATATTTTATTGTTATATATTATATATACATACAAAATACTTAAGTAAATGCTCTGTTTATAATAAACAGTATTAACAACATTTACCGACCTGAATGTCAGAGAAAATTCATAGAAAATATGCGTCTTCCGACAGGAATCGAAACTGTATCTTATACGGAACCGTCAAATATAGCGTGACATGCTATACCATTTAGCTACAGAGGAAGCGTTTGTTTAGTAAGGTCGATTTTACCGCTTTTAAACTACAATTTTCCATGAACGTTCATATCTGATCGAAGCGTATCTAAACATAAACATGACGTCACACACTACGAAATAGACAAAGCCCGACAATTATTTTAATATAGTTTATTGTTATACGTTATTTATATAGACACATATATTTAAGTAAATGCTCTGTTTATAATAAACGATATTAACAACATTTACTGGCCTAAATGACCGAGAATCTTCATTGAAAATAAGTTTATTCCGACAGGAATCGAACCGTCATATCGCCTAACGTGCTATACCAGTTTAACTACAAAGGAGCGTCTGGTTAGCAAAGTCGATTTTACTGCTTTTAAACTACAACTTTCCATGATTTACCTTGAACGTCCATATCTTCTAAATGTTATTTAATACTGTTTATTATAAACAGAGCATTTACTTAAATATTTGTATCTATAAAAAAGAATGTATAAACATAAAAATGTCTTAATATATATATATATATATATATATATATATATATATATATATATATATATATATATATATATAACGATATATATATATATAACAATATATATATATGTGTATATATATATATGAATATATATATATGTATATACGTATATATATATATGTATCTATATATATATAGGTGTATATATATACATATATATACATATATATATATATATATATATATATATATATATATATATATATATATATATTGTTATACGTTACTTATATAGACACAAATATTTAAATAAATGCTCTGTTTCTAATAAACAGTATTAACAACATTTACGGGCTGATTGATGTTGTTAATACTGTTTATTATAAACAGAGCGTTTACTTAAATATGTGTGTCTATATAAATAACGTATAACAATAAAATATATTAAAATAATTGTCGAGCTTTGTCTATTTCGTAGTGTGTGACGTCATTGGTTTACGTTTAGATACGCTTCGAGCAGATATGAACGTTTATGAAAAATTGTAATTAAAAGCAGTAAAATCAACCTTACTAGCCGGACGCTTTCACTTTAGCTAAATGGTATAGCACGTCACGCTATATTTGACGGTTCCGTGTAGGATAAGGTCCGATTTCTGTCGGAAGACAAATGTTTTCAATGAAAATTTCTCGGATATTCAGGCCGATAAATGTTGTTAATACTGTTTATTATAAACACAGCTTTTTTACTTAAATATTTGTGTCTATATAAATAACGTATAACAATAAAATTTTCTTAAAATAATTGTCGGACTTTGTCAATTTTGTAACAAGCTAAATGTATCAACAAAGGCGAATGAGATTATGTTCTGTGACAGAGCAAAATTTCCTCTATGACAGTAAATCCACAAGAAAGCGTATTCAGTTTTCGCTCAATACTATAGCTTTTGCTCGACTATTAAATAACTTTAATGAACCCGCTTTGATGAAATGATTGGCGATATAATCAATAATTATTAATGCTTATTAACAAGGCCAACAGAATCGGAGTACTGATTTCGAGTTCTGTCAGATTGTTCATTTTAGTCTTGAGAAAGCCACAAATTTACTTATATCTCACCACCTTATATCATGACGAAAAGATCTCTGACATGCAATGGTGGTTGACAGGGGAGGTCACTAGTTGGCAAACCGAGAGAAGCAAAGTAATATTAAATACATTGTCAACGCTGAGAGATACAAATAGAGATAGATAATAAAAATAAGCTGAGAATGATACATGTCGAAAGAAAAAGATTAGACGCTCTCATTAGAAGTGATGGCTGAGTCCGGCGTCTGCTATATTCTATTAAAGATCGTGTCCAATCACATTTCGTCTTTCCAAGATGGGAGAGCGAACGACTTCACTTCCACTTAGGGAATACAGTTTTAGCGGAGGTTGGATTCGCGTTGCTTTGGTAACGGCAGCGCCACCGTCGCCCGATGATTCTTAATTCTAAAATGTCAGACAGTCCAAGACTTGCAGGAAATAGATGCTTTCTTTCACGTTGCCAACTGATGACAGACTTTATTAGCATTTCACTTAACACAGCTCTGCTCACTGAAAGAAAACAGCTGTGACGAGACAGAAAAAACAGTCATCTTTCCAGTATTTAACAATATATATATATATATATATATATATATATATATATATATATATATATATATATATATATATATATATATATATATATATTCATTTATCTAGATATAGTGTGGATATAAGAATCCACACAGTATATAGACTATCAGTTTCACACCTTGTATCTACAGACTATGATTTACTACTACTTCCTTTGAATTCAGGGACCTTCTGTTAGTCCTTTATATATTTAGGCAGCAATCCTTCTTTCATGCAAATTTCATTGAA
>OZ038482.1:14371433-14463933 GCA_964036315.1 Acanthosepion esculentum | reverse complement strand
TATACAACTTTGACTAGAAATTATGGGATATGCATACTTAATTTTTAATTACAAAGAGAGTTAATTAATAACAGAAAAGACACAAAGTATTTATACTTAATAGATGAACATATTGGCTTCATAAAAAAACTAGATATAATTATTTAAATTAATGGTATAGTTTTTTCCAAGTAACTCAGAGGAAAATATTATAAAATAATCCCATATTGAGGAACAAATAGGATTTCATCGATAAAATAATTAGAATTGATTGGCTCCAGTGTCAATCCTTTCAGATATTGATTTCACAAATTTAAAACGATATTCTTTATCACAATTGTTCCAAATGTTAAAAACGGCAGTTAATATTTCTTCTTTGGTAGATGGACCCTTTTCGTCAACTAATATTTTTTTTAAATTTCACCATAAATTTTTTATTGGATTTCCATCCGGTATGTTCTCTGGCTATGTCATTGATTTCACACGCCCACCCGAAGACAAACTTCAATCTCCTTTGCCCTATGTCTAGGCTGAGAAAGATCGATATAAGACTGCTGAATCGACAATGAACCACCCAGAAGCGACGGTAAGAGGAGTTTAAAACCCTAGTGGTCGTGGGTCGGAGAGAAAATGACCCAATATAAATGGGACAACTATCTAAGACTTCAATGAATACAAGTGCTAATGAGCTAATGATCGCCATCTCCGCTTGTCATTTAAATGACATGCAACCCAATATCATGAATTACTTGGGGAAAATTACTATTAGTCATAGATTTTACAAATTTGAAATTATATTTTTTCTCAAAGTCGTTCCAACTTTTCTAAATGGAACGTTCTCATGATCCATTCTTTTTATTTCCACCATAAATGTTCAATTGGATTTAGATCCAGGTCTCTTTTCTGGCCATGTCACTGGTGTTACATACCTTTCCTGAAAGAAAGTTTTAATCTCATTTGCTTTGTGACGTATTACCGCCCTGAAAAATAACTTCATCATCGCGGAAATAATTTTTATTTTGAGACAATTATCCAACAGTTCAATGTACACAAGTACATTTATGGTTAAGGTAATGACTTCAAAAAAATACTTATTTAATCATTGAACATGCTAGCTTCATAAAATATACTTTCAACAGCCTAGATTAAATTATTTAGATTGATGGTATAAATTCTTCCAAGTCATGCAAAGGAAAATATTATGGAATAACCCAATATTGAAGAAAAAATAATGGGATTCAGTGACAAAAAAAATTAGAATTAATACTTAGTTGCCCCTCCTTAAGATTTTATGGCGGCCTTAAAAATTTCGGATAGAGATTTCGCGAATTTAAAGCGAAATGCTTTCTCAAAGTTGCTACAACTTTTCCAAATGGCAGTCAACAGATCTTTCATAGATAGAGCTTTCTCATTAAATATTTTTTTAAATTTCCACCATAAATTTTTTATTGAATTTCAATTCAGTGTGTTCACTGATCTTGTCATTGATTTTATATGTTTTTCCTGAAGAAAACTTTAATCTCCTTTGTTCCATGACAAGATGCATTACCGTCCTGAAGAAAACTTTAATCTCCTTTGTTCCATGACAAGATGCATTACCGTCCTGAAGAAAACGTTAATCTCCTTTGTTCCATGACAAGATGCATTACCGCCCTGAAGAAAACTTTAATCTCCTTTCTTCCATGACAAGATGCATTACCGTCCTGAAGAAAACTTTAATCTCCTTTGTTCCATGACAAGATGCATTACCGTCCTGAAGAAAACTTTAATCTCCTTCGTTCCATGACAAGATGCATTATCGTCCTGAAAAAAAACTTTAATCTCCTTTGTTCCATGACAAGATGCATTACCGCCCTGAAGAAAACTTTAATCTCCTTTGTTCCATGACAAGATGCATTACCGTCCTGAAGAAAGCTTTAATCTCCTTTGTTCCATGACAAGATGCATTACCGCCCTGAAGAAAACTTTAATCTCCTTTGTTCCATGACAAGATGCATTACCGCCCTGAAGAAAACTGTAATCTCCTTTGTTCCATGACAAGATGCATTACCGTCCTGAAGAAAACTTTAATCTCCTTTGTTCCATGACAAGATGCATTACCGTCCTGAAGAAAATTGTAATCTCCTTTGTTCCATGACAAGATGCATTACCGCCCTGAAGAAAACTTTAATCTCCTTTGTTCCATGACAAGATGCATTACCGTCCTGAAGAAAACTTTAATCTCCTTTGTTCCATGACAAGATGCATTACCGTCCTGAAGAAAACGTTAATCTCCTTTGTTCCATGACAAGATGCATTACCGCCCTGAAGAAAACTTTAATCTCCTTTGTTCCATGACAAGATGCATTACCGTCCTGAAGAAAACTTTAATCTCCTTTGTTCCATGATAAGATGCATTACCGTCATGAAGAAAATTTTAATCTCCTTTGTTCCATAACAAGATGCATTAACGTCCTGAAAAAAAACTTTAATCTCCTTTGTTCCATGACAAGATGCATTACCGTCCTGAAGAAAACTTTAATCTCCTTTGTTCCATGACAAGATGCATTACCGTCCTGTAGAAAACTTTAATCTCCTTTGTTCCATGACAAGATGCATTACCGTCCTGAAGAAAACTTTAATCTCCTTCGTTCCATGACAAGATGCATTACCGTCCTGAAGAAAACTTTAATCTCCTTTGTTCCATGACAAGATGTATTACCGCCCTGAAGAAAACTGTAATCTCCTTTGTTCCATGACAAGATGCATTAGCGTCCTGAAGAAAACTTTAATCTCCTTTGTTCCATGACAAGATGCATTACCGTCCTGAAAAAAAACTTTAATCTCCTTTGTTCCATGACAAGATGCATTACCGCCCTGAAGAAAACTTTAATCTCCTTTGTTCAATGACAAGATGCATTACCGTCCTGAAGAAAACTTTAATCTCCTTTGTTCCATGACAAGATGCATTACCATCTTGAAGAAAACATTAATCTCCTTTGTTCCATGACAAGATGGATTACAACCCTGAAGAAAACTGGAATCTTCTTTGTTCCATGACAAGATTCATTACCGTCCTGAAGAAAACTTTAATCTCCTTTGTTCCATGACAAGATGCATTACCGTCCTGAAGAAAACTTTAATCTCCTTTGTTCCATGACAAGATGCATTACCGCCCTGAAGAAAACTTTAATCTCCTTTGTTCAATGACAAGATGCATTACCGCCCTGAAGAAAACTTTAATCTCCTTTGTTCAATGACAAGATGCATTACCTTCCTGAAGAAAACTTTAATCTCCTTTGTTCCATGACAAGATGCATTACCGTCCTGAAAAAAAACTTTAATCTCCTTTTTTCCATGACAAGATGCATTACCGTCCTGAAGAAAACTTTAATCTCCTTTGTTCCATGACAAGATGCATTACCGTCCCGAAGAAAACTTTAATCTCCTTTGTTCCATGACAAGATGCATTACCGTCCTGAAGAAAACTTTAATCTCCTTTGTTCCATGACAAGATGCATTACCGTCCTGAAGAAAACTTTCTTCTCCTTTGTGCCATGACAAGATGCATTACCGTCCTGAAGAAAACTTTAATCTCCTTTTTTCATTGACAAGATGCATTATCGTCCTGAAGAAAACTTTAATCTCCTTTGTTCCATGACAAGATGCATTACCGTCCTGAAGAAAACTTTAATCTCCTTTGTTCCATGACAAGATGCATTACCGTCCTGAAGAAAACTTTAATCTCCTTTGTTCCATGACAAGATGCATTAAAGTCCTGAAGAAAACTTTAATCTCCTTTGTTCAATGACAAGATGCATTACCGTACTGAAGAAAACTTTAATCTCCTTTTTTCCATGACAAGATGCATTACCGTCCTGAAGAAGACTTTAATCTCCTTTGTTCCATGACAAGATGCATTACCGCCCTGAAGAAAACTTTAATCTCCTTTGTTCCATGACAAGATGCATTACCGTCCTGAAGAAAACTTTAATCTCCTTTGTTCCATGATAAGATGCATTACCGTCATGAAGAAAACTTTAATCTCCTTTGTTCCATAACAAGATGCATTAACGTCCTGAAAAAAAACTTTAATCTCCTTTGTTCCATGACAAGATGCATTACCGTCCTGAAGAAAACTTTAATCTCCTTTGTTCCATGACAAGATGCATTACCGTCCTGTAGAAAACTTTAATCTCCTTTGTTCCATGACAAGATGCATTACCGTCCTGAAGAAAACTTTAATCTCCTTCGTTCCATGACAAGATGCATTACCGTCCTGAAGAAAACTCTAATCTCCTTTGTTCCATGACAAGATGCATTACCGCCCTGAAGAAAACTGTAATCTCCTTTGTTCCATGACAAGATGCATTAGCGTCCTGAAGAAAACTTTAATCTCCTTTGTTCCATGACAAGATGCATTAACGTCCTGAAAAAAAACTTTAATCTCCTTTGTTCCATGACAAGATGCATTACCGCCCTGAAGAAAACTTTAATCTCCTTTGTTCAATGACAAGATGCATTACCGTCCTGAAGAAAACTTTAATCTCCTTTGTTCCATGACAAGATGCATTACCATCTTGAAGAAAACATTAATCTCCTTTGTTCCATGACAAGATGGATTACAACCCTGAAGAAAACTGGAATCTTCTTTGTTCCATGACAAGATTCATTACCGTCCTGAAGAAAACTTTAATCTCCTTTGTTCCATGACAAGATGCATTACCGTCCTGAAGAAAACTTTAATCTCCTTTGTTCCATGACAAGATGCATTACCGCCCTGAAGAAAACTTTAATCTCCTTTGTTCAATGACAAGATGCATTACCGCCCTGAAGAAAACTTTAATCTCCTTTGTTCAATGACAAGATGCATTACCTTCCTGAAGAAAACTTTAATCTCCTTTGTTCCATGACAAGATGCATTACCGTCCTGAAAAAAAACTTTAATCTCCTTTTTCCATGACAAGATGCATTACCGTCCTGAAGAAAACTTTAATCTCCTTTGTTCCATGACAAGATGCATTACCGTCCCGAAGAAAACTTTAATCTCCTTTGTTCCATGACAAGATGCATTACCGTCCTGAAGAAAACTTTAATCTCCTTTGTTCCATGACAAGATGCATTACCGTCCTGAAGAAAACTTTCTTCTCCTTTGTGCCATGACAAGATGCATTACCGTCCTGAAGAAAACTTTAATCTCCTTTTTTCATTGACAAGATGCATTATCGTCCTGAAGAAAACTTTAATCTCCTTTGTTCCATGACAAGATGCATTACCGTCCTGAAGAAAACTTTAATCTCCTTTGTTCCATGACAAGATGCATTACCGTCCTGAAGAAAACTTTAATCTCCTTTGTTCCATGACAAGATGCATTAATGTCCTGAAGAAAACTTTAATCTCCTTTGTTCAATGACAAGATGCATTACCGTACTGAAGAAAACTTTAATCTCCTTTTTTCCATGACAAGATGCATTACCGTCCTGAAGAAGACTTTAATCTCCTTTGTTCCATGACAAGATGCATTACCGTCCTGAAGAAAACTTTGAACTCCTTTGTTCCATGACAAGATGCATTACCGTCCTGAAGAAAGCTTTAATCTCTTTTGTTCAATGACAAGATGCATTACCGTCCTGAAGAAGACTTTAATCTACTTTGTGCCATGAAAAGATGCATTACCATCCTGAAGAAAACTTTGAACTCCTTTGTTCCATGACAAGATGCATTACCGTCCTGAAGAAAGCTTTAATCTCCTTTGTTCCATGACAGGATGCATTACCGTCCTGAAGAAAACTTTAATCTACTTTGTTCCATGACAAGATGCATTACCGTCCTGAAGAAAACGTTAATCTCCTTTGTTCCATGACAAGATGCATTACCGCCCTGAAGAAAACTTTAATCTCCTTTGTTCCATGACAAGATGCATTACCGTCCTGAAGAAAACTTTAATCTCCTTTGTTCCATGATAAGATGCATTACCGTCATGAAGAAAATTTTAATCTCCTTTGTTCCATAACAAGATGCATTAACGTCCTGAAAAAAAACTTTAATCTCCTTTGTTCCATGACAAGATGCATTACCGTCCTGAAGAAAACTTTAATCTCCTTTGTTCCATGACAAGATGCATTACCGTCCTGTAGAAAACTTTAATCTCCTTTGTTCCATGACAAGATGCATTACCGTCCTGAAGAAAACTTTAATCTCCTTCGTTCCATGACAAGATGCATTACCGTCCTGAAGAAAACTTTAATCTCCTTTGTTCCATGACAAGATGTATTACCGCCCTGAAGAAAACTGTAATCTCCTTTGTTCCATGACAAGATGCATTAGCGTCCTGAAGAAAACTTTAATCTCCTTTGTTCCATGACAAGATGCATTACCGTCCTGAAAAAAAACTTTAATCTCCTTTGTTCCATGACAAGATGCATTACCGCCCTGAAGAAAACTTTAATCTCCTTTGTTCAATGACAAGATGCATTACCGTCCTGAAGAAAACTTTAATCTCCTTTGTTCCATGACAAGATGCATTACCATCTTGAAGAAAACATTAATCTCCTTTGTTCCATGACAAGATGGATTACAACCCTGAAGAAAACTGGAATCTTCTTTGTTCCATGACAAGATTCATTACCGTCCTGAAGAAAACTTTAATCTCCTTTGTTCCATGACAAGATGCATTACCGTCCTGAAGAAAACTTTAATCTCCTTTGTTCCATGACAAGATGCATTACCGCCCTGAAGAAAACTTTAATCTCCTTTGTTCAATGACAAGATGCATTACCGCCCTGAAGAAAACTTTAATCTCCTTTGTTCAATGACAAGATGCATAACCTTCCTGAAGAAAACTTTAATCTCCTTTGTTCCATGACAAGATGCATTACCGTCCTGAAAAAAAACTTTAATCTCCTTTTTTCCATGACAAGATGCATTACCGTCCTGAAGAAAACTTTAATCTCCTTTGTTCCATGACAAGATGCATTACCGTCCCGAAGAAAACTTTAATCTCCTTTGTTCCATGACAAGATGCATTACCGTCCTGAAGAAAACTTTAATCTCCTTTGTTCCATGACAAGATGCATTACCGTCCTGAAGAAAACTTTCTTCTCCTTTGTGCCATGACAAGATGCATTACCGTCCTGAAGAAAACTTTAATCTCCTTTTTTCATTGACAAGATGCATTATCGTCCTGAAGAAAACTTTAATCTCCTTTGTTCCATGACAAGATGCATTACCGTCCTGAAGAAAACTTTAATCTCCTTTGTTCCATGACAAGATGCATTACCGTCCTGAAGAAAACTTTAATCTCCTTTGTTCCATGACAAGATGCATTAAAGTCCTGAAGAAAACTTTAATCTCCTTTGTTCAATGACAAGATGCATTACCGTACTGAAGAAAACTTTAATCTCCTTTTTTCCATGACAAGATGCATTACCGTCCTGAAGAAGACTTTAATCTCCTTTGTTCCATGACAAGATGCATTACCGCCCTGAAGAAAACTTTAATCTCCTTTGTTCCATGACAAGATGCATTACCGTCCTGAAGAAAACTTTAATCTCCTTTGTTCCATGATAAGATGCATTACCGTCATGAAGAAAACTTTAATCTCCTTTGTTCCATAACAAGATGCATTAACGTCCTGAAAAAAAACTTTAATCTCCTTTGTTCCATGACAAGATGCATTACCGTCCTGAAGAAAACTTTAATCTCCTTTGTTCCATGACAAGATGCATTACCGTCCTGTAGAAAACTTTAATCTCCTTTGTTCCATGACAAGATGCATTACCGTCCTGAAGAAAACTTTAATCTCCTTCGTTCCATGACAAGATGCATTACCGTCCTGAAGAAAACTCTAATCTCCTTTGTTCCATGACAAGATGCATTACCGCCCTGAAGAAAACTGTAATCTCCTTTGTTCCATGACAAGATGCATTAGCGTCCTGAAGAAAACTTTAATCTCCTTTGTTCCATGACAAGATGCATTAACGTCCTGAAAAAAAACTTTAATCTCCTTTGTTCCATGACAAGATGCATTACCGCCCTGAAGAAAACTTTAATCTCCTTTGTTCAATGACAAGATGCATTACCGTCCTGAAGAAAACTTTAATCTCCTTTGTTCCATGACAAGATGCATTACCATCTTGAAGAAAACATTAATCTCCTTTGTTCCATGACAAGATGGATTACAACCCTGAAGAAAACTGGAATCTTCTTTGTTCCATGACAAGATTCATTACCGTCCTGAAGAAAACTTTAATCTCCTTTGTTCCATGACAAGATGCATTACCGTCCTGAAGAAAACTTTAATCTCCTTTGTTCCATGACAAGATGCATTACCGCCCTGAAGAAAACTTTAATCTCCTTTGTTCAATGACAAGATGCATTACCGCCCTGAAGAAAACTTTAATCTCCTTTGTTCAATGACAAGATGCATTACCTTCCTGAAGAAAACTTTAATCTCCTTTGTTCCATGACAAGATGCATTACCGTCCTGAAAAAAAACTTTAATCTCCTTTTTCCATGACAAGATGCATTACCGTCCTGAAGAAAACTTTAATCTCCTTTGTTCCATGACAAGATGCATTACCGTCCCGAAGAAAACTTTAATCTCCTTTGTTCCATGACAAGATGCATTAACGTCCTGAAGAAAACTTTAATCTCCTTTGTTCCATGACAAGATGCATTACCGTCCTGAAGAAAACTTTCTTCTCCTTTGTGCCATGACAAGATGCATTACCGTCCTGAAGAAAACTTTAATCTCCTTTTTTCATTGACAAGATGCATTATCGTCCTGAAGAAAACTTTAATCTCCTTTGTTCCATGACAAGATGCATTACCGTCCTGAAGAAAACTTTAATCTCCTTTGTTCCATGACAATATGCATTACCGTCCTGAAGAAAACTTTAATCTCCTTTGTTCCATGACAAGATGCATTAATGTCCTGAAGAAAACTTTAATCTCCTTTGTTCAATGACAAGATGCATTACCGTACTGAAGAAAACTTTAATCTCCTTTTTTCCATGACAAGATGCATTACCGTCCTGAAGAAGACTTTAATCTCCTTTGTTCCATGACAAGATGCATTACCGTCCTGAAGAAAACTTTGAACTCCTTTGTTCCATGACAAGATGCATTACCGTCCTGAAGAAAGCTTTAATCTCTTTTGTTCAATGACAAGATGCATTACCGTCCTGAAGAAGACTTTAATCTACTTTGTGCCATGAAAAGATGCATTACCATCCTGAAGAAAACTTTGAACTCCTTTGTTCCATGACAAGATGCATTACCGTCCTGAAGAAAGCTTTAATCTCCTTTGTTCCATGACAGGATGCATTACCGTCCTGAAGAAAACTTTAATCTACTTTTTTCCATGAATACATGCATCACCGTCTTGAAGAAGACTTTAATCTCCTTTGTTCCATGACAAGATGCCTTACCGTCCTGAAGAAAACTTTAATCTCCTTTGTTCCATGACAAGATGCATTACCGTCCTGAAGAAAACATTAATCTCCTTTGTTCCATGACAAGATGCATTACCGTCCTGAAGAAAACTTTGATCTCCTTGGTTCCATGACAAGATGAATTACCGTCCAGAAGAAAACGTTAATCTCCTTTGTTCCATGACAAGATGCATTACCGTCCTGAAGAAAACTTTAATCTCCTTTGTTCCATGACAAGATGCATTACCGTCCTGAAGAACATTTTAATCTCCTTTGTTCCATGGCAAGATGCATTACCGTCCTGAAGAAAACATTAATCTCCTTTGTTCCTTGACAAGATGCATTACCGTCCTGAAGTAAATTTTAATCTCCTTTTTTCCATGGCAAGATGCATCACCGTCCTGAAGAAAACTTTAATCTCCTTTGTTCCATGACAAGATGCATTACCGTCCTAAAGAAAACTTTAATCTCTTTTGTTTCATGACAAGATGCATTACCGTCCTGAAGAAGACTTTAATCTCCTTTGTGCCATGACAAGCTGCAATACCGTTCTGAAGAAAATTTTTATCTCCTTTGTTCCATGACAAGATGCATTACCGTCCTGAAGAAAACTTTAATCTCCTCTGTTCCATGACAAGATGCATTACCATCCTGAAGAAAACTTTAAACTCCTTTGTTCCATGACAAGATGCATTACCGTCCTGAAGAAAGCTTTAATCTCCTTTCTTCCATGACAAGATGCATTACCGTCCTGAAGAAGACTTTAATCTCCTTTGTGCCATGACAGGATACATTACCGTCCTGAAGAAAACTTTAATCTCCTTTGTTCCATGACAAGATGCATTACGGTCCTGAAGAAAACATTAATCTCCTTTGTTCCATGACAAGATGCATTACCGTCCTGAAGAAAACTTTGATCTCCTTCGTTCCATGACAAGATGAATTACCGTCCAGAAGAAAACGTTAATCTCCTTTGTTCCATGACAAGATGCATTACCGTCCTGAAGAAAATTGTAATCTCCTTTGTTCCATGGCAAGATGCATTACCGTCCTGAAGAAAACATTAATCTCCTTTGTTCCTTGACAAGATGCATTACCGTCCTGAAGTAAACTTTAATCTCCTTTTTTCCATGGCAAGATGCATCACCGTCCTGTAGAAAACTTTAATCTCCTTTGTTCCATGACAAGATGCATTACTGTCCTGACCAAACGTTTAATCTCTTTTGTTCCATGACAAGATGCATTACCGTCCTGAAGAAGATTTTAATCTCCTTTGTGCCATGACAAGCTGCATTACGGTTCTGAAGAAAATTTTAATCTCCTTTGTTCCATGACAAGATGCATTACCGTCCTGAAGAAAACTTTAATCTCCTCTGTTCCATGACAAGATGCATTACCGTCCTGAAGAAAACTTTAATCTCCTTTGTTCCATGACAAGATGCATTACCGTCCCGAAGAAAACTTTAATCTCCTTTTTTCCATGACAAGATGCATTCCCGTCCTGAAGAAAACTTTAATCTCCTTTGTTCCATGACAGGATGCATTACCGTCCTGAAGAAAACTTTAATCTCCTTTTTTCCATGGCAAGATGCATTACCGTCCTGAAGAAAACTTTATTCTCCTTTGTTCCATGACAAGATGCATTACCGCCCTGAAGAAAACTTTAATCTCCTTTGTTCCATGGCAATATGCATTACCGTCCTGAAGAAAACTTTGATCTCCTTGGTTCCATGACAAGATGAATTACCGTCCAGAAGAAAACTTTAATCTCCTTTGTTCCATGACAAGATGCATTACCGTCCTAAAGAAAACTTTAATCTCCTTTGTTCCATGACAAGATGCATTACGGTCCTGAAGAAAACTTTAATCTCCTTTGTTCCATGACAAGATGCATTACCGTCCTGAAGAAAACTTTAATCTCCTTTGTTCCATGACAAGATGCATTACCGTCCTAAAGAAAACTTTAATCTCCTTTGTTCCATGACAAGATGCATTACTGTCCTGACCAAACCTTTAAACTCTTTTGTTCCATGACAAGATGCATTACCGTCCTGAAGAAGACTTTAATCTCCTTTCTGCCATGACAAGATGCATTATCATCCTGAAGAAAACTTTAATCTCCTTTGTTCCATGATAAGATGCATTACCGCCCTGAAAAAAACTTTAATCTCCTTCGTTCCATGAAAAGATGCATTACCGTCCAGAAGAAAACTTTAATCTCCGTTGTTCCATGACAAGATGCATTACCGTCCTGAAGAAAACTTTCATCTCCTTTGTTCCATGAAAAGATGCATTACCGTCCTGAAGAAAACTTTAATCTCCTTTGTTCCATGGCAAGATGCATTACCGTCCTGAAGAAAACTTTAATCCCCTTTGTTCCATGACAAGATGCATTACCGTCCCGAAGAAAACTTTAATCTCCTTTTTTCCATGACAAGATGCATTCCCGTCCTGAAGAAAACTTTAATCTCCTTTGATCCATGACAAGATGCATTACCGTCCTAAAGAAAACTTTAATCTCCTTTTTTCCATGGCAAGATGCATTACCATCCTGAAGAAAACTTTAATCTCCTTTGTTCCATGACAAGATGCATTACCGCCCTGAAGAAAACTTTAATCTCCTTTGTTCCATGGCAAGATGCATTACCGTCCTGAAGAAAACTTTAATCTCCTTTGTTCCATGACAAGATGCATTACCGTCCTGAAGAAAACTTTAATCTCTTTTGTTCCATGACAAGATGCATTACCGTCCTGAAGAAAATTTTAATCTCCTTTTTCCATGGCAAGATGCATTACCGTCCTGAAGAAAACTTTAATCTCCTTTGTTCCATGACAAGAGGCATTACCGTCCAGAAGTAAACTTTAATCTCCTTTGTTCCATGACAAGATGCATTACCCTCCTGAAGAAAACTTTAATCTCCTTTGTTCCATGACAAGATGCATTACCGTCCTGAAGAAAACTTTAATCTCCTTTGTTCCATGACAAGATGCATTACCGTCCTAAAGAAAACTTTAATCTCCTTGGTTCCATGACAAGATGCATTACTGTCCTGACCAAACCTTTAAACTGTTTTGTTCCATGACAAGATGCATTACCGTCCTGAAGAAGACTTTAATCTCCTTTCTGCCATGACAAGATGCATTATCATCCTGAAGAAAACTTTAATCTCCTTTGTTCCATGATAAGATGCATTACCGCCCTGAAAAAAACTTTAATCTCCTTTGTTCCATGAAAAGATGCATTACCGTCCAGAAGAAAACTTTAATCTCCGTTGTTCCATGACAAGATGCATTACCGTCCTGAAGAAAACTTTCATCTCCTTTGTTCCATGAAAAGATGCATTACCGTCCTGAAGAAAACTTTAATCTCCTTTGTTCCATGGCAAGATGCATTACCGTCCTGAAGAAAACTTTAATCTCCTTTGTTCCATGACAAGAAGCATTACCGTCCCGAAGAAAACTTTAATCTCCTTTTTTCCATGACAAGATGCATTCCCGTCCTGAAGAAAACTTTAATCTCCTTTGATCCATGACAAGATGCATTACCGTCCTGAAGAAAACTTTAATCTCCTTTTTTCCATGGCAAGATGCATTACCATCCTGAAGAAAACTTTAATCTCCTTTGTTCCATGACAAGATGCATTACCGCCCTGAAGAAAACTTTAATCTCCTTTGTTCCATGGCAAGATGCATTACCGTCCTGAAGAAAACTTTCATCTCCTTTGTTCCATGACAAGATGCATTACCGTCCTGAAGAAAACTTTAATCTCTTTTGTTCCATGATAAGATGCATTACCGTCCTGAAGAAAATTTTAATCTCCTTTTTCCATGGCAAGATGCATTACCGTCCTGAAGAAAACTTTAATCTCCTTTGTTCCATGACAAGAGGCATTACCGTCCAGAAGTAAACTTTAATCTCCTTTGTTCCATGACAAGATGCATTACCCTCCTGAAGAAAACTTTAATCTCCTTTGTTCCATGACAAGATGCATTACCGTCCTGAAGAAAACTTTAATCTCCTTTGTTCCATGACAAGATGCATTACCGTCCTGAAGAAAACTTTCATCTCCTTTGTTCCATGAAAAGATGCATTACCGTCCTGAAGAAAACTTTAATCTCCTTTGTTCCATGGCAAGATGCATTACCGTCCTGAAGAAAACTTTAATCTCCTTTGTTCCATGACAAGATGCATTACCGTCCCGAAGAAAACTTTAATCTCCTTTTTTCCATGACAAGATGCATTCCCGTCCTGAAGAAAACTTTAATCTCCTTTGTTCCATGACAAGATGCATTACCGTCCTGAAGAAAACTTTAATCTCCTTTTTTCCATGGCAAGATGCATTACCATCCTGAAGAAAACTTTAATCTCCTTTGTTCCATGACAAGATGCATTACCGCCCTGAAGAAAACTTTAATCTACTTTGTTCCATGGCAAGATGCATTACCGTCCTGAAGAAAACTTTAATCTCCTTTGTTCCATGACAAGATGCATTACCGTCCTGAAGAAAACTTTAATCTCTTTTGTTCCATGACAAGATGCATTACCGTCCTGAAGAAAACTTTAATCTCCTTTTTCCATGGCAAGATGCATTACCGTCCTGAAGAAAACTTTAATCTCCTTTGTTCCATGACAAGAGGCATTACCGTCCAGAAGTAAACTTTAATCTCCTTTGTTCCATGACAAGATGCATTACCCTCCTGAAGAAAACTTTAATCTCCTTTGTTCCATGACAAGATGCATTACCGTCCTGAAGAAAACTTTAATCTCCTTTGTTCCATGACAAGATGCATTACCGTCCTGAAGAAAACTTTAATCTCTTTTGTTCCATGACAATATGCATTACCGTCGTGAAGAAAACTTTAATCTCCTTTGTTCTATGACAAGATGCATTACCGCCCAGAAGAAAACTTTAATCTCCTTTGTTCCATGACAAGATGCATTACCGTCCTGAAGAAAAGTTTAATCTCCCTTGTTCCATGACAAGATGCATTACCATCGTGAAGAAAACTTTAATCTCCTTTGTTCCATGACAAGATGCATTACCGCCCAGAAGAAAACTTTAATCTCCTTTGTTCCATGACAAGATGCATTACCGTCCTGAAGAAAACTTTAATCTCCGTTGTTCCATGAGAAGATGCATTACCGTCCTGAAGAAAACTTTAATCTCCTTTGTTCCAGAAGATGCATTACCGTCCTGAAGAAAACTTTAATCTCCTTTGTTCCATGACAAGATGCATTACCGTCCTGAAGAAAACTTTAATCTCCTTTGTTCCATGACAAGATGCATTACCGTTCAGAAGAAAACTTTAATCTCCTTTGTTCCATGACAAGATGCATTACCGTCCTGAAGAAAAGTTTAATCTCCCTTGTTCCATGACAAGATGCATTACCGTCGTGAAAAAAACTTTAATCTCCTTTGTTCCATGACAAGATGCATTACCGCCCAGAAGAAAACTTTAATCTCCTTTGTTCCATGACAAGATGCATTACCGTCCTGAAGAAAACTTTAATCTCCGTTGTTCCATGAGAAGATGCATTACCGTCCTGAAGAAAACTTTAATCTCCTTTGTTCCATAAGATGCATTACCGTCCTGAAGAAAACTTTAATCTCCTTTGTTCCATAACAAGATGCATTACCGTCCTGAAGAAAACTTTAATCTCCTTTGTTCCATGACAAGATGCATTACCGTCCTGAAGAAAACTTTAATCTCTTTTGTTCCATGACAAGATGCATTACCGTTCAGAAGAAAACTTTAATCTCCTTTGTTCCATGACAAGATGCATTACCGCCCTGAAGACAACTTTAATTTCCTTTGTTCCATGACAAGATGCATTACCGTCCTGAAGAAAAGTTTAATCTCCTTTGTTCAATGACAAGATGCAATACCGTCCTGAAGAAAGCTTTAATCTCCTTTGTTCCATGGCAAGATGTATTACCGTCCTGAAGAAAACTTTAATCTCCTTTGTTCCATGACAAGATGCATTACCGTCCTGAAGAAAACTTTAATCTCCTTTGTTCCATGGCAAGATGCATTACCGTCCTGAAGAAGACTTTAATCTCCTTTGTGCCATGACAAGATGCATTACCGTCCTGAAGAAAACTTTAATCTCCTTTGTTCCATGACAAGATGCATTACCGCCCTGAAGAAAACTTTAAACTCCTTTGTTCCATGACAAGATGCATTACCGTCCTGAAGAAAACTTTCATCTCCTTTGTTCAATGAAAAGATGCATTACCGTCCTGAAGAAAACTTTAATCTCCTTTGTTCCATGGCAAGATGCATTACCGTCCTGAAGAAAACTTTAATCTCCTTTCTGCCATGACAAGATGCATTATCATCCTGAAGAAAACTTTAATCTCCGTTGTTCCATGACAAGATGCATTACCGTCCTGAAGAAAACTTTCATCTCCTTTGTTCCATGAAAAGATGCATTACCGTCCTGAAGAAAACTTTAATCACCTTTGTTCCATGGCAAGATGCATTACCGTCCTGAAGAAAACTTTAATCTCCTTTGTTCCATGACAAGATGCATTACCGCCTTGAAGAAAACTTTAATCTCCTTTTTTCCATGGCAAGATGCATTACCATCCTGAAGAAAACTTTAATCTCCTTTGTTCCATGACAAGATGCATTACCGCCCTGAAGAAAACTTTAATCTCCTTTGTTCCATGGCAAGATGCATTACCGTCCTGAAGAAGACTTTAATCTACTTTGTGCCATGACAAGATGCATTACCGTCCTGAAGAAAACTTTAATCTCCTTTGTTCCATGACAAGATGCATTACCGCCCTGAAGAAAACTTTAAACTCCTTTGTTCCATGACAAGATGCATTACCGTCCTGAAGAAAACTTTCATCTCCTTTGTTCAATGAAAAGATGCATTACCGTCCTGAAGAAAACTTTAATCTCCTTTGTTCCATGGCAAGATGCATTACCGTCCTGAAGAAAACTTTAATCTCCTTTCTGCCATGACAAGATGCATTATCATCCTGAAGAAAACTTTAATCTCCGTTGTTCCATGACAAGATGCATTACCGTCCTGAAGAAAACTTTCATCTCCTTTGTTCCATGAAAAGATGCATTACCGTCCTGAAGAAAACTTTAATCTCCTTTGTTCCATGGCAAGATGCATTACCGTCCTGAAGAAAACTTTAATCTCCTTTGTTCCATGACAAGATGCATTACCGCCTTGAAGAAAACTTTAATCTCCTTTTTTCCATGGCAAGATGCATTACCATCCTGAAGAAAACTTTAATCTCCTTTGTTCCAT
This sequence comes from Acanthosepion esculentum, assembly GCA_964036315.1. Lineage (NCBI taxonomy): Eukaryota > Metazoa > Mollusca > Cephalopoda > Sepiida > Sepiidae > Acanthosepion > Acanthosepion esculentum. Next base: position 14,447,268 of record OZ038482.1, on the reverse strand, counting down.
GACAAGATGCATTACCGCCCTGAAGAAAACTTTAATCTACTTTGTTCCATGGCAAGATGCATTACCGTCCTGAAGAAAACTTTAATCTCCTTTGTTCCATGACAAGATGCATTACCGTCCTGAAGAAAACTTTAATCTCCTTTGTTCCATGACAAGATGCATTACCGTTCAGAAGAAAACTTTAATCTCCTTTGTTCCATGACAAGATGCATTACCGTCCTGAAGAAAAGTTTAATCTCCCTTGTTCCATGACAAGATGCATTACCGTCGTGAAAAAAACTTTAATCTCCTTTGTTCCATGACAAGATGCATTACCGCCCAGAAGAAAACTTTAATCTCCTTTGTTCCATGACAAGATGCATTACCGTCCTGAAGAAAACTTTAATCTCCGTTGTTCCATGAGAAGATGCATTACCGTCCTGAAGAAAACTTTAATCTCCTTTGTTCCATAAGATGCATTACCGTCCTGAAGAAAACTTTAATCTCCTTTGTTCCATGACAAGATGCATTACCGTCCTGAAGAAAACTTTAATCTCCTTTGTTCCATGACAAGATGCATTACCGTCCTGAAGAAAACTTTAATCTCTTTTGTTCCATGACAAGATGCATTACCGTTCAGAAGAAAACTTTAATCTCCTTTGTTCCATGACAAGATGCATTACCGCCCTGAAGACAACTTTAATTTCCTTTGTTCCATGACAAGATGCATTACCGTCCTGAAGAAAAGTTTAATCTCCTTTGTTCAATGACAAGATGCAATACCGTCCTGAAGAAAGCTTTAATCTCCTTTGTTCCATGGCAAGATGTATTACCGTCCTGAAGAAAAATTTAATCTCCTTTGTTCCATGACAAGATGCATTACCGTCCTGAAGAAAACTTTAATCTCCTTTGTTCCATGGCAAGATGCATTACCGTCCTGAAGAAGACTTTAATCTCCTTTGTGCCATGACAAGATGCATTACCGTCCTGAAGAAAACTTTAATCTCCTTTGTTCCATGACAAGATGCATTACCGCCCTGAAGAAAACTTTAAACTCCTTTGTTCCATGACAAGATGCATTACCGTCCTGAAGAAAACTTTCATCTCCTTTGTTCAATGAAAAGATGCATTACCGTCCTGAAGAAAACTTTAATCTCCTTTGTTCCATGGCAAGATGCATTACCGTCCTGAAGAAAACTTTAATCTCCTTTCTGCCATGACAAGATGCATTATCATCCTGAAGAAAACTTTAATCTCCGTTGTTCCATGACAAGATGCATTACCGTCCTGAAGAAAACTTTCATCTCCTTTGTTCCATGAAAAGATGCATTACCGTCCTGAAGAAAACTTTAATCTTTTTTGTTCCATGGCAAGATGCATTACCGTCCTGAAGAAAACTTTAATCTCCTTTGTTCCATGACAAGATGCATTACCGCCTTGAAGAAAACTTTAATCTCCTTTTTTCCATGGCAAGATGCATTACCATCCTGAAGAAAACTTTAATCTCCTTTGTTCCATGACAAGATGCATTACCGCCCTGAAGAAAACTTTAATCTCCTTTGTTCCATGGCAAGATGCATTACCGTCCTGAAGAAGACTTTAATCTCCTTTGTGCCATGACAAGATGCATTACCGTCCTGAAGAAAACTTTAATCTCCTTTGTTCCATGACAAGATGCATTACCGCCCTGAAGAAAACTTTAAACTCCTTTGTTCCATGACAAGATGCATTACCGTCCTGAAGAAAACTTTCATCTCCTTTGTTCAATGAAAAGATGCATTACCGTCCTGAAGAAAACTTTAATCTCCTTTGTTCCATGGCAAGATGCATTACCGTCCTGAAGAAAACTTTAATCTCCTTTCTGCCATGACAAGATGCATTATCATCCTGAAGAAAACTTTAATCTCCGTTGTTCCATGACAAGATGCATTACCGTCCTGAAGAAAACTTTCATCTCCTTTGTTCCATGAAAAGATGCATTACCGTCCTGAAGAAAACTTTAATCTCCTTTGTTCCATGGCAAGATGCATTACCGTCCTGAAGAAAACTTTAATCTCCTTTGTTCCATGACAAGATGCATTACCGCCTTGAAGAAAACTTTAATCTCCTTTTTTCCATGGCAAGATGCATTACCATCCTGAAGAAAACTTTAATCTCCTTTGTTCCATGACAAGATGCATTACCGCCCTGAAGAAAACTTTAATCTACTTTGTTCCATGGCAAGATGCATTACCGTCCTGAAGAAAACTTTAATCTCCTTTGTTCCATGACAAGATGCATTACCGTCCTGAAGAAAACTTTAATCTCTTTTGTTCCATGACAAGATGCATTACCGTCCTGAAGAAAACTTTAATCTCCTTTATCCATGGCAAGATGCATTACCGTCCTGAAGAAAACTTTAATCTCCTTTGTTCCATGACAAGAGGCATTACCGTCCAGAAGTAAACTTTAATCTCCTTAGTTCCATGACAAGATGCATTACCCTCCTGAAGAAAACTTTAATCTCCTTTGTTCCATGACAAGATGCATTACCGTCCTGAAGAAAAGTTTAATCTCCCTTGTTCCATGACAAGATGCATTACCGTCGTGAAGAAAACTCTAATCTCCTTTGTTCCATGACAAGATGCATTACCGTCCTGAAGAAAACTTTAATCACTTTTGTTCCATGACAAGACGCATTACCGTCCTGAAGAAAACTTTAATCTCCTTTGTTCCATGACAAGATGCATTACCGTCCAGAAGAAAACTTTAATCTCCGTTGTTCCATGACAAGATGCATTACCGTCCTGAAGAAAACTTTAATCTCCTTTGTTCCATAAGATGGATTACCGTCCTGAAGAAAACTTTAATCTCCTTTGTTCCATGACAAGATGCATTACCGTCCTGAAGAAAACTTTAATCTCCTTTGTTCCATGACAAGATGCATTACCGTCCTGAAGAAAACTTTAATCTCTTTTGTTCCATGACAAGATGCATTACCGTTCAGAAGAAAACTTTAATCTCCTTTGTTCCATGACAAGATGCATTACCGCCCTGAAGACAATTTTAATTTCCTTTGTTCCATGACAAGATGCATTACCGTCCTGAAGAAAAGTTTAATCTCCTTTGTGCCATGACAAGATGCATTACCGTCCTGAAGAAAACTTTAATCTCCTTTGTTCCATGACAAGATGCATTACCGTCCTGAAGAAAACTTTAATCTCCTTTGTTCCATGGCAAGATGCATTACCGTCCTGAAGAAAACTTTAATCTCCTTTGTTCCATGACAAGATGCATTACCGTCCCGAAGAAAAATTTAATCTCCTTTTTTCCATGACAAAATGCATTCCCGTCCTGAAGAAAACTTTAATCTCCTTTGTTCCATGACAAGATGCATTACCGTCCTGAAGAAAACTTTAATCTCCTTTTTTCCATGGCAAGATACATTACCGTCCTGAAGAAAACTTTAATCTCCTTTGTTCCATGACAAGATGCATTACCGCCCTGAAGAAAACTTTAATCTCCTTTGTTCCATGGCAAGATGCATTACCGTCCTGAAGAAAACTTTAATCTCCTTTGTTCCATGACAAGATGCATTACCGTCCTGAAGAAAACTTTAATCTCCTTTGTTCCATGACAAGATGCATTACCGCCCTGAAGAAAACTTTAATCTGTTTTGTTCCATGACAAGATGCATTACCGTCCTGAAGAAAACTTTAATCTCCTTTTTCCATGGCAAGATGCATTACCGTCCTGAAGAAAACTTTAATCTCCTTTGTTCCATGACAAGATGCATTACCGTCCTGAAGAAAACTTTAATCTCCTTTTTCCATGGCAAGATGCATTACCGTCCTGAAGAAAACTTTAATCTCCTTTGTTCCATGACAAGATGCATTGCCGTCCTGAAGAAAACTTTAATCTCCTTTGTTCCATGACAAGATGCATTACCACCCTGAAGAAAACTTTAATCTGTTTTGTTCCATGACAAGATGCATTACCGTCCTGAAGAAAACTTTAATCTCCTTTTTCCATGGCAAGATGCATTACAGTCCTGAAGAAAACTTTAATCTCCTTTGTTCCATGACAAGATGCATTACCGTCCTGAAGAAAACTTCAATTTCCTTTGTTACATGACAAGATGCATTACCGTCCAGAAGTAAACTTTAATCTCCTTTGTTCCATGACAAGATGCATTACCGTCCTGAAGAAAACTTTAATCTCTTTTGTTCCATGACAAGATGCATTACCGTTCAGAAGAAAACTTTAATCTCCTTTGTTCCATGACAAGATGCATTACCGTCCTGAAGAAAACTTTAATCTCCCTTGTTCCATGACAAGATGCATTACCGTCCTGAAGAAAACTTTAATCTCCTTTGTTCCATGACAAGATGCATTACCGCCCTGAAGACAACTTTAATCTCCTTTGTTCCATGACAAGATGCATGACCGTCCTGAAGAAAAGTTTAATCTCCTTTGTTCCATGACAAGATGCATTACCGTCCTGAAGAAAACTTTAATCTCTTTTGTTCCATGACAAGATGCATTACCGCCCTGAAGACAACTTTAATCTCCTTTGTTCCATGACAAGATGCATTACCGTCCTGAAGAAAAGTTTAATCTCCTTTGTTCCATGAAAGATGCATTACCGCCCTGAAGACAACTTTAATCTCCTTTGTTCCATCACAAGATGCATTACCGTCCTGAAGAAAACTTTAATCTCCTTTGTTCCATCACATGATGCATTACCGTCCTGAAGAAAAGTTTAATCTCCTTTGTTCCATGACAAGATGCATTACTGCCCTGAAGGCAACTTTCATCTTCTTTGTTCCATGAAAAGATGCATTACCGTCCTAAAGAAAAGTTTAATCTCCTTTGTTCCATGACAAGATGCAATACCGTCCTGAAGAAAACTTTAATCTCCTTTGTTCCATGACAAGATGCATTACCGTCCTGAAGAAAACTTTAATCTCTTTTGTTCCATGACAAGACGCATTACCGTCCAGAAGAAAACTTTAATCTCATTTGTTCCATGACAAGATGCATTACCGTCCTGAAGAAAACTTTAATCTCCCTTGTTCCATGACAAGATACATTACCTTCCTGAAGAAAACTTTAATCTCCTTTGTTCCATGACAAGATGCATTACCGCCCTGAAGACAACTTTAATCTCCTTTGTTCCATGACAAGATGCAATACCGTCCTGAAGAAAACTTTAATCTCCTTAGTTCCATGACAAGATGCATTACCGTCCTAAAGAAAACTTTAATCTCCTTTGTTCCATGACAAGATGCATTACCGTCCTGAAGAAAACTTTCATCTCCTTTGTTCCATGACAAGATGCATTACCGTCCTAAAGAAAACTTTAATCTCCTTTGTTCCATGACAAGATGGATTACCGTACTGAAGGAAACCTTAATCTCCTTTGTTCCATGACAAGATGCATTACCGTCCTGAAGAAAACTTTAATCTCCTTTGTTCCATGGCAAGACGCATTACCGTCCTGAAGAAAACTTTAATCTCCGTTGTTCCATGACAAGATGCATTACCGTCCTGAAGAAAACTTTAATCTCCTTTGTTCCATGACAAGATGCATAACCGCCCTGAAGGCAACTTTAATCTCCTTTGTTCCATGACAAGATGCATTACCGTCCTGAAGAAAAGTTTAATCTCCTTTGTTCCATGACAAGATGCAATACCGTCCTGAAGAAAACTTTAATCTCCTTTTTTCCATGACAAGATGCATTACCGTCCTGAAGAAAACTTTAATCTCCTTTCTTCCATGATAAGATGCATTACCGTCCTGACCAAACCTTTAATCTCTTTTGTTCCATGACAAGATGCATTACCGTCCTGAAGAAGACTTTAATCTCCTTTGTGCCACGACAAGATGCATTACCGTCCTGAAGAAAACTTTAATCTCCTTTGTTCCATGACAAGATGCATTACCGTCCTGAAGAAAACTTTAATCTCCTTTGGTCCATGACAAGATGCATTACCGTCCTGAAGAAAACTTTAATCTCCTTTGTTCCATGACAAGATGCATTACCGTCCTGAAGAAAACTTTAATCTCATTGTTCCATGACAAGATGCATTGCCGTCCAGAAGAAAACTTTAATCTCCTTTGTTACATGACAAGACGCATTACCGTCCTGAAGAAAACTTTAATCTCCCTTGTTCCATGACAAGATGCATTAACGTCCTGAAGAAAATTTTAATCTCCTTTGTTCCAAGACAAGATGCATTACCGCCCTGAAGACAACTTTAATCTCCTTTGTTCCATGCCAAGATGCATTACCGTCTTGAAGAAAATTTTATGTCCTTTGTTCCATGACAAGTTGCAATACCATCCTGAAGAAAACTTTAATCTCATTAGTTCCATGAAAAGATGCATTACTGTCCTGAAGAAAACTTTAATCTCTTTTGTTCCATGACAAGATGCAATACCGTCCAGAAGAAAACTTCAATGTCGTTTGTTCCATGACAAGATGCATTACCGTCCTGAAGAAAACTTTAATCTCCTTTGTTTCATGACAAGATGCATTACCGTTCTGAAGAAAACTTTAATCTCCTTTGTTCCATGACAATATGCATTACCGTCCTGAAGAAGACTTTAATATCCTTTGTTCCATGACAAGATGCATTACCGTCCTAAAGAAAACTTTAATCTCATTTGTTCCATGACAAGATGCATAACCGCCCTGAAGAAAACTTTAATCTCCTTTCTTCCATGACAAGATGCATTACCGTCCTGAAGAAAACTTTAATCTCCTTTGTTCCATGACAAGATGCATTACCGTCCTGAAGAAAACTTTAATCTCTTTTTTTCCATGACAAGATGCATTACCGTCCTGAAGAAAACTTTAATCTCCTTTGTTCCATGGCAACATGCATTACCGTTCTGAAGAAAACTTTAATCTCCTTTGTTCCATGACAATATGCATTACCGTCCTGAAGAAGACTTTAATATCCTTTGTTCCATGACAAGATGCATTACCGTCCTAAAGAAAACTTTAATCTCATTTGTTCCATGACAAGATGCATAACCGCCCTGAAGAAAACTTTAATCTCCTTTCTTCCATGACAAGATGCATTACCGTCCTGAAGAAAACTTTAATCTCCTTTGTTCCATGACAAGATGCATTACCGTCCTGAAGAAAACTTTAATCTCCTTTCTTCCATGACAAGATGCATTACCGTCCTGAAGAAAACTTTAATCTCCTTTGTTCCATGGCAACATGCATTACCGTTCTGAAGAAAACTTTAATCTCCTTTGTTCCATGACAAGATGCATTACCGTCCTGAAGAAGACTTTAATATCCTTTGTTCCATGACAAGATGCATTACCGTCCTAAAGAAAACTTTAATCTCATTTGTTCCATGACAAGATGCATAACCGCCCTGAAGAAAACTTTAATCTCCTTTCTTCCATGACAAGATGCATTACCGTCCTGAAGAAAACTTTAATCTCCTTTGTTCCATGACAAGATGCATTACCGTCCTGAAGAAAACTTTAATCTCTTTTTTTCCATGACAAGATGCATTACCGTCCTGAAGAAAACTTTAATCTCCTTTGTTCCATGGCAACATGCATTACCGTTCTGAAGAAAACTTTAATCTCCTTTGTTCCATGACAATATGCATTACCGTCCTGAAGAAGACTTTAATATCCTTTGTTCCATGACAAGATGCATTACCGTCCTAAAGAAAACTTTAATCTCATTTGTTCCATGACAAGATGCATAACCGCCCTGAAGAAAACTTTAATCTCCTTTCTTCCATGACAAGATGCATTACCGTCCTAAAGAAAACTTTAATCTCCTTTGTTCCATGACAAGATGCATTACCGTCCTGAAGAAAACTTTAATCTCCTTTCTTCCATGACAAGATGCATTACCGTCCTGAAGAAAACTTTAATCTCATTTGTTCCATGACAAGATGCATAACCGCCCTGAAGAAAACTTTAATCTCCTTTCTTCCATGACAAGATGCATTACCGTCCTGAAGAAAACTTTAATCTCCTTTGTTCCATGACAAGATGCATTACCGTCCTGAAGAAAACTTTAATCTCCTTTCTTCCATGACAAGATGCATTACCGTCCTGAAGAAAACTTTAATCTCCTTTGTTCCATGGCAACATGCATTACCGTTCTGAAGAAAACTTTAATCTCCTTTGTTCCATGACAATATGCATTACCGTCCTGAAGAAGACTTTAATATCCTTTGTTCCATGACAAGATGCATTACCGTCCTAAAGAAAACTTTAATCTCATTTGTTCCATGACAAGATGCATAACCGCCCTGAAGAAAACTTTAATCTCCTTTCTTCCATGACAAGATGCATTACCGTCCTGAAGAAAACTTTAATCTCCTTTGTTCCATGACAAGATGCATTACCGTCCTGAAGAAAACTTTAATCTCTTTTTTTCCATGACAAGATGCATTACCGTCCTGAAGAAAACTTTAATCTCCTTTGTTCCATGGCAACATGCATTACCGTTCTGAAGAAAACTTTAATCTCCTTTGTTCCATGACAATATGCATTACCGTCCTGAAGAAGACTTTAATATCCTTTGTTCCATGACAAGATGCATTACCGTCCTAAAGAAAACTTTAATCTCATTTGTTCCATGACAAGATGCATAACCGCCCTGAAGAAAACTTTAATCTCCTTTCTTCCATGACAAGATGCATTACCGTCCTAAAGAAAACTTTAATCTCCTTTGTTCCATGACAAGATGCATTACCGTCCTGAAGAAAACTTTAATCTCCTTTCTTCCATGACAAGATGCATTACCGTCCTGAAGAAAACTTTAATCTCCTTTGTTCCATGACAAGATGCATTACCGTCCTGAAGAAAACTTTAATCTCTTTTTTTCCATGACAAGATGCATTACCGTCCTGAAGAAAACTTTAATCTCCTTTCTTCCATGACAAGATGCATTACCGTCCTGAAGAAAACTTTAATCTCCTTTGTTCCATGACAAGATGCATTACCGTCCTGAAGAAAACTTTAATCTCCTTTGTTCCATGGCAACATGCATTACCGTTCTGAAGAAAACTTTAATCTCCTTTGTTCCATGACAATATGCATTACCGTCCTGAAGAAGACTTTAATATCCTTTGTTCCATGACAAGATGCATTACCGTCCTAAAGAAAACTTTAATCTCATTTGTTCCATGACAAGATGCATAACCGCCCTGAAGAAAACTTTAATCTCCTTTCTTCCATGACAAGATGCATTACCGTCCTGAAGAAAACTTTAATCTCCTTTGTTCCATGACAAGATGCATTACCGTCCTGAAGAAAACTTTAATCTCTTTTTTTCCATGACAAGATGCATTACCGTCCTGAAGAAAACTTTAATCTCCTTTGTTCCATGGCAACATGCATTACCGTTCTGAAGAAAACTTTAATCTCCTTTGTTCCATGACAATATGCATTACCGTCCTGAAGAAGACTTTAATATCCTTTGTTCCATGACAAGATGCATTACCGTCCTAAAGAAAACTTTAATCTCATTTGTTCCATGACAAGATGCATAACCGCCCTGAAGAAAACTTTAATCTCCTTTCTTCCATGACAAGATGCATTACCGTCCTAAAGAAAACTTTAATCTCCTTTGTTCCATGACAAGATGCATTACCGTCCTGAAGAAAACTTTAATCTCCTTTCTTCCATGACAAGATGCATTACCGTCCTGAAGAAAACTTTAATCTCCTTTGTTCCATGACAAGATGCATTACCGTCCTGAAGAAAACTTTAATCTCTTTTTTTCCATGACAAGATGCATTACCGTCCTGAAGAAAACTTTAATCTCCTTTCTTCCATGACAAGATGCATTACCGTCCTGAAGAAAACTTTAATCTCCTTTGTTCCATGACAAGATGCATTACCGTCCTGAAGAAAACTTTAATCTCCTTTGTTCCATGACAAGATGCATTACCGTCCTGAAGAAAACTTTAATCTCTTTTTTTCCATGACAAGATGCATTACCGTCCTGAAGAAAACTTTAATCTCCTTTTTCCATGTCAACATGCATTACCGTTCTGAAGAAAACTTTAATCTCCTTTGTTCCATGACAAGATGCATTACCGTCCTGAAGAAAACTTTAATCTCCTTTGTTCCATGACAAGATGCATTACCGTCCTGAAGAAAACTTTAATCTCTTTTTTTCCATGACAAGATGCATTACCGTCCTGAAGAAAACTTTAATCTCCTTTCTTCCATGACAAGATGCATTACCGTCCTGAAGAAAACTTTAATCTCCTTTGTTCCATGACAAGATGCATTACCGTCCTGAAGAAAACTTTAATCTCCTTTGTTCCATGACAAGATGCATTACCGTCCTGAAGAAAACTTTAATCTCTTTTTTTCCATGACAAGATGCATTACCGTCCTGAAGAAAACTTTAATCTCCTTTTTCCATGGCAACATGCATTACCGTTCTGAAGAAAACTTTAATCTCCTTTCTTCCATGACAAGATGCATTACCGTCCTGAAGAAAACTTTAATCTCCTTTGTTCCATGACAAGATGCATTACCGTCCTGAAGAAAACTTTAATCTCTTTTTTTCCATGACAAGATGCATTACCGTCCTGAAGAAAACTTTAATCTCCTTTTTCCATGGCAACATGCATTACCGTTCTGAAGAAAACTTTAATCTCCTTTCTTCCATGACAAGATGCATTACCGTCCTGAAGAAAACTTTAATCTCCTTTGTTCCATGACAAGATGCATTACCGTCCTGAAGAAAACTTTAATCTCTTTTTTTCCATGACAAGATGCATTACCGTCCTGAAGAAAACTTTAATCTCCTTTCTTCCATGACAAGATGCATTACCGTCCTGAAGAAAACTTTAATCTCCTTTGTTCCATGACAAGATGCATTACCGTCCTGAAGAAAACTTTAATCTCCTTTGTTCCATGACAAGATGCATTACCGTCCTGAAGAAAACTTTAATATCCTTTGTTCCATGACAAGATGCATTACCGTCCTGAAGAAAACTTTAATATCCTTTGTTCCATGACAAGATGCATTACCGTCCTGAAGAAAACTTTAATCTCTTTTTTTCCATGACAAGATGCATTACCGTCCTGAAGAAGACTTTAATCTCCTTTGTTCCATGACAAGATGCATAACCGCCCTGAAGAAAACTTTAATCTCTTTTTTTCCATGACAAGATGCATTACCGTCCTGAAGAAAACTTTAATCTCTTTTTTTCCATGACAAGATGCATTACCGTCCTGAAGAAAACTTTAATCTCCTTTTTCCATGGCAACATGCATTACCGTTCTGAAGAAAACTTTAATCTCCTTTGTTCCATGACAAGATGCATTACCGTCCTGAAGAAAACTTTAATCTCTTTTTTTCCATGACAAGATGCATTACCGTCCTGAAGAAAACTTTAATCTCCTTTGTTCCATGACAAGATGCATTACCGTCCTGAAGAAAACTTTAATCTCCTTTGTTCCATGACAAGATGCATTACCGTCCTGAAGAAAACTTTAATCTCTTTTTTTCCATGACAAGATGCATTACCGTCCTGAAGAAGACTTTAATCTCCTTTGTTCCATGACAAGATGCATAACCGCCCTGAAGAAAACTTTAATCTCTTTTTTTCCATGACAAGATGCATTACCGTCCTGAAGAAAACTTTAATCTCTTTTTTTCCATGACAAGATGCATTACCGTCCTGAAGAAAACTTTAATCTCTTTTTTTCCATGACAAGATGCATTACCGTCCTGAAGAAAACTTTAATCTCCTTTTTCCATGGCAACATGCATTACCGTTCTGAAGAAAACTTTAATCTCCTTTGTTCCATGACAAGATGCATTACCGTCCTGAAGAAAACTTTAATCTCCTTTCTTCCATGACAAGATGCATTACCGTCCTGAAGAAAACTTTAATCTCCTTTGTTCCATGACAAGATGCATTACCGTCCTGAAGAAAACTTTAATCTCCTTTGTTCCATGACAAGATGCATTACCGTCCTGAAGAAAACTTTAATCTCTTTTTTTCCATGACAAGATGCATTACCGTCCTGAAGAAAACTTTAATCTCCTTTTTCCATGGCAACATGCATTACCGTCCTGAAGAAAACTTTAATCTCCTTTCTTCCATGACAAGATGCATTACCGTCCTAAAGAAAACTTTAATCTCCTTTGTTCCATGACAAGATGCATTACCGTCCTGAAGAAAACTTTAATCTCTTTTTTTCCATGACAAGATGCATTACCGTCCTGAAGAAAACTTTAATCTCCTTTCTTCCATGACAAGATGCATTACCGTCCTGAAGAAAACTTTAATCTCCTTTGTTCCATGACAAGATGCATTACCGTCCTGAAGAAAACTTTAATCTCCTTTGTTCCATGACAAGATGCATTACCGTCCTGAAGAAAACTTTAATCTCCTTTTTCCATGGCAACATGCATTACCGTTCTGAAGAAAACTTTAATCTCCTTTGTTCCATGACAAGATGCATTACCGTCCTAAAGAAAACTTTAATCTCATTTGTTCCATGACAAGATGCATAACCGCCCTGAAGAAAACTTTAATCTCCTTTCTTCCATGACAAGATGCATTACCGTCCTGAAGAAAACTTTAATCTCCTTTGTTCCATGACAAGATGCATTACCGTCCTGAAGAAAACTTTAATCTCTTTTTTTCCATGACAAGATGCATTACCGTCCTGAAGAAAACTTTAATCTCCTTTCTTCCATGACAAGATGCATTACCGTCCTGAAGAAAACTTTAATCTCCTTTTTCCATGGCAACATGCATTACCGTCCTGAAGAAAACTTTAATCTCCTTTGTTCCATGACAAGATGCATTACCGTCCTGAAGAAAACTTTAATCTCTTTTTTTCCATGACAAGATGCATTACCGTCCTGAAGAAAACTTTAATCTCCTTTGTTCCATGACAAGATGCATTACCGTCCTGAAGAAAACTTTAATCTCTTTTTTCCATGGCAACATGCATTACCGTTCTGAAGAAAACTTTAATCTCCTTTCTTCCATGACAAGATGCATTACCGTCCTGAAGAAAACTTTAATCTCCTTTTTCCATGGCAACATGCATTACCGTCCTGAAGAAAACTTTAATCTCCTTTGTTCCATGACAAGATGCATTACCGTCCTGAAGAAAACTTTAATCTCCTTTTTCCATGGCAACATGCATTACCGTTCTGAAGAAAACTTTAATCTCCTTTCTTCCATGACAAGATGCATTACCGTCCTGAAGAAAACTTTAATCTCCTTTGTTCCATGACAAGATGCATTACCGTCCTGAAGAAAACTTTAATCTCTTTTTTTCCATGACAAGATGCATTACCGTCCTGAAGAAAACTTTAATCTCCTTTCTTCCATGACAAGATGCATTACCGTCCTGAAGAAAACTTTAATCTCCTTTGTTCCATGACAAGATGCATTACCGTCCTGAAGAAAACTTTAATCTCCTTTGTTCCATGACAAGATGCATTACCGTCCTGAAGAAAACTTTAATCTCCTTTTTCCATGGCAACATGCATTACCGTCCTGAAGAAAACTTTAATCTCCTTTGTTCCATGACAAGATGCATTACCGTCCTGAAGAAAACTTTAATCTCCTTTGTTCCATGACAAGATGCATTACCGTCCTGAAGAAAACTTTAATCTCTTTTTTTCCATGACAAGATGCATTACCGTCCTGAAGAAAACTTTAATCTCCTTTCTTCCATGACAAGATGCATTACCGTCCTGAAGAAAACTTTAATCTCCTTTGTTCCATGACAAGATGCATTACCGTCCTGAAGAAAACTTTAATCTCCTTTGTTCCATGACAAGATGCATTACCGTCCTGAAGAAAACTTTAATCTCCTTTGTTCCATGACAAGATGCATTACCGTCCTGAAGAAAACTTTAATCTCTTTTTTTCCATGACAAGATGCATTACCGTCCTGAAGAAAACTTTAATCTCCTTTCTTCCATGACAAGATGCATTACCGTCCTGAAGAAAACTTTAATCTCCTTTGTTCCATGACAAGATGCATTACCGTCCTGAAGAAAACTTTAATCTCCTTTGTTCCATGACAAGATGCATTACCGTCCTGAAGAAAACTTTAATCTCCTTTGTTCCATGACAAGATGCATTACCGTCCTGAAGAAAACTTTAATCTCCTTTGTTCCATGACAAGATGCATTACCGTCCTGAAGAAAACTTTAATCTCCTTTTTCCATGGCAACATGCATTACCGTTCTGAAGAAAACTTTAATCTCCTTTCTTCCATGACAAGATGCATTACCGTCCTGAAGAAAACTTTAATCTCCTTTGTTCCATGACAAGATGCATTACCGTCCTGAAGAAAACTTTAATCTCTTTTTTTCCATGACAAGATGCATTACCGTCCTGAAGAAAACTTTAATCTCCTTTCTTCCATGACAAGATGCATTACCGTCCTGAAGAAAACTTTAATCTCCTTTGTTCCATGACAAGATGCATTACCGTCCTGAAGAAAACTTTAATCTCCTTTGTTCCATGACAAGATGCATTACCGTCCTGAAGAAAACTTTAATCTCCTTTTTCCATGGCAACATGCATTACCGTTCTGAAGAAAACTTTAATCTCCTTTGTTCCATGACAAGATGCATTACCGTCCTAAAGAAAACTTTAATCTCATTTGTTCCATGACAAGATGCATAACCGCCCTGAAGAAAACTTTAATCTCCTTTCTTCCATGACAAGATGCATTACCGTCCTGAAGAAAACTTTAATCTCCTTTGTTCCATGACAAGATGCATTACCGTCCTGAAGAAAACTTTAATCTCTTTTTTTCCATGACAAGATGCATTACCGTCCTGAAGAAAACTTTAATCTCCTTTCTTCCATGACAAGATGCATTACCGTCCTGAAGAAAACTTTAATCTCCTTTTTCCATGGCAACATGCATTACCGTCCTGAAGAAAACTTTAATCTCCTTTGTTCCATGACAAGATGCATTACCGTCCTGAAGAAAACTTTAATCTCTTTTTTTCCATGACAAGATGCATTACCGTCCTGAAGAAAACTTTAATCTCCTTTTTCCATGGCAACATGCATTACCGTTCTGAAGAAAACTTTAATCTCCTTTCTTCCATGACAAGATGCATTACCGTCCTGAAGAAAACTTTAATCTCCTTTGTTCCATGACAAGATGCATTACCGTCCTGAAGAAAACTTTAATCTCTTTTTTTCCATGACAAGATGCATTACCGTCCTGAAGAAAACTTTAATCTCCTTTCTTCCATGACAAGATGCATTACCGTCCTGAAGAAAACTTTAATCTCCTTTGTTCCATGACAAGATGCATTACCGTCCTGAAGAAAACTTTAATCTCCTTTGTTCCATGACAAGATTCATTACCGTCCTGAAGAAAACTTTAATCTCCTTTGTTCCATGACAAGATGCATTACCGTCCTGAAGAAAACTTTAATCTCCTTTGTTCCATGACAAGATGCATTACCGTCCTGAAGAAAACTTTAATCTCCTTTGTTCCATGACAAGATGCATTACCGTCCTGAAGAAAACTTTAATCTCCTTTTTCCATGGCAACATGCATTACCGTCCTGAAGAAAACTTTAATCTCCTTTGTTCCATGACAAGATGCATTACCGTCCTAAAGAAAACTTTAATCTCATTTGTTCCATGACAAGATGCATAACCGCCCTGAAGAAAACTTTAATCTCCTTTCTTCCATGACAAGATGCATTACCGTCCTGAAGAAAACTTTAATCTCCTTTGTTCCATGACAAGATGCATTACCGTCCTGAAGAAAACTTTAATCTCTTTTTTTCCATGACAAGATGCATTACCGTCCTGAAGAAAACTTTAATCTCCTTTCTTCCATGACAAGATGCATTACCGTCCTGAAGAAAACTTTAATCTCCTTTGTTCCATGACAAGATGCATTACCGTCCTGAAGAAAACTTTAATCTCCTTTGTTCCATGACAAGATGCATTACCGTCCTGAAGAAAACTTTAATCTCTTTTTTTCCATGACAAGATGCATTACCGTCCTGAAGAAAACTTTAATCTCCTTTTTCCATGGCAACATGCATTACCGTTCTGAAGAAAACTTTAATCTCCTTTCTTCCATGACAAGATGCATTACCGTCCTGAAGAAAACTTTAATCTCCTTTGTTCCATGACAAGATGCATTACCGTCCTGAAGAAAACTTTAATCTCTTTTTTTCCATGACAAGATGCATTACCGTCCTGAAGAAAACTTTAATCTCCTTTCTTCCATGACAAGATGCATTACCGTCCTGAAGAAAACTTTAATCTCCTTTGTTCCATGACAAGATGCATTACCGTCCTGAAGAAAACTTTAATCTCCTTTGTTCCATGACAAGATGCATTACCGTCCTGAAGAAAACTTTAATCTCTTTTTTTCCATGACAAGATGCATTACCGTCCTGAAGAAAACTTTAATCTCCTTTTTCCATGGCAACATGCATTACCGTTCTGAAGAAAACTTTAATCTCCTTTGTTCCATGACAAGATGCATTACCGTCCTGAAGAAAACTTTAATCTCCTTTCTTCCATGACAAGATGCATTACCGTCCTGAAGAAAACTTTAATCTCCTTTCTTCCATGACAAGATGCATTACCGTCCTGAAGAAAACTTTAATCTCCTTTGTTCCATGACAAGATGCATTACCGTCCTGAAGAAAACTTTAATCTCTTTTTTTCCATGACAAGATGCATTACCGTCCTGAAGAAAACTTTAATCTCCTTTCTTCCATGACAAGATGCATTACCGTCCTGAAGAAAACTTTAATCTCCTTTGTTCCATGACAAGATGCATTACCGTCCTGAAGAAAACTTTAATCTCCTTTGTTCCATGACAAGATGCATTACCGTCCTGAAGAAAACTTTAATCTCTTTTTTTCCATGACAAGATGCATTACCGTCCTGAAGAAAACTTTAATCTCCTTTTTCCATGGCAACATGCATTACCGTTCTGAAGAAAACTTTAATCTCCTTTGTTCCATGACAAGATGCATTACCGTCCTGAAGAAAACTTTAATCTCCTTTGTTCCATGACAAGATGCATTACCGTCCTGAAGAAAACTTTAATCTCTTTTTTTCCATGACAAGATGCATTACCGTCCTGAAGAAAACTTTAATCTCCTTTCTTCCATGACAAGATGCATTACCGTCCTGAAGAAAACTTTAATCTCCTTTGTTCCATGACAAGATGCATTACCGTCCTGAAGAAAACTTTAATCTCCTTTGTTCCATGACAAGATGCATTACCGTCCTGAAGAAAACTTTAATATCCTTTGTTCCATGACAAGATGCATTACCGTCCTGAAGAAAACTTTAATATCCTTTGTTCCATGACAAGATGCATTACCGTCCTGAAGAAAACTTTAATCTCTTTTTTTCCATGACAAGATGCATTACCGTCCTGAAGAAGACTTTAATCTCCTTTGTTCCATGACAAGATGCATAACCGCCCTGAAGAAAACTTTAATCTCTTTTTTTCCATGACAAGATGCATTACCGTCCTGAAGAAAACTTTAATCTCTTTTTTTCCATGACAAGATGCATTACCGTCCTGAAGAAAACTTTAATCTCTTTTTTTCCATGACAAGATGCATTACCGTCCTGAAGAAAACTTTAATCTCTTTTTTTCCATGACAAGATGCATTACCGTCCTGAAGAAAACTTTAATCTCTTTTTTTCCATGACAAGATGCATAACCGCCCTGAAGAAAACTTTAATCTCTTTTTTTCCATGACAAGATGCATTACCGTCCTGAAGAAAACTTTAATCTCTTTTTTTCCATGACAAGATGCATTACCGTCCTGAAGAAAACTTTAATCTCTTTTTTTCCATGACAAGATGCATTACCGTCCTGAAGAAAACTTTAATCTCTTTTTTTCCATGACAAGATGCATTACCGTCCTGAAGAAAACTTTAATCTCTTTTTTTCCAT
This sequence comes from Acanthosepion esculentum, assembly GCA_964036315.1. NCBI lineage: Eukaryota > Metazoa > Mollusca > Cephalopoda > Sepiida > Sepiidae > Acanthosepion > Acanthosepion esculentum. Next base: position 14,429,351 of record OZ038482.1, on the reverse strand, counting down.
GACAAGATGCATTACCGTCCTGAAGAAAACTTTAATCTCTTTTTTTCCATGACAAGATGCATTACCGTCCTGAAGAAAACTTTAATCTCTTTTTTTCCATGACAAGATGCATTACCGTCCTGAAGAAAACTTTAATCTCTTTTTTTCCATGACAAGATGCATTACCGTCCTGAAGAAAACTTTAATCTCTTTTTTTCCATGACAAGATGCATTACCGTCCTGAAGAAAACTTTAATATCCTTTGTTCCATGACAAGATGCATTACCGTCCTGAAGAAAACTTTAATCTCTTTTTTTCCATGACAAGATGCATTACCGTCCTGAAGAAGACTTTAATCTCCTTTGTTCCATGACAAGATGCATAACCGCCCTGAAGAAAACTTTAATCTCTTTTTTTCCATGACAAGATGCATTACCGTCCTGAAGAAAACTTTAATCTCTTTTTTTCCATGACAAGATGCATTACCGTCCTGAAGAAAACTTTAATCTCTTTTTTTCCATGACAAGATGCATTACCGTCCTGAAGAAAACTTTAATCTCTTTTTTTCCATGACAAGATGCATTACCGTCCTGAAGAAAACTTTAATCTCTTTTTTTCCATGACAAGATGCATTACCGTCCTGAAGAAAACTTTAATCTCTTTTTTTCCATGACAAGATGCATTACCGTCCTGAAGAAAACTTTAATCTCTTTTTTTCCATGACAAGATGCATTACCGTCCTGAAGAAAACTTTAATCTCTTTTTTTCCATGACAAGATGCATTACCGTCCTGAAGAAAACTTTAATCTCTTTTTTTCCATGACAAGATGCATTACCGTCCTGAAGAAAACTTTAATATCCTTTGTTCCATGACAAGATGCATTACCGTCCTGAAGAAAACTTTAATCTCTTTTTTTCCATGACAAGATGCATTACCGTCCTGAAGAAGACTTTAATCTCCTTTGTTCCATGACAAGATGCATAACCGCCCTGAAGAAAACTTTAATCTCTTTTTTTCCATGACAAGATGCATTACCGTCCTGAAGAAAACTTTAATCTCTTTTTTTCCATGACAAGATGCATTACCGTCCTGAAGAAAACTTTAATCTCTTTTTTTCCATGACAAGATGCATTACCGTCCTGAAGAAAACTTTAATCTCTTTTTTTCCATGACAAGATGCATTACCGTCCTGAAGAAAACTTTAATCTCTTTTTTTCCATGACAAGATGCATAACCGCCCTGAAGAAAACTTTAATCTCTTTTTTTCCATGACAAGATGCATTACCGTCCTGAAGAAAACTTTAATCTCTTTTTTTCCATGACAAGATGCATTACCGTCCTGAAGAAAACTTTAATCTCTTTTTTTCCATGACAAGATGCATTACCGTCCTGAAGAAGACTTTAATATCCTTTGTTCCATGACAAGATGCATAACCGCCCTGAAGAAAACTTTAATCTCCTTTGTTCCATGACAAGATGCATTACCGTCCTGAAGAAAACTTTAATCTCCTTTGTTCCATGACAAGATGCATTACCGTCCTGAAGAAAACTTTAATATCCTTTGTTCCATGACAAGATGCATTACCGTCCTGAAGAAAACTTTAATCTCTTTTTTTCCATGACAAGATGCATTACCGTCCTGAAGAAAACTTTAATCTCCTTTTTCCATGGCAACATGCATTACCGTTCTGAAGAAAACTTTAATCTCCTTTGTTCCATGACAAGATGCATTACCGCCCATAAGAAAACTTTAATATCCTTTGTTCCATGACAAGATGCATTACCGTCCTGAAGAAAACTTTAATATCCTTTGTTCCATGACAAGATGCATTACCGTCCTAAAGAAAACTTTAATCTCATTTGTTCCATGACAAGATGCATAACCGCCCTGAAGAAAACTTTAATATCCTTTGTTCCATGACAAGATGCATTACCGCCCATAAGAAAACTTTAATATCCTTTGTTCCATGACAAGATGCATTACCGCCCATAAGAAAACTTTAATATCCTTTGTTCCATGACAAGATGCATAACCGCCCTGAAGAAAACTTTAATCTCCTTTGTTCCATGACAAGATGCATTACCGTCCTGAAGAAAACTTTAATCTCCTTTGTTCCATGACAAGATGCATTACCGTCCTGAAGAAAACTTTAATCTCCTTTGTTCCATGACAAGATGCATTACCGCCCATAAGAAAACTTTAATATCCTTTGTTCCATGACAAGATGCATTACCGCCCATAAGAAAACTTTAATATCCTTTGTTCCATGACAAGATGCATTACCGTCCTGAAGAAAACTTTAATCTCCTTTCTTCCATGACAAGATGCATTACCGTCCTGAAGAAAACTTTAATCTCCTTTGTTCCATGACAAGATGCATTACCGTCCTGAAGAAAACTTTAATCTCCTTTGTTCCATGACAAGATGCATTACCGTCCTGAAGAAAACTTTAATCTCTTTTTTTCCATGACAAGATGCATTACCGTCCTGAAGAAAACTTTAATCTCCTTTTTCCATGGCAACATGCATTACCGTTCTGAAGAAAACTTTAATCTCCTTTCTTCCATGACAAGATGCATTACCGTCCTGAAGAAAACTTTAATCTCCTTTGTTCCATGACAAGATGCATTACCGCCCATAAGAAAACTTTAATATCCTTTGTTCCATGACAAGATGCATTACCGCCCATAAGAAAACTTTAATATCCTTTGTTCCATGACAAGATGCATTACCGTCCTGAAGAAGACTTTAATATCCTTTGTTCCATGACAAGATGCATTACCGTCCTAAAGAAAACTTTAATCTCATTTGTTCCATGACAAGATGCATAACCGCCCTGAAGAAAACTTTAATCTCCTTTCTTCCATGACAAGATGCATTACCGTCCTGAAGAAAACTTTAATCTCCTTTGTTCCATGACAAGATGCATTACCGTCCTGAAGAAAACTTTAATCTCTTTTTTTCCATGACAAGATGCATTACCGTCCTGAAGAAAACTTTAATCTCCTTTTTCCATGGCAACATGCATTACCGTTCTGAAGAAAACTTTAATCTCCTTTGTTCCATGACAAGATGCATTACCGCCCATAAGAAAACTTTAATATCCTTTGTTCCATGACAAGATGCATTACCGCCCATAAGAAAACTTTAATATCCTTTGTTCCATGACAAGATGCATTACCGTCCTAAAGAAAACTTTAATATCCTTTGTTCCATGACAAGATGCATTACCGTCCTAAAGAAAACTTTAATCTCATTTGTTCCATGACAAGATGCATAACCGCCCTGAAGAAAACTTTAATCTCCTTTGTTCCATGACAAGATGCATTACCGTCCTGAAGAAAACTTTAATCTCTTTTTTTCCATGACAAGATGCATTACCGTCCTGAAGAAAACTTTAATCTCCTTTTTCCATGGCAACATGCATTACCGTTCTGAAGAAAACTTTAATCTCCTTTGTTCCATGACAAGATGCATTACCGCCCATAAGAAAACTTTAATATCCTTTGTTCCATGACAATATGCATTACCGTCCTGAAGAAGACTTTAATATCCTTTGTTCCATGACAAGATGCATTACCGCCCATAAGAAAACTTTAATATCCTTTGTTCCATGACAATATGCATTACCGTCCTGAAGAAAACTTTAATATCCTTTGTTCCATGACAAGATGCATTACCGTCCTAAAGAAAACTTTAATCTCATTTGTTCCATGACAAGATGCATAACCGCCCTGAAGAAAACTTTAATCTCCTTTCTTCCATGACAAGATGCATTACCGTCCTGAAGAAAACTTTAATCTCCTTTGTTCCATGACAAGATGCATTACCGTCCTGAAGAAAACTTTAATCTCCTTTGTTCCATGACAAGATGCATTACCGTCCTGAAGAAGACTTTAATCTCCTTTGTTCCATGACAAGATGCATAACCGCCCTGAAGAAAACTTTAATCTCTTTTTTTCCATGACAAGATGCATTACCGTCCTGAAGAAAACTTTAATCTCTTTTTTTCCATGACAAGATGCATTACCGTCCTGAAGAAAACTTTAATCTCTTTTTTTCCATGACAAGATGCATTACCGTCCTGAAGAAAACTTTAATCTCTTTTTTTCCATGACAAGATGCATTACCGTCCTGAAGAAAACTTTAATCTCTTTTTTTCCATGACAAGATGCATAACCGCCCTGAAGAAAACTTTAATCTCTTTTTTTCCATGACAAGATGCATTACCGTCCTGAAGAAAACTTTAATCTCTTTTTTTCCATGACAAGATGCATTACCGTCCTGAAGAAAACTTTAATCTCTTTTTTTCCATGACAAGATGCATTACCGTCCTGAAGAAGACTTTAATATCCTTTGTTCCATGACAAGATGCATAACCGCCCTGAAGAAAACTTTAATCTCCTTTGTTCCATGACAAGATGCATTACCGTCCTGAAGAAAACTTTAATCTCCTTTGTTCCATGACAAGATGCATTACCGTCCTGAAGAAAACTTTAATATCCTTTGTTCCATGACAAGATGCATTACCGTCCTGAAGAAAACTTTAATCTCTTTTTTTCCATGACAAGATGCATTACCGTCCTGAAGAAAACTTTAATCTCCTTTTTCCATGGCAACATGCATTACCGTTCTGAAGAAAACTTTAATCTCCTTTGTTCCATGACAAGATGCATTACCGCCCATAAGAAAACTTTAATATCCTTTGTTCCATGACAAGATGCATTACCGTCCTGAAGAAAACTTTAATATCCTTTGTTCCATGACAAGATGCATTACCGTCCTAAAGAAAACTTTAATCTCATTTGTTCCATGACAAGATGCATAACCGCCCTGAAGAAAACTTTAATATCCTTTGTTCCATGACAAGATGCATTACCGCCCATAAGAAAACTTTAATATCCTTTGTTCCATGACAAGATGCATTACCGCCCATAAGAAAACTTTAATATCCTTTGTTCCATGACAAGATGCATAACCGCCCTGAAGAAAACTTTAATCTCCTTTGTTCCATGACAAGATGCATTACCGTCCTGAAGAAAACTTTAATCTCCTTTGTTCCATGACAAGATGCATTACCGTCCTGAAGAAAACTTTAATCTCCTTTGTTCCATGACAAGATGCATTACCGCCCATAAGAAAACTTTAATATCCTTTGTTCCATGACAAGATGCATTACCGCCCATAAGAAAACTTTAATATCCTTTGTTCCATGACAAGATGCATTACCGTCCTGAAGAAAACTTTAATCTCCTTTCTTCCATGACAAGATGCATTACCGTCCTGAAGAAAACTTTAATCTCCTTTGTTCCATGACAAGATGCATTACCGTCCTGAAGAAAACTTTAATCTCCTTTGTTCCATGACAAGATGCATTACCGTCCTGAAGAAAACTTTAATCTCTTTTTTTCCATGACAAGATGCATTACCGTCCTGAAGAAAACTTTAATCTCCTTTTTCCATGGCAACATGCATTACCGTTCTGAAGAAAACTTTAATCTCCTTTCTTCCATGACAAGATGCATTACCGTCCTGAAGAAAACTTTAATCTCCTTTGTTCCATGACAAGATGCATTACCGCCCATAAGAAAACTTTAATATCCTTTGTTCCATGACAAGATGCATTACCGCCCATAAGAAAACTTTAATATCCTTTGTTCCATGACAAGATGCATTACCGTCCTGAAGAAGACTTTAATATCCTTTGTTCCATGACAAGATGCATTACCGTCCTAAAGAAAACTTTAATCTCATTTGTTCCATGACAAGATGCATAACCGCCCTGAAGAAAACTTTAATCTCCTTTCTTCCATGACAAGATGCATTACCGTCCTGAAGAAAACTTTAATCTCCTTTGTTCCATGACAAGATGCATTACCGTCCTGAAGAAAACTTTAATCTCTTTTTTTCCATGACAAGATGCATTACCGTCCTGAAGAAAACTTTAATCTCCTTTTTCCATGGCAACATGCATTACCGTTCTGAAGAAAACTTTAATCTCCTTTGTTCCATGACAAGATGCATTACCGCCCATAAGAAAACTTTAATATCCTTTGTTCCATGACAAGATGCATTACCGCCCATAAGAAAACTTTAATATCCTTTGTTCCATGACAAGATGCATTACCGTCCTAAAGAAAACTTTAATATCCTTTGTTCCATGACAAGATGCATTACCGTCCTAAAGAAAACTTTAATCTCATTTGTTCCATGACAAGATGCATAACCGCCCTGAAGAAAACTTTAATCTCCTTTGTTCCATGACAAGATGCATTACCGTCCTGAAGAAAACTTTAATCTCTTTTTTTCCATGACAAGATGCATTACCGTCCTGAAGAAAACTTTAATCTCCTTTTTCCATGGCAACATGCATTACCGTTCTGAAGAAAACTTTAATCTCCTTTGTTCCATGACAAGATGCATTACCGCCCATAAGAAAACTTTAATATCCTTTGTTCCATGACAATATGCATTACCGTCCTGAAGAAGACTTTAATATCCTTTGTTCCATGACAAGATGCATTACCGCCCATAAGAAAACTTTAATATCCTTTGTTCCATGACAATATGCATTACCGTCCTGAAGAAAACTTTAATATCCTTTGTTCCATGACAAGATGCATTACCGTCCTAAAGAAAACTTTAATCTCATTTGTTCCATGACAAGATGCATAACCGCCCTGAAGAAAACTTTAATCTCCTTTCTTCCATGACAAGATGCATTACCGTCCTGAAGAAAACTTTAATCTCCTTTGTTCCATGACAAGATGCATTACCGTCCTGAAGAAAACTTTAATCTCCTTTGTTCCATGACAAGATGCATTACCGTCCTGAAGAAAACTTTAATCTCTTTTTTTCCATGACAAGATGCATTACCGTCCTGAAGAAAACTTTAATCTCCTTTGTTCCATGACAAGATGCATTACCGTCCTAAAGAAAACTTTAATCTCATTTGTTCCATGACAAGATGCATAACCGCCCTGAAGAAAACTTTAATCTCCTTTCTTCCATGACAAGATGCATTACCGTCCTGAAGAAAACTTTAATCTCCTTTGTTCCATGACAAGATGCATTACCGTCCTGAAGAAAACTTTAATCTCCTTTCTTCCATGACAAGATGCATTACCGTCCTGAAGAAAACTTTAATCTCCTTTCTTCCATGACAAGATGCATTACCGTCCTGAAGAAAACTTTAATCTCCTTTGTTCCATGACAAGATGCATTACCGTCCTAAAGAAAACTTTAATCTCATTTGTTCCATGACAAGATGCATAACCGCCCTGAAGAAAACTTTAATCTCCTTTCTTCCATGACAAGATGCATTACCGTCCTGAAGAAAACTTTAATCTCCTTTGTTCCATGACAAGATGCATTACCGTCCTGAAGAAAACTTTAATCTCCTTTGTTCCATGACAAGATGCATTACCGCCCATAAGAAAACTTTAATATCCTTTGTTCCATGACAAGATGCATTACCGTCCTAAAGAAAACTTTAATATCCTTTGTTCCATGACAAGATGCATTACCGTCCTAAAGAAAACTTTAATCTCATTTGTTCCATGACAAGATGCATAACCGCCCTGAAGAAAACTTTAATCTCCTTTCTTCCATGACAAGATGCATTACCGTCCTGAAGAAAACTTTAATCTCCTTTGTTCCATGACAAGATGCATTACCGTCCTAAAGAAAACTTTAATCTCATTTGTTCCATGACAAGATGCATAACCGCCCTGAAGAAAACTTTAATCTCCTTTCTTCCATGACAAGATGCATTACCGTCCTGAAGAAAACTTTAATCTCCTTTGTTCCATGACAAGATGCATTACCGTCCTGAAGAAAACTTTAATCTCCTTTCTTCCATGACAAGATGCATTACCGTCCTGAAGAAAACTTTAATCTCCTTTTTCCATGGCAACATGCATTACCGTTCTGAAGAAAACTTTAATCTCCTTTGTTCCATGACAAGATGCATTACCGCCCATAAGAAAACTTTAATATCCTTTGTTCCATGACAAGATGCATTACCGTCCTGAAGAAAACTTTAATCTCCTTTCTTCCATGACAAGATGCATTACCGTCCTGAAGAAAACTTTAATCTCCTTTTTCCATGGCAACATGCATTACCGTTCTGAAGAAAACTTTAATCTCCTTTGTTCCATGACAAGATGCATTACCGCCCATAAGAAAACTTTAATATCCTTTGTTCCATGACAAGATGCATTACCGTCCTGAAGAAAACTTTAATCTCCTTTCTTCCATGACAAGATGCATTACCGTCCTGAAGAAAACTTTAATCTCCTTTTTCCATGGCAACATGCATTACCGTTCTGAAGAAAACTTTAATCTCCTTTGTTCCATGACAAGATGCATTACCGCCCATAAGAAAACTTTAATATCCTTTGTTCCATGACAAGATGCATTACCGTCCTGAAGAAAACTTTAATCTCCTTTCTTCCATGACAAGATGCATTACCGTCCTGAAGAAAACTTTAATCTCCTTTTTCCATGGCAACATGCATTACCGTTCTGAAGAAAACTTTAATCTCCTTTGTTCCATGACAAGATGCATTACCGCCCATAAGAAAACTTTAATATCCTTTGTTCCATGACAAGATGCATTACCGTCCTGAAGAAAACTTTAATCTCCTTTCTTCCATGACAAGATGCATTACCGTCCTGAAGAAAACTTTAATCTCCTTTTTCCATGGCAACATGCATTACCGTTCTGAAGAAAACTTTAATCTCCTTTGTTCCATGACAAGATGCATTACCGCCCATAAGAAAACTTTAATATCCTTTGTTCCATGACAAGATGCATTACCGTCCTGAAGAAAACTTTAATCTCCTTTCTTCCATGACAAGATGCATTACCGTCCTGAAGAAAACTTTAATCTCCTTTTTCCATGGCAACATGCATTACCGTTCTGAAGAAAACTTTAATCTCCTTTGTTCCATGACAAGATGCATTACCGCCCATAAGAAAACTTTAATATCCTTTGTTCCATGACAAGATGCATTACCGTCCTGAAGAAAACTTTAATCTCCTTTCTTCCATGACAAGATGCATTACCGTCCTGAAGAAAACTTTAATCTCCTTTTTCCATGGCAACATGCATTACCGTTCTGAAGAAAACTTTAATCTCCTTTGTTCCATGACAAGATGCATTACCGCCCATAAGAAAACTTTAATATCCTTTGTTCCATGACAAGATGCATTACCGTCCTGAAGAAAACTTTAATCTCCTTTCTTCCATGACAAGATGCATTACCGTCCTGAAGAAAACTTTAATCTCCTTTGTTCCATGACAAGATGCATTACCGCCCATAAGAAAACTTTAATCTCCTTTGTTCCATGACAAGATGCATTACCGCCCATAAGAAAACTTTAATATCCTTTGTTCCATGACAAGATGCATTACCGCCCATAAGAAAACTTTAATCTCCTTTGTTCCATGACAAGATGCATTACCGTCCTAAAGAAAACTTTAATCTCATTTGTTCCATGACAAGATGCATAACCGCCCTGAAGAAAACTTTAATCTCCTTTCTTCCATGACAAGATGCATTACCGTCCTGAAGAAAACTTTAATCTCCTTTGTTCCATGACAAGATGCATTACCGTCCTGAAGAAAACTTTAATCTCCTTTCTTCCATGACAAGATGCATTACCGTCCTGAAGAAAACTTTAATCTCCTTTTTCCATGGCAACATGCATTACCGTTCTGAAGAAAACTTTAATCTCCTTTGTTCCATGACAAGATGCATTACCGTCCAGAAGAAAACTTTAATCTCCTTTGTTCCATGACAAGATGCATTACCGTCCTGAAGAAAACTTTAATCTCCTTTCTTCCATGACAAGATGCATTACCGTCCTGAAGAAAACTTTAATCTCCTTTGTTCCATGACAAGATGCATTACTGCCCTGAAGAAAACTTTAATCTCCTTTGTTCCATGACAAGATGCATTACCGTCCTGAAGAAAACTTTAATCTCCTTTGTTCCATGGCAACATGCATTACCGTTCTGAAGAAAACTTTAATCTCCTTTCTTCCATGACAAGATGCATTACCGTCCTGAAGAAAACTTTAATCTCCTTTGTTCCATGACAAGATGCATTACCGCCCATAAGAAAACTTTAATCTCCTTTGTTCCATGACAAGATGCATTACCGCCCATAAGAAAACTTTAATATCCTTTGTTCCATGACAAGATGCATTACCGCCCATAAGAAAACTTTAATCTCCTTTGTTCCATGACAAGATGCATTACCGTCCTAAAGAAAACTTTAATCTCATTTGTTCCATGACAAGATGCATAACCGCCCTGAAGAAAACTTTAATCTCCTTTGTTCCATGACAAGATGCATTACCGTCCTGAAGAAAACTTTAATCTCCTTTGTTCCATGACAAGATGCATTACCGTCCTGAAGAAAACTTTAATCTCCTTTCTTCCATGACAAGATGCATTACCGTCCTGAAGAAAACTTTAATCTCCTTTTTCCATGGCAACATGCATTACCGTTCTGAAGAAAACTTTAATCTCCTTTGTTCCATGACAAGATGCATTACCGTCCAGAAGAAAACTTTAATCTCCTTTGTTCCATGACAAGATGCATTACCGTCCTGAAGAAAACTTTAATCTCCTTTCTTCCATGACAAGATGCATTACCGTCCTGAAGAAAACTTTAATCTCCTTTGTTCCATGACAAGATGCATTACTGCCCTGAAGAAAACTTTAATCTCCTTTGTTCCATGACAAGATGCATTACCGTCCTGAAGAAAACTTTAATCTCCTTTGTTCCATGGCAACATGCATTACCGTTCTGAAGAAAACTTTAATCTCCTTTGTTCCATGACAAGATGCATTACCGTCCTGAAGAAAACTTTAATCTCCTTTGTTCCATGACAAGATGCATTACCGTCCTGAAGAAAACTTTAATCTCCTTTGTTCCATGACAAGATGCATTACCGTCCTGAAGAAAACTTTAATCTCCTTTTTCCATGGCAACATGCATTACCGTTCTGAAGAAAACTTTAATCTCCTTTGTTCCATGACAAGATGCATTACCGCCCATAAGAAAACTTTAATATCCTTTGTTCCATGACAAGATGCATTACCGCCCATAAGAAAACTTTAATATCCTTTGTTCCATGACAAGATGCATTACCGTCCTAAAGAAAACTTTAATCTCATTTGTTCCATGACAAGATGCATAACCGCCCTGAAGAAAACTTTAATCTCCTTTCTTCCATGACAAGATGCATTACCGTCCTGAAGAAAACTTTAATCTCCTTTGTTCCATGACAAGATGCATTACCGTCCTAAAGAAAACTTTAATCTCATTTGTTCCATGACAAGATGCATAACCGCCCTGAAGAAAACTTTAATCTCCTTTCTTCCATGACAAGATGCATTACCGTCCTGAAGAAAACTTTAATCTCCTTTGTTCCATGACAAGATGCATTACCGTCCTGAAGAAAACTTTAATCTCCTTTCTTCCATGACAAGATGCATTACCGTCCTGAAGAAAACTTTAATCTCCTTTCTTCCATGACAAGATGCATTACCGTCCTGAAGAAAACTTTAATCTCCTTTTTCCATGGCAACATGCATTACCGTTCTGAAGAAAACTTTAATCTCCTTTGTTCCATGACAAGATGCATTACCGCCCATAAGAAAACTTTAATATCCTTTGTTCCATGACAAGATGCATTACCGCCCATAAGAAAACTTTAATATCCTTTGTTCCATGACAAGATGCATTACCGTCCTAAAGAAAACTTTAATCTCATTTGTTCCATGACAAGATGCATAACCGCCCTGAAGAAAACTTTAATCTCCTTTCTTCCATGACAAGATGCATTACCGTCCTGAAGAAAACTTTAATCTCCTTTGTTCCATGACAAGATGCATTACCGTCCTGAAGAAAACTTTAATCTCCTTTCTTCCATGACAAGATGCATTACCGTCCTGAAGAAAACTTTAATCTCCTTTGTTCCATGACAAGATGCATTACCGTCCTAAAGAAAACTTTAATCTCATTTGTTCCATGACAAGATGCATAACCGCCCTGAAGAAAACTTTAATCTCCTTTCTTCCATGACAAGATGCATTACCGTCCTGAAGAAAACTTTAATCTCCTTTGTTCCATGACAAGATGCATTACCGTCCTGAAGAAAACTTTAATCTCCTTTCTTCCATGACAAGATGCATTACCGTCCTGAAGAAAACTTTAATCTCCTTTTTCCATGGCAACATGCATTACCGTTCTGAAGAAAACTTTAATCTCTTTTTTTCCATGACAAGATGCATTACCGCCCATAAGAAAACTTTAATATCCTTTGTTCCATGACAAGATGCATTACCGTCCTGAAGAAAACTTTAATCTCCTTTGTTCCATGACAAGATGCATTACCGTCCTAAAGAAAACTTTAATCTCATTTGTTCCATGACAAGATGCATAACCGCCCTGAAGAAAACTTTAATCTCCTTTCTTCCATGACAAGATGCATTACCGTCCTGAAGAAAACTTTAATCTCCTTTGTTCCATGACAAGATGCATTACCGTCCTGAAGAAAACTTTAATCTCCTTTCTTCCATGACAAGATGCATTACCGTCCTGAAGAAAACTTTAATCTCCTTTTTCCATGGCAACATGCATTACCGTCCTGAAGAAAACTTTAATCTCCTTTGTTCCATGACAAGATGCATTACCGCCCATAAGAAAACTTTAATATCCTTTGTTCCATGACAAGATGCATTACCGTCCTGAAGAAAACTTTAATATCCTTTGTTCCATGACAAGATGCATTACCGTCCTAAAGAAAACTTTAATCTCATTTGTTCCATGACAAGATGCATAACCGCCCTGAAGAAAACTTTAATCTCCTTTCTTCCATGACAAGATGCATTACCGTCCTGAAGAAAACTTTAATCTCCTTTGTTCCATGACAAGATGCATTACCGTCCTGAAGAAAACTTTAATCTCCTTTCTTCCATGACAAGATGCATTACCGTCCTGAAGAAAACTTTAATCTCCTTTTTCCATGGCAACATGCATTACCGTCCTGAAGAAAACTTTAATCTCCTTTCTTCCATGACAAGATGCATTACCGTCCTGAAGAAAACTTTAATCTCCTTTGTTCCATGGCAACATGCATTACCGTCCTGAAGAAAACTTTAATCTCCTTTGTTCCATGACAAGATGCATTACCGTCCTGAAGAAAACTTTAATCTCCTTTCTTCCATGACAAGATGCATTACCGTCCTGAAGAAAACTTTAATCTCCTTTTTCCATGGCAACATGCATTACCGTTCTGAAGAAAACTTTAATCTCCTTTGTTCCATGACAAGATGCATTACCGCCCATAAGAAAACTTTAATATCCTTTGTTCCATGACAAGATGCATTACCGTCCTGAAGAAAACTTTAATCTCCTTTTTCCATGGCAACATGCATTACCGTTCTGAAGAAAACTTTAATCTCCTTTGTTCCATGACAAGATGCATTACCGCCCATAAGAAAACTTTAATATCCTTTGTTCCATGACAAGATGCATTACCGTCCTAAAGAAAACTTTAATCTCCTTTGTTCCATGACAAGATGCATTACCGTCCTAAAGAAAACTTTAATCTCATTTGTTCCATGACAAGATGCATAACCGCCCTGAAGAAAACTTTAATCTCCTTTCTTCCATGACAAGATGCATTACCGTCCTGAAGAAAACTTTAATCTCCTTTTTCCATGGCAACATGCATTACCGTTCTGAAGAAAACTTTAATCTCCTTTGTTCCATGACAAGATGCATTACCGCCCATAAGAAAACTTTAATCTCCTTTGTTCCATGACAAGATGCATTACCGTCCTAAAGAAAACTTTAATCTCATTTGTTCCATGACAAGATGCATTACCGTCCTAAAGAAAACTTTAATCTCATTTGTTCCATGACAAGATGCATAACCGCCCTGAAGAAAACTTTAATCTCCTTTCTTCCATGACAAGATGCATTACCGTCCTGAAGAAAACTTTAATCTCCTTTGTTCCATGGCAACATGCATTACCGTCCTGAAGAAAACTTTAATCTCCTTTGTTCCATGACAAGATGCATTACCGTCCTGAAGAAAACTTTAATCTCCTTTCTTCCATGACAAGATGCATTACCGTCCTGAAGAAAACTTTAATCTCCTTTGTTCCATGGCAACATGCATTACCGTCCTGAAGAAAACTTTAATCTCCTTTGTTCCATGACAAGATGCATTACCGCCCATAAGAAAACTTTAATCTCCTTTCTTCCATGACAAGATGCATTACCGTCCTGAAGAAAACTTTAATCTCCTTTTTCCATGGCAACATGCATTACCGTTCTGAAGAAAACTTTAATCTCCTTTGTTCCATGACAAGATGCATTACCGCCCATAAGAAAACTTTAATATCCTTTGTTCCATGACAAGATGCATTACCGTCCTAAAGAAAACTTTAATCTCCTTTGTTCCATGACAAGATGCATTACCGTCCTGAAGAAAACTTTAATCTCCTTTGTTCCATGGCAACATGCATTACCGTCCTGAAGAAAACTTTAATCTCCTTTGTTCCATGACAAGATGCATTACCGTCCTGAAGAAAACTTTAATCTCCTTTCTTCCATGACAAGATGCATTACCGTCCTGAAGAAAACTTTAATCTCCTTTGTTCCATGGCAACATGCATTACCGTCCTGAAGAAAACTTTAATCTCCTTTGTTCCATGACAAGATGCATTACCGTCCTGAAGAAAACTTTAATCTCCTTTCTTCCATGACAAGATGCATTACCGTCCTGAAGAAAACTTTAATCTCCTTTTTCCATGGCAACATGCATTACCGTTCTGAAGAAAACTTTAATCTCCTTTGTTCCATGACAAGATGCATTACCGCCCATAAGAAAACTTTAATCTCCTTTGTTCCATGACAAGATGCATTACCGTCCTGAAGAAAACTTTAATCTCCTTTTTCCATGGCAACATGCATTACCGTTCTGAAGAAAACTTTAATCTCCTTTGTTCCATGACAAGATGCATTACCGCCCATAAGAAAACTTTAATATCCTTTGTTCCATGACAAGATGCATTACCGTCCTAAAGAAAACTTTAATCTCCTTTGTTCCATGACAAGATGCATTACCGTCCTAAAGAAAACTTTAATCTCCTTTGTTCCATGACAAGATGCATTACCGTCCTAAAGAAAACTTTAATCTCATTTGTTCCATGACAAGATGCATAACCGCCCTGAAGAAAACTTTAATCTCCTTTCTTCCATGACAAGATGCATTACCGTCCTGAAGAAAACTTTAATCTCCTTTTTCCATGGCAACATGCATTACCGTCCTGAAGAAAACTTTAATCTCCTTTTTCCATGGCAACATGCATTACCGTCCTGAAGAAAACTTTAATCTCCTTTCTTCCATGACAAGATGCATTACCGTCCTGAAGAAAACTTTAATCTCCTTTGTTCCATGGCAACATGCATTACCGTCCTGAAGAAAACTTTAATCTCCTTTGTTCCATGACAAGATGCATTACCGTCCTGAAGAAAACTTTAATCTCCTTTCTTCCATGACAAGATGCATTACCGTCCTGAAGAAAACTTTAATCTCCTTTTTCCATGGCAACATGCATTACCGTTCTGAAGAAAACTTTAATCTCCTTTGTTCCATGACAAGATGCATTACCGCCCATAAGAAAACTTTAATATCCTTTGTTCCATGACAAGATGCATTACCGTCCTAAAGAAAACTTTAATCTCCTTTGTTCCATGACAAGATGCATTACCGTCCTAAAGAAAACTTTAATCTCATTTGTTCCATGACAAGATGCATAACCGCCCTGAAGAAAACTTTAATCTCCTTTCTTCCATGACAAGATGCATTACCGTCCTGAAGAAAACTTTAATCTCCTTTTTCCATGGCAACATGCATTACCGTTCTGAAGAAAACTTTAATCTCCTTTGTTCCATGACAAGATGCATTACCGCCCATAAGAAAACTTTAATCTCCTTTGTTCCATGACAAGATGCATTACCGCCCATAAGAAAACTTTAATCTCCTTTGTTCCATGACAAGATGCATTACCGCCCATAAGAAAACTTTAATATCCTTTGTTCCATGACAAGATGCATTACCGTCCTAAAGAAAACTTTAATCTCCTTTGTTCCATGACAAGATGCATTACCGTCCTAAAGAAAACTTTAATCTCATTTGTTCCATGACAAGATGCATAACCGCCCTGAAGAAAACTTTAATCTCCTTTCTTCCATGACAAGATGCATTACCGTCCTGAAGAAAACTTTAATCTCCTTTGTTCCATGACAAGATGCATTACCGTCCTGAAGAAAACTTTAATCTCCTTTCTTCCATGACAAGATGCATTACCGTCCTGAAGAAAACTTTAATCTCCTTTGTTCCATGACAAGATGCATTACCGTCCTGAAGAAAACTTTAATCTCCTTTCTTCCATGACAAGATGCATTACCGTCCTGAAGAAAACTTTAATCTCCTTTTTCCATGGCAACATGCATTACCGTTCTGAAGAAAACTTTAATCTCCTTTGTTCCATGACAAGATGCATTACCGTCCTGAAGAAAACTTTAATCTCCTTTCTTCCATGACAAGATGCATTACCGTCCTGAAGAAAACTTTAATCTCATTTGTTCCATGACAAGATGCATAACCGCCCTGAAGAAAACTTTAATCTCCTTTCTTCCATGACAAGATGCATAACCGCCCTGAAGAAAACTTTAATCTCCTTTCTTCCATGACAAGATGCATAACCGCCCTGAAGAAAACTTTAATCTCCTTTCTTCCATGACAAGATGCATAACCGCCCTGAAGAAAACTTTAATCTCCTTTCTTCCATGACAAGATGCATAACCGCCCTGAAGAAAACTTTAATCTCCTTTTTCCATGGCAACATGCATTACCGTTCTGAAGAAAACTTTAATCTCCTTTGTTCCATGACAAGATGCATTACCGTCCTGAAGAAAACTTTAATCTCCTTTTTCCATGGCAACATGCATTACCGTTCTGAAGAAAACTTTAATCTCCTTTGTTCCATGACAAGATGCATTACCGTCCTAAAGAAAACTTTAATCTCATTTGTTCCATGACAAGATGCATAACCGCCCTGAAGAAAACTTTAATCTCCTTTCTTCCATGACAAGATGCATTACCGTCCTGAAGAAAACTTTAATCTCCTTTGTTCCATGACAAGATGCATTACCGTCCTGAAGAAAACTTTAATCTCCTTTCTTCCATGACAAGATGCATTACCGTCCTGAAGAAAACTTTAATCTCCTTTGTTCCATGACAAGATGCATTACCGTCCTGAAGAAAACTTTAATCTCCTTTCTTCCATGACAAGATGCATTACCGTCCTGAAGAAAACTTTAATCTCCTTTTTCCATGGCAACATGCATTACCGTTCTGAAGAAAACTTTAATCTCCTTTGTTCCATGACAAGATGCATTACCGTCCTAAAGAAAACTTTAATATCCTTTGTTCCATGACAAGATGCATTACCGTCCTGAAGAAAACTTTAATCTCCTTTGTTCCATGACAAGATGCATTACCGTCCTGAAGAAAACTTTAATCTCCTTTGTTCCATGACAAGATGCATTACCGTCCTGAAGAAAACTTTAATCTCCTTTGTTCCATGACAAGATGCATTACCGTCCTGAAGAAAACTTTAATCTCCTTTGTTCCATGACAAGATGCATTACCGTCCTGAAGAAAACTTTAATCTCCTTTGTTCCATGACAAGATGCATTACCGTGCTGAAGAAAACTTTAATCTCCTTTGTTCCATGACAAGATGCATTACTGCCCTGAAGAAAACTTTAATCTCCTTTGTTCCATGACAAGATGCATTACCGCCCATAAGAAAACTTTAATATCCTTTGTTCCATGACAAGATGCATTACCGTCCTGAAGAAAACTTTAATCTCCTTTCTTCCATGACAAGATGCATTACCGTCCTGAAGAAAACTTTAATCTCCTTTGTTCCATGACAAGATGCATTACCGTCCTGAAGAAAACTTTAATCTCCTTTGTTCCATGACAAGATGCATTACCGTCCTGAAGAAAACTTTAATCTCCTTTTTCCATGGCAACATGCATTACCGTTCTGAAGAAAACTTTAATCTCCTTTGTTCCATGACAAGATGCATTACCGTCCTAAAGAAAACTTTAATCTCATTTGTTCCATGACAAGATGCATAACCGCCCTGAAGAAAACTTTAATCTCCTTTGTTCCATGACAATATGCATTACCGTCCTGAAGAAAACTTTAATCTCCTTTGTTCCATGACAAGATGCATTACCGTCCTAAAGAAAACTTTAATCTCATTTGTTCCATGACAAGATGCATAACCGCCCTGAAGAAAACTTTAATCTCCTTTCTTCCATGACAAGATGCATTACCGTCCTGAAGAAAACTTTAATCTCCTTTGTTCCATGACAAGATGCATTACCGTCCTGAAGAAAACTTTAATCTCCTTTCTTCCATGACAAGATGCATTACCGTCCTGAAGAAAACTTTAATCTCCTTTGTTCCATGACAAGATGCATTACCGTCCTGAAGAAAACTTTAATCTCCTTTCTTCCATGACAAGATGCATTACCGTCCTGAAGAAAACTTTAATCTCCTTTGTTCCATGACAAGATGCATTACCGTCCTGAAGAAAACTTTAATCTCCTTTCTTCCATGACAAGATGCATTACCGTCCTGAAGAAAACTTTAATCTCCTTTGTTCCATGACAAGATGCATTACCGTCCTGAAGAAAACTTTAATCTCCTTTCTTCCATGACAAGATGCATTACCGTCCTGAAGAAAACTTTAATCTCCTTTGTTCCATGACAAGATGCATTACCGTCCTGAAGAAAACTTTAATCTCCTTTGTTCCATGACAAGATGCATTACCGTCCTGAAGAAAACTTTAATCTCCTTTCTTCCATGACAAGATGCATTACCGTCCTGAAGAAAACTTTAATCTCCTTTGTTCCATGACAAGATGCATTACCGTCCTGAAGAAAACTTTAATCTCCTTTCTTCCATGACAAGATGCATTACCGTCCTGAAGAAAACTTTAATCTCCTTTGTTCCATGACAAGATGCATTACCGTCCTGAAGAAAACTTTAATCTCCTTTCTTCCATGACAAGATGCATTACCGTCCTGAAGAAAACTTTAATCTCCTTTGTTCCATGACAAGATGCATTACCGTCCTGAAGAAAACTTTAATCTCCTTTCTTCCATGACAAGATGCATTACCGTCCTGAAGAAAACTTTAATCTCCTTTGTTCCATGACAAGATGCATTACCGTCCTGAAGAAAACTTTAATCTCCTTTGTTCCATGACAAGATGCATTACCGTCCTGAAGAAAACTTTAATCTCCTTTCTTCCATGACAAGATGCATTACCGTCCTGAAGAAAACTTTAATCTCCTTTGTTCCATGACAAGATGCATTACCGTCCTGAAGAAAACTTTAATCTCCTTTCTTCCATGACAAGATGCATTACCGTCCTGAAGAAAACTTTAATCTCCTTTGTTCCATGACAAGATGCATTACCGTCCTGAAGAAAACTTTAATCTCCTTTCTTCCATGACAAGATGCATTACCGTCCTGAAGAAAACTTTAATCTCCTTTGTTCCATGACAAGATGCATTACCGTCCTGAAGAAAACTTTAATCTCCTTTCTTCCATGACAAGATGCATTACCGTCCTGAAGAAAACTTTAATCTCCTTTGTTCCATGACAAGATGCATTACCGTCCTGAAGAAAACTTTAATCTCCTTTCTTCCATGACAAGATGCATTACCGTCCTGAAGAAAACTTTAATCTCCTTTGTTCCATGACAAGATGCATTACCGTCCTGAAGAAAACTTTAATCTCCTTTGTTCCATGACAAGATGCATTACCGTCCTGAAGAAAACTTTAATCTCCTTTCTTCCATGACAAGATGCATTACCGTCCTGAAGAAAACTTTAATCTCCTTTGTTCCATGACAATATGCATTACCGTCCTGAAGAAAACTTTAATCTCCTTTGTTCCATGACAAGATGCATTACCGTCCTGAAGAAAACTTTAATCTCCTTTCTTCCATGACAAGATGCATTACCGTCCTGAAGAAAACTTTAATCTCCTTTGTTCCATGACAAGATGCATTACCGTCCTGAAGAAAACTTTAATCTCCTTTCTTCCATGACAAGATGCATTACCGTCCTGAAGAAAACTTTAATCTCCTTTGTTCCATGACAAGATGCATTACCGTCCTGAAGAAAACTTTAATCTCCTTTCTTCCATGACAAGATGCATTACCGTCCTGAAGAAAACTTTAATCTCCTTTGTTCCATGACAAGATGCATTACCGTCCTGAAGAAAACTTTAATCTCCTTTCTTCCATGACAAGATGCATTACCGTCCTGAAGAAAACTTTAATCTCCTTTGTTCCATGACAAGATGCATTACCGTCCTGAAGAAAACTTTAATCTCCTTTCTTCCATGACAAGATGCATTACCGTCCTGAAGAAAACTTTAATCTCCTTTGTTCCATGACAAGATGCATTACCGTCCTGAAGAAAACTTTAATCTCCTTTTTCCATGACAAGATGCATTACCGTCCTGAAGAAAACTTTAATCTCCTTTGTTCCATGACAAGATGCATTACCGTCCTGAAGAAAACTTTAATCTCCTTTCTTCCATGACAAGATGCATTACCGTCCTGAAGAAAACTTTAATCTCCTTTGTTCCATGACAAGATGCATTACCGTCCTGAAGAAAACTTTAATCTCCTTTCTTCCATGACAAGATGCATTACCGTCCTGAAGAAAACTTTAATCTCCTTTGTTCCATGACAAGATGCATTACCGTCCTGAAGAAAACTTTAATCTCCTTTGTTCCATGACAAGATGCATTACCGTCCTGAAGAAAACTTTAATCTCCTTTGTTCCATGACAAGATGCATAACCGCCCTGAAGAAAACTTTAATCTCATTTGTTCCATGACAAGATGCATTACCGCCCATAAGAAAACTTTAATATCCTTTGTTCCATGACAAGATGCATTACCGTCCTGAAGAAAACTTTAATCTCCTTTCTTCCATGACAAGATGCATTACCGTCCTGAAGAAAACTTTAATCTCCTTTGTTCCATGACAAGATGCATTACCGTCCTGAAGAAAACTTTAATCTCCTTTGTTCCATGACAAGATGCATTACCGTCCTGAAGAAAACTTTAATCTCCTTTCTTCCATGACAAGATGCATTACCGTCCTGAAGAAAACTTTAATCTCCTTTTTCCATGGCAACATGCATTACCGTTCTGAAGAAAACTTTAATCTCCTTTGTTCCATGACAAGATGCATTACCGCCCATAAGAAAACTTTAATATCCTTTGTTCCATGACAAGATGCATTACCGTCCTGAAGAAAACTTTAATCTCCTTTCTTCCATGACAAGATGCATTACCGTCCTGAAGAAAACTTTAATCTCCTTTGTTCCATGACAAGATGCATTACCGTCCTGAAGAAAACTTTAATCTCCTTTGTTCCATGACAAGATGCATTACCGTCCTGAAGAAAACTTTAATCTCCTTTCTTCCATGACAAGATGCATTACCGTCCTGAAGAAAACTTTAATCTCCTTTTTCCATGGCAACATGCATTACCGTCCTGAAGAAAACTTTAATCTCCTTTTTCCATGGCAACATGCATTACCGTCCTAAAGAAAACTTTAATCTCCTTTCTTCCATGACAAGATGCATTACCGTCCTGAAGAAAACTTTAATCTCCTTTGTTCCATGACAAGATGCATTACCGTCCTGAAGAAAACTTTAATCTCCTTTCTTCCATGACAAGATGCATTACCGTCCTGAAGAAAACTTTAATCTCCTTTGTTCCATGACAAGATGCATTACCGTCCTGAAGAAAACTTTAATCTCCTTTGTTCCATGACAAGATGCATTACCGTCCTGAAGAAAACTTTAATCTCCTTTGTTCCATGACAAGATGCATAACCGCCCTGAAGAAAACTTTAATCTCATTTGTTCCATGACAAGATGCATTACCGCCCATAAGAAAACTTTAATATCCTTTGTTCCATGACAAGATGCATTACCGTCCTGAAGAAAACTTTAATCTCCTTTCTTCCATGACAAGATGCATTACCGTCCTGAAGAAAACTTTAATCTCCTTTGTTCCATGACAAGATGCATTACCGTCCTGAAGAAAACTTTAATCTCCTTTGTTCCATGACAAGATGCATTACCGTCCTGAAGAAAACTTTAATCTCCTTTCTTCCATGACAAGATGCATTACCGTCCTGAAGAAAACTTTAATCTCCTTTTTCCATGGCAACATGCATTACCGTTCTGAAGAAAACTTTAATCTCCTTTGTTCCATGACAAGATGCATTACCGCCCATAAGAAAACTTTAATATCCTTTGTTCCATGACAAGATGCATTACCGTCCTGAAGAAAACTTTAATCTCCTTTCTTCCATGACAAGATGCATTACCGTCCTGAAGAAAACTTTAATCTCCTTTGTTCCATGACAAGATGCATTACCGTCCTGAAGAAAACTTTAATCTCCTTTGTTCCATGACAAGATGCATTACCGTCCTGAAGAAAACTTTAATCTCCTTTCTTCCATGACAAGATGCATTACCGTCCTGAAGAAAACTTTAATCTCCTTTTTCCATGGCAACATGCATTACCGTCCTGAAGAAAACTTTAATCTCCTTTGTTCCATGACAAGATGCATTACCGTCCTGAAGAAAACTTTAATCTCCTTTTTCCATGGCAACATGCATTACCGTCCTGAAGAAAACTTTAATCTCCTTTTTCCATGGCAACATGCATTACCGTCCTAAAGAAAACTTTAATCTCCTTTCTTCCATGACAAGATGCATTACCGTCCTGAAGAAAACTTTAATCTCCTTTCTTCCATGACAAGATGCATTACCGTCCTGAAGAAAACTTTAATCTCCTTTGTTCCATGACAAGATGCATTACCGTCCTGAAGAAAACTTTAATCTCCTTTCTTCCATGACAAGATGCATTACCGTCCTGAAGAAAACTTTAATCTCCTTTTTCCATGGCAACATGCATTACCGTTCTGAAGAAAACTTTAATCTCCTTTGTTCCATGACAAGATGCATTACCGCCCATAAGAAAACTTTAATATCCTTTGTTCCATGACAAGATGCATTACCGTCCTGAAGAAAACTTTAATCTCCTTTCTTCCATGACAAGATGCATTACCGTCCTGAAGAAAACTTTAATCTCCTTTGTTCCATGACAAGATGCATTACCGTCCTGAAGAAAACTTTAATCTCCTTTGTTCCATGACAAGATGCATTACCGTCCTGAAGAAAACTTTAATCTCCTTTCTTCCATGACAAGATGCATTACCGTCCTGAAGAAAACTTTAATCTCCTTTTTCCATGGCAACATGCATTACCGTCCTGAAGAAAACTTTAATCTCCTTTGTTCCATGACAAGATGCATTACCGTCCTGAAGAAAACTTTAATCTCCTTTTTCCATGGCAACATGCATTACCGTCCTGAAGAAAACTTTAATCTCCTTTTTCCATGGCAACATGCATTACCGTCCTAAAGAAAACTTTAATCTCCTTTCTTCCATGACAAGATGCATTACCGTCCTGAAGAAAACTTTAATCTCCTTTCTTCCATGACAAGATGCATTACCGTCCTGAAGAAAACTTTAATCTCCTTTGTTCCATGACAAGATGCATTACCGTCCTGAAGAAAACTTTAATCTCCTTTCTTCCATGACAAGATGCATTACCGTCCTGAAGAAAACTTTAATCTCCTTTTTCCATGGCAACATGCATTACCGTTCTGAAGAAAACTTTAATCTCCTTTGTTCCATGACAAGATGCATTACCGCCCATAAGAAAACTTTAATATCCTTTGTTCCATGACAAGATGCATTACCGTCCTGAAGAAAACTTTAATCTCCTTTCTTCCATGACAAGATGCATTACCGTCCTGAAGAAAACTTTAATCTCCTTTGTTCCATGACAAGATGCATTACCGTCCTGAAGAAAACTTTAATCTCCTTTGTTCCATGACAAGATGCATTACCGTCCTGAAGAAAACTTTAATCTCCTTTCTTCCATGACAAGATGCATTACCGTCCTGAAGAAAACTTTAATCTCCTTTTTCCATGGCAACATGCATTACCGTCCTGAAGAAAACTTTAATCTCCTTTTTCCATGGCAACATGCATTACCGTCCTGAAGAAAACTTTAATCTCCTTTTTCCATGGCAACATGCATTACCGTCCTGAAGAAAACTTTAATCTCCTTTGTTCCATGACAAGATGCATTACCGCCCATAAGAAAACTTTAATATCCTTTGTTCCATGACAAGATGCATTACCGTCCTGAAGAAAACTTTAATCTCCTTTCTTCCATGACAAGATGCATTACCGTCCTGAAGAAAACTTTAATCTCCTTTGTTCCATGACAAGATGCATTACCGTCCTGAAGAAAACTTTAATCTCCTTTGTTCCATGACAAGATGCATTACCGTCCTGAAGAAAACTTTAATCTCCTTTGTTCCATGACAAGATGCATTACCGTCCTGAAGAAAACTTTAATCTCCTTTCTTCCATGACAAGATGCATTACCGTCCTGAAGAAAACTTTAATCTCCTTTTTCCATGGCAACATGCATTACCGTTCTGAAGAAAACTTTAATCTCCTTTGTTCCATGACAAGATGCATTACCGCCCATAAGAAAACTTTAATATCCTTTGTTCCATGACAAGATGCATTACCGTCCTGAAGAAAACTTTAATCTCCTTTCTTCCATGACAAGATGCATTACCGTCCTGAAGAAAACTTTAATCTCCTTTGTTCCATGACAAGATGCATTACCGTCCTGAAGAAAACTTTAATCTCCTTTGTTCCATGACAAGATGCATTACCGTCCTGAAGAAAACTTTAATCTCCTTTCTTCCATGACAAGATGCATTACCGTCCTGAAGAAAACTTTAATCTCCTTTTTCCATGGCAACATGCATTACCGTTCTGAAGAAAACTTTAATCTCCTTTGTTCCATGACAAGATGCATTACCGTCCATAAGAAAACTTTAATATCCTTTGTTCCATGACAAGATGCATTACCGTCCTAAAGAAAACTTTAATCTCCTTTTTCCATGGCAACATGCATTACCGTTCTGAAGAAAACTTTAATCTCCTTTGTTCCATGACAAGATGCATTACCGTCCATAAGAAAACTTTAATATCCTTTGTTCCATGACAAGATGCATTACCGTCCTAAAGAAAACTTTAATCTCCTTTTTCCATGGCAACATGCATTACCGTTCTGAAGAAAACTTTAATCTCCTTTGTTCCATGACAAGATGCATTACCGCCCATAAGAAAACTTTAATATCCTTTGTTCCATGACAAGATGCATTACCGTCCTAAAGAAAACTTTAATATCCTTTGTTCCATGACAAGATGCATTACCGTCCTAAAGAAAACTTTAATCTCATTTGTTCCATGACAAGATGCATAACCGCCCTGAAGAAAACTTTAATCTCCTTTCTTCCATGACAAGATGCATTACCGTCCTGAAGAAAACTTTAATCTCCTTTGTTCCATGACAAGATGCATTACCGTCCTGAAGAAAACTTTAATCTCCTTTGTTCCATGACAAGATGCATTACCGTCCTGAAGAAAACTTTAATCTCTTTTTTTCCATGACAAGATGCATTACCGTCCTGAAGAAAACTTTAATCTCCTTTCTTCCATGACAAGATGCATTACCGTTCTGAAGAAAACTTTAATCTCCTTTGTTCCATGACAAGATGCATTACCGCCCATAAGAAAACTTTAATATCCTTTGTTCCATGACAAGATGCATTACCGTCCTAAAGAAAACTTTAATATCCTTTGTTCCATGACAAGATGCATTACCGTCCTAAAGAAAACTTTAATCTCATTTGTTCCATGACAAGATGCATAACCTCCCTGAAGAAAACTTTAATCTCCTTTCTTCCATGACAAGATGCATTACCGTCCTGAAGAAAACTTTAATCTCCTTTGTTCCATGACAAGATGCATTACCGTCCTGAAGAAAACTTTAATCTCCTTTGTTCCATGACAAGATACATTACCGTCCTGAAGAAAACTTTAATCTCCTTTCTTCCATGACAAGATGCATTACCGTCCTGAAGAAAACTTTAATCTCCTTTTTCCATGGCAACATGCATTACCGTTCTGAAGAAAACTTTAATCTCCTTTGTTCCATGACAAGATGCATTACCGCCCATAAGAAAACTTTAATATCCTTTGTTCCATGACAAGATGCATTACCGTCCTAAAGAAAACTTTAATATCCTTTGTTCCATGACAAGATGCATTACCGTCCTAAAGAAAACTTTAATCTCATTTGTTCCATGACA
This sequence comes from Acanthosepion esculentum, assembly GCA_964036315.1. Classification (NCBI taxonomy): domain Eukaryota; kingdom Metazoa; phylum Mollusca; class Cephalopoda; order Sepiida; family Sepiidae; genus Acanthosepion; species Acanthosepion esculentum. The sequence continues at coordinate 14,402,905 of OZ038482.1, read as the reverse complement.
AGATGCATAACCGCCCTGAAGAAAACTTTAATCTCCTTTCTTCCATGACAAGATGCATTACCGTCCTGAAGAAAACTTTAATCTCCTTTGTTCCATGACAAGATGCATTACCGTCCTGAAGAAAACTTTAATCTCCTTTGTTCCATGACAAGATGCATTACCGTCCTGAAGAAAACTTTAATCTCTTTTTTTCCATGACAAGATGCATTACCGTCCTGAAGAAAACTTTAATCTCCTTTCTTCCATGACAAGATGCATTACCGTTCTGAAGAAAACTTTAATCTCCTTTGTTCCATGACAAGATGCATTACCGTCCTGAAGAAAACTTTAATATCCTTTGTTCCATGACAAGATGCATTACCGTCCTGAAGAAAACTTTAATCTCCTTTCTTCCATGACAAGATGCATTACCGTCCTGAAGAAAACTTTAATCTCCTTTGTTCCATGACAAGATGCATTACCGTCCTGAAGAAAACTTTAATCTCCTTTCTTCCATGACAAGATGCATTACCGTCCTGAAGAAAACTTTAATCTCCTTTTTCCATGGCAACATGCATTACCGTTCTGAAGAAAACTTTAATCTCCTTTGTTCCATGACAAGATGCATTACCGCCCATAAGAAAACTTTAATATCCTTTGTTCCATGACAAGATGCATTACCGTCCTAAAGAAAACTTTAATATCCTTTGTTCCATGACAAGATGCATTACCGTCCTAAAGAAAACTTTAATCTCATTTGTTCCATGACAAGATGCATAACCGCCCTGAAGAAAACTTTAATCTCCTTTCTTCCATGACAAGATGCATTACCGTCCTGAAGAAAACTTTAATCTCCTTTGTTCCATGACAAGATGCATTACCGTCCTGAAGAAAACTTTAATCTCCTTTGTTCCATGACAAGATGCATTACCGTCCTGAAGAAAACTTTAATCTCTTTTTTTCCATGACAAGATGCATTACCGTCCTGAAGAAAACTTTAATCTCCTTTCTTCCATGACAAGATGCATTACCGTTCTGAAGAAAACTTTAATCTCCTTTGTTCCATGACAAGATGCATTACCGTCCTGAAGAAAACTTTAATCTCTTTTTTTCCATGACAAGATGCATTACCGTCCTGAAGAAAACTTTAATCTCCTTTCTTCCATGACAAGATGCATTACCGTCCTGAAGAAAACTTTAATCTCCTTTGTTCCATGACAAGATGCATTACCGTCCTGAAGAAAACTTTAATCTCCTTTGTTCCATGACAAGATGCATTACCGTCCTGAAGAAAACTTTAATCTCTTTTTTTCCATGACAAGATGCATTACCGTCCTGAAGAAAACTTTAATCTCCTTTTTCCATGGCAACATGCATTACCGTTCTGAAGAAAACTTTAATCTCCTTTGTTCCATGACAAGATGCATTACCGCCCATAAGAAAACTTTAATATCCTTTGTTCCATGACAAGATGCATTACCGTCCTAAAGAAAACTTTAATCTCATTTGTTCCATGACAAGATGCATTACCGTCCCGAAGAAAACTTTAATCTCCTTTGTTCCATGAGAAATGCATTACCGTCCTAAAGAAAACTTTAATCTCCTTTGTTCCATGACAAGATGCATTACCGTCCTGAAGAAAACTTTAATCTCCTTTGTTCCATGAGAAATGCATTACCGTCCTAAAGAAAACTTTAATCTCCTTTGTTCCATGACAAGATGCATTACCGTCCTGAAGAAAATTTTAATCTCCTTTGTTCCATGACAAGATACATTACCGTCCTGAAGAAAACTTTGATCTCCTTTGTTCCATGACAAGACGAATTACCATCCAGAAGAAAACTTTAATCTAATTTGTTCCATGACAAGATGCATTACCGTCCTGAAGGAAACTTTAATCTCCTTTGTTCCATGACAAGAATCATTACCGTCCTGAAGAAAACTTTAGTCTCCTTTGTTCCATGACAAGATGCATTACCGTCCTGAAGAAAACTTTAATCTCCTTTGTTCCATGACAAGATGCATTACCGTCCTGAAGAAAACTTTAATCTATTTTGTTCCATGACAAATTGCATTACCGTCCAGAAGAAAACTTTAATCTCCTTTTTTCCATGGCAAGATGCATTACCGTCCTGAAAAAAACTTTAATCTCCTTTGTTCCATGACAAAATGCATTACCGTCCAGAAGAAAACTTTAATCTCCTTTGTTCCATGACAAGATGCATTACCGTCCTGAAGAAAACTTTAATCTCATTTGTTCTATGACAAGATGCATCACCGTCCTGAAGAAAACTTTAATCTCCTTTGTTCCATGACAAGATGCATTACCGTCCTGAAGAAAACTTTAATCTCCTTTTTCCATGACAAGATGCATTACCTTCCTGAAGAAAACTTTAATCACCTTTGTTCCATGACAAGATGCAATACCGTCCTGAAGAAAACTTTAATCTCCTTGGTTCCGTGACAAGATGCATTACCGTATTGAAGAAAACTTTTATCTCCTTTGTTCCATGTCAAGATGCATTACCGTCCTGAAGAAAACTTTAGTCTCCTTTGTTCCATGACAAGATGCATTACCGTCCTGAAGAAAACTTTAATCTCCTTTGTTCCATGACAAGATGCATTACCGTCCTGAAGAAAACTTTAATCTCCTTTGTTCCATGACATGATGCATTACCGTCCTGAAGAAAACTTTAATCTATTTTGTTCCATGACAAATTGCATTACCGTCCAGAAGAAAACTTTAATCTCCTTTTTTCCATGGCAAGATGCATTACCGTCCTGAAAAAAACTTTAATCTTTTTTGTTCCATGAAAAATGCATTACCGTCCAGAAGAAAACTTTAATCTCCTTTGTTCCATGACAAGATGCATTACCGTCCTGAAGAAAACTTTAATCTCATTTGTTCCATGACAAGATGCATTACCGTCCTGAAGAAAACTTTAATCTCCTTTGTTCCATGACAAGATGCATTATCGTCCTGAAGAAAACTTTAATCTCCTTTTTCCATGACAAGATGCATTACCTTCCTGAAGAAAACTTTAATCACCTTTGTTCCATGACAAGATGCAATACCGTCCTGAAGAAAACTTTAATCTCCTTGGTTCCGTGACAAGATGCATTACCGTTTTGAAGAAAACTTTTATCTCCTTTGTTCCATGACAAGATGCATTACCGTCCTGAAGAAAACTTTAATCTCCTTTGTTCCATGACAAGATGCATTACCGTCTTGAAGAAAACTTTAATCTCCTTTGTTCCATGACAAGATGAATTACCGTCCTGAAGAATACTTTAATCTCCTTTTTCCATGACAAGATGCATTACCGTCCTGAAGACAACTTTAATCTCCTTTGTTCCATGACAAGATGCATTACCGTCTTGAAGAAAACTTTAATCTCCTTTGTCCCATGACAAGATGAATTACCGTCCTGAAGAATACTTTAATCTCCTTTGTGCCATGACAAGATGCATTACCGTCCTGAAGAAAACTTTAATCTCCTTTGTTCCATGACAAGATGCATTACCGTCCTGAAGAAAACTTTAATCTCCTTTGTTCCATGGCAAGATGCATTACCGTCCTGAAGAAAAATTTAATCTCTTTTTTTCCGTGACAAGATGCATTACCGTCCTGAAGAAAACTTTAATCTCCTTTTTCCATGGCAAGATGTATTACCGTCCTGTAGAAAACTTTAATCTCCTTTGTTCCATGACAAGATACATTACCGCCCTGAAGACAACTTTAATCTCCTTTGTTCCATGACAAGATGCATTACCGTCCTGAAGAAAACTTTAATCTCCTTTGTTCCATGACCAGATGCATTACCACCCTGAAGAAAACTTTAATCTCCTTTGTTCCATGACAAGGTACATTACCGTCCTTAAGAAAACTTTAATCTCCTTTGTTCCATGACAAGATGCAATACCGTCCTGAAGAAAACTTTAATCTCCTTTTTTCCATGACAAGATGCATTACCGTCCTGAAGAAAACTTTAATCTTCTTTTTCCATGACAAGATGCATTACCTTCCTGACCAAACCTTTAATCTCCTTTGTTCCATGACAAGATGCATTACGGTCCTGAAGAAAACTTTAATCTCCTTTGTTCCATGGCAAGATGTATTACCGTCCTGAAGAAAACTTTAATCTCCTTTTTTCCATGACAGGATGCATTCCCGTCCTGAAGAAAACTTTAATCTCCTTTGTTCCATGAGAAGATGCATTACCGTCCTGAAGAAAACTTTAATCTCCTTTGTTCCATGACAAGATGCATTACCGTCCTGAAGAAAACTTTAGTCTCCTTTGTTCCATGACAAGATGCATTACCGTCCTGAAGAAAACTTTAATCTCCTTTGTTCCATGACAAGATGCATTACCGTCCTGAAGAAAACTTTAATCTATTTTGTTCCATGACAAATTGCATTACCGTCCAGAAGAAAACTTTAATCTCCTTTTTTCCATGGCAAGATGCATTACCGTCATGAAAAAAACTTTAATCTCCTTTGTTCCATGACAAAATGCATTACCGTCCAGAAGAAAACTTTAATCTCCTTTGTTCCATGACAAGATGCATTACCGTCCTGAAGAAAACTTTAATCTCATTTGTTCTATGACAAGATGCATCACCGTCCTGAAGAAAACTTTAATCTCCTTTGTTCCATGACAAGATGCATTACCGTCCTGAAGAAAACTTTAATCTCCTTTTTCCATGACAAGATGCATTACCTTCCTGAAGAAAACTTTAATCACCTTTGTTCCATGACAAGAGGCAATACCGTCCTGAAGAAAACTTTAATCTCCTTGGTTCCGTGACAAGATGCATTACCGTTTTGAAGAAAACTTTTATCTCCTTTGTTCCATGACAAGATGCATTACCGTCCTGAAGAAAACTTTAGTCTCCTTTGTTCCATGACAAGATGCATTACCGTCCTGAAGAAAACTTTAATCTCCTTTGTTCCATGACAAGATGCATTACCGTCCTGAAGAAAACTTTAATCTCCTTTGTTCCATGACAAGATGCATTACCGTCTTGAAGAAAACTTTAATCTATTTTGTTCCATGACAAATTGCATTACCGTCCAGAAGAAAACTTTAATCTCCTTTTTTCCATGGCAAGATGCATTACCGTCCTGAAAAAAACTTTAATCTCCTTTGTTCCATGAAAAATGCATTACCGTCCAGAAGAAAACTTTAATCTCCTTTGTTCCATGACAAGATGCATTACCGTCCTGAAGAAAACTTTAATCTCATTTGTTCCATGACAAGATGCATTACCGTCCTGAAGAAAACTTTAATCTCCTTTGTTCCATGACAAGATGCATTATCGTCCTGAAGAAAACTTTAATCTCCTTTTTCCATGACAAGATGCATTACCTTCCTGAAGAAAACTTTAATCACCTTTGTTCCATGACAAGATGCAATACCGTCCTGAAGAAAACTTTAATCTCCTTGGTTCCGTGACAAGATGCATTACCGTTTTGAAGAAAACATTTATCTCCTTTGTTCCATGACAAGATGCATTACCGTCCTGAAGAAAACTTTAATCTCCTTTGTTCCATGACAAGATGCATTACCGTCTTGAAGAAAACTTTAATCTCCTTTGTTCCATGACAAGATGAATTACCGTCCTGAAGAATACTTTAATCTCCTTTTTCCATGACAAGATACATTACCGTCCTGAAGACAACTTTAATCTCCTTTGTTCCATGACAAGATGCATTACCGTCTTGAAGAAAACTTTAATCTCCTTTGTCCCATGACAAGATGAATTACCGTCCTGAAGAATACTTTAATCTCCTTTGTGCCATGACAAGATGCATTACCGTCCTGAAGAAAACTTTAATCTCCTTTGTTCCATGACAAGATGCATTACCGTCCTGAAGAAAACTTTAATCTCCTTTGTTCCATGGCAAGATGCATTACCGTCCTGAAGAAAAATTTAATCTCTTTTTTTCCGTGACAAGATGCATTACCGTCCTGAAGAAAACTTTAATCTCCTTTTTCCATGGCAAGATGTATTACCGTCCTGTAGAAAACTTTAATCTCCTTTGTTCCATGACAAGATGCATTACCGTCCTGAGGAAAACTTTAATCTCCTTTGTTCCATGACAAGATGCATTACCGCCCTGAAGACAACTTTAATCTCCTTTGTTCCATGACAAGATGCATTACCGTCCTGAAGAAAACTTTAATCTCCTTTGTTCCATGACCAGATGCATTACCACCCTGAAGAAAACTTTAATCTCCTTTGTTCCATGACAAGGTACATTACCGTCCTTAAGAAAACTTTAATCTCATTTGTTCCATGACAAGATGCATTACCGTCCTGAAGAAAACTTTAATCTTCTTTGTTCCATGACAAGATGCATTACCGTCCTGAAGAAAACTTTAATCTCCTTTGTTCCATGACAAGATGCATTACCGTCCTGAAGAAAACTTTAATCTATTTTGTTCCATGACAAATTGCATTACCGTCCAGAAGAAAACTTTAATCTCCTTTTTTCCATGGCAAGATGCATTACCGTCCTGAAAAAAACTTTAATCTCCTTTGTTCCATGAAAAATGCATTACCGTCCAGAAGAAAACTTTAATCTCCTTTGTTCCATGACAAGATGCATTACCGTCCTGAAGAAAACTTTAATCTCATTTGTTCCATGACAAGATGCATTACCGTCCTGAAGAAAACTTTAATCTCCTTTGTTCCATGACAAGATGCATTATCGTCCTGAAGAAAACTTTAATCTCCTTTTTCCATGACAAGATGCATTACCTTCCTGAAGAAAACTTTAATCACCTTTGTTCCATGACAAGATGCAATACCGTCCTGAAGAAAACTTTAATCTCCTTGGTTCCGTGACAAGATGCATTACCGTTTTGAAGAAAACTTTTATCTCCTTTGTTCCATGACAAGATGCATTACCGTCCTGAAGAAAACTTTAATCTCCTTTGTTCCATGACAAGATGCATTACCGTCTTGAAGAAAACTTTAATCTCCTTTGTTCCATGACAAGATGAATTACCGTCCTGAAGAATACTTTAATCTCCTTTTTCCATGACAAGATGCATTACCGTCCTGAAGACAACTTTAATCTCCTTTGTTCCATGACAAGATGCATTACCGTCTTGAAGAAAACTTTAATCTCCTTTGTCCCATGACAAGATGAATTACCGTCCTGAAGAATACTTTAATCTCCTTTGTGCCATGACAAGATGCATTACCGTCCTGAAGAAAACTTTAATCTCCTTTGTTCCATGACAAGATGCATTACCGTCCTGAAGAAAACTTTAATCTCCTTTGTTCCATGGCAAGATGCATTACCGTCCTGAAGAAAAATTTAATCTCTTTTTTTCCGTGACAAGATGCATTACCGTCCTGAAGAAAACTTTAATCTCCTTTTTCCATGGCAAGATGTATTACCGTCCTGTAGAAAACTTTAATCTCCTTTGTTCCATGACAAGATGCATTACCGTCCTGAGGAAAACTTTAATCTCCTTTGTTCCATGACAAGATACATTACCGCCCTGAAGACAACTTTAATCTCCTTTGTTCCATGACAAGATGCATTACCGTCCTGAAGAAAACTTTAATCTCCTTTGTTCCATGACCAGATGCATTACCACCCTGAAGAAAACTTTAATCTCCTTTGTTCCATGACAAGGTACATTACCGTCCTTAAGAAAACTTTAATCTCCTTTGTTCCATGACAAGATGCAATACCGTCCTGAAGAAAACTTTAATCTCCTTTTTTCCATGACAAGATGCATTACCGTCCTGAAGAAAACTTTAATCTTCTTTTTCCATGACAAGATGCATTACCGTCCTGAAGAAAACTTTAGTCTCCTTTGTTCCATGACAAGATGCATTACCGTCCTGAAGAAAACTTTAATCTCCTTTGTTCCATGACAAGATGCATTACCGTCCTGAAGAAAACTTTAATCTATTTTGTTCCATGACAAATTGCATTACCGTCCAGAAGAAAACTTTAATCTCCTTTTTTCCATGGCAAGATGCATTACCGTCATGAAAAAAACTTTAATCTCCTTTGTTCCATGACAAAATGCATTACCGTCCAGAAGAAAACTTTAATCTCCTTTGTTCCATGACAAGATGCATTACCGTCCTGAAGAAAACTTTAATCTCATTGGTTCTATGACAAGATGCATCACCGTCCTGAAGAAAACTTTAATCTCCTTTGTTCCATGACAAGATGCATTACCGTCCTGAAGAAAACTTTAATCTCCTTTTTCCATGACAAGATGCATTACCTTCCTGAAGAAAACTTTAATCACCTTTGTTCCATGACAAGAGGCAATACCGTCCTGAAGAAAACTTTAATCTCCTTGGTTCCGTGACAAGATGCATTACCGTTTTGAAGAAAACTTTTATCTCCTTTGTTCCATGACAAGATGCATTACCGTCCTGAAGAAAACTTTAGTCTCCTTTGTTCCATGACAAGATGCATTACCGTCCTGAAGAAAACTTTAATCTCCTTTGTTCCATGACAAGATGCATTACCGTCCTGAAGAAAACTTTAATCTCCTTTGTTCCATGACAAGATGCATTACCGTCCTGAAGAAAACTTTAATCTATTTTGTTCCATGACAAATTGCATTACCGTCCAGAAGAAAACTTTAATCTCCTTTTTTCCATGGCAAGATGCATTACCGTCCTGAAAAAAACTTTAATCTCCTTTGTTCCATGAAAAATGCATTACCGTCCAGAAGAAAACTTTAATCTCCTTTGTTCCATGACAAGATGCATTACCGTCCTGAAGAAAACTTTAATCTCATTTGTTCCATGACAAGATGCATTACCGTCCTGAAGAAAACTTTAATCTCCTTTGTTCCATGACAAGATGCATTATCGTCCTGAAGAAAACTTTAATCTCCTTTTTCCATGACAAGATGCATTACCTTCCTGAAGAAAACTTTAATCACCTTTGTTCCATGACAAGATGCAATACCGTCCTGAAGAAAACTTTAATCTCCTTGGTTCCGTGACAAGATGCATTACCGTTTTGAAGAAAACTTTTATCTCCTTTGTTCCATGACAAGATGCATTACCGTCCTGAAGAAAACTTTAATCTCCTTTGTTCCATGACAAGATGCATTACCGTCTTGAAGAAAACTTTAATCTCCTTTGTTCCATGACAAGATGAATTACCGTCCTGAAGAATACTTTAATCTCCTTTTTCCATGACAAGATACATTACCGTCCTGAAGACAACTTTAATCTCCTTTGTTCCATGACAAGATGCATTACCGTCTTGAAGAAAACTTTAATCTCCTTTGTCCCATGACAAGATGAATTACCGTCCTGAAGAATACTTTAATCTCCTTTGTGCCATGACAAGATGCATTACAGTCCTGAAGAAAACTTTAATCTCCTTTGTTCCATGACAAGATGCATTACCGTCCTGAATAAAACTTTAATCTCTTTTGTTCCATGGCAAGATGCATTACCGTCCTGAAGAAAAATTTAATCTCTTTTTTTCCGTGACAAGATGCATTACCGTCCTGAAGAAAACTTTAATCTCCTTTTTCCATGGCAAGATGTATTACCGTCCTGTAGAAAACTTTAATCTCCTTTGTTCCATGACAAGATGCATTACCGTCCTGAGGAAAACTTTAATCTCCTTTGTTCCATGACAAGATGCATTACCGCCCTGAAGACAACTTTAATCTCCTTTGTTCCATGACAAGATGCATTACCGTCCTGAAGAAAACTTTAATCTCCTTTGTTCCATGACCAGATGCATTACCACCCTGAAGAAAACTTTAATCTCCTTTGTTCTATGACAAGGTACATTACCGTCCTTAAGAAAACTTTAATCTCATTTGTTCCATGACAAGATGCATTACCGTCCTGAAGAAAACTTTAATCTTCTTTGTTCCATGACAAGATGCATTACCGTCCTGAAGAAAACTTTTATCGCCTTTGTTCCATGACATGATGCATTACCGTCCTGAAGAAAACTTTAAATTCCTTGGTTCCATGACAAGATGCATTACCTGTCTTGAAGAAAACTTTAATCTCCTTTGTTCCATGACCAGATGAATTACCGTCCTGAAGAATACTTTAATCTCCTTTTTCCATGACAAGATGCATTACCGCCCTGAAGTAAACTTTAATCTCCTTTGTTCCATGACTAGATGCATTACCGTCCTGAAGAAAACATTAATCTCCTTTGTTCCATGACAAGATGCATTACCGTCCTGAAGAAGACTTTAAGCTCCTTTGTTCCATGACAAGATGAATTACCGTCCTGTAGAAAACTTTAATCTCCTTTGTTCCATGACAAGATGCATTACCGTCCTGAAGACAACTTTAATCTCCTTTGTTCCATGACAAGATGCATTACCGTCCTGAAGAAAACTTTAATCTCCTTTGTTCCATGACAAGATGCATTACCGTCCTGACCAAACCTTTAATCTCTTTTGTTCCATGACAAGATGCATTACCGTCCTGAAGAAGACTTTAATCTCCTTTGTGCCATGACAAGATGCATTACCGTCCTGAAGAAAACTTTAATCTCCTTTGTTCCATGACAAGATATATTACCGTCCTGAAGAAAACTTTAATCTCCTTTGTTCCATGACAAGATGCAATACAGTCCTGAAGAAAACTTTAACCTCCCTTGTTCCACGAGAAGATGCATTACCGTCCTGAAGAAAACTTTAATCTCCTTTGTTCCATGACAAGATGCATTACCGCCCTGAAGAAAACTTTAATCTCCTTTGTTCCATGACAAGATGCATTACCGTCCTGAAGAAAAGTTTAATCTCCTTTGTTCCATGACAAGATGCAATACCGTCCTGAAGAAAACTTTAATCTCCTTTTTTCCATGACAAGATGCATTACCGTCCTGAAGACAACTTTAATCTCCTTTGTTCCACGACAAGATGCATTACCGTCCTGACCAAACCTTTAATCTCTTTTGTTCCATGACAAGATGCATTACCGTCCTGAAGAAGACTTTAATCTCCATTGTGCCATGACAAGATGCATTACCGTCCTGAAGAAAAGTTTAATCTCCTTTGTTCCATGACAAGATGCATTACCGCCCTGAAGAAAACTTTAATCTCCTTTGTTCCATGACAAGATGCATTACCGTCCAGAAGAAAACTTTAATCTCCTTTGTTCCATGACAAGATGCAATACCGTCCTGAAGAAAACTTTAATCTCCTTTGTTCCATGACAAGATGCAATACCGTCCTGAAGAAAACTTTAATCTCCTTTGTTCCATGACAAGATGCATTACCGTCCTGAAGGAAACCTTAATCTCCTTTGTTCCATGACAAGATGCATTACCGTCCTGAAGAAAACTTTAATCTCCTTTGTTCCATTGCAAGACGCATTATCGTCCTGAAGAAAACTTTAATCTCCTTTGTTCCATGACAAGATGCATTACCGTCCTGAAGAAAACTTTAATCTCATTTGTTCCATGACAAGATGCAATACCGTCCTGAAGAAAACTTTAATCTCCTTTGTTCCATGACAAGATGCAATACCGTCCTGAAGAAAACTTTAATCTCCTTTGTTCCATGACAAGATGCATTACCGTCCTGAAGGAAACCTTAATCTCCTTTGTTCCATGACAAGATGCATTACCGTCCTGAAGAAAACTTTAATCTCCTTTGTTCCATTGCAAGACGCATTATCGTCCTGAAGAAAACTTTAATCTCCTTTGTTCCATGACAAGATGCATTACCGTCCTGAAGAAAACTTTAATCTCATTTGTTCCATGACAAGATGCATTACCGTCCTGAAGAAAACTTTAATCTCCTTTGTTCCATGACAAGATGCATTACCGTCCTGAAGAAAACTTTAATCTCCTTTGTTCCATGACAAGATGCATTACCGTCCTGAAGAAAACTTTAATCTCTTTTGTTCCATGACAAGATGCATTACCGTCCAGAAGAAAACTTTAATCTCCTTTGTTCCATGACAAGATGCATTACCGTCCAGAAGAAAACTTTAATCTCCTTTGTTCCATGACAAGATGCATTACCGTCCTGAAGAAAACTTTAATCTCCTTTGTTCCATGACAAGATGCATTACCGTCCAGAAGAAAACTTTAATCTCCTTTGTTCCATGACAAGATGCATTACCGTCCTGAAGAAAACTTTAATCTCCCTTGTTCCATGACAAGATGAATTACCGTCCTGAAGAAAACTTTAATCTCCTTTGTGCCATGACAATATGCATTACCGTCCTGAAGAAAACTTTAATCTCCTTTGTTCCATGACAAGATACATTACCGTCCTGAAGAAACTTTAATCTCCTTTGTTCCATGACAAGATGCATTACCGTCCTGAAGAAAACTTTAATCTCCTTTGTTCCATGACAAGATGCATTACCGCCCTGAAGAACACTTTAATCTCCTTTGTTCCATGACAATATACATTACCGTCCTGAAGAAAACTTTAATCTCCTTTGTTCCATGACAAGATGCAATACCGTCCTGAAGAAAACTTTAATCTTCTTAGTTCCATGACAAGATGCATTACCGTCCTAAAGAAAACTTTAATCTCCTTTGTTCCATGACAAGATATATTACCGTCCTGAAGAAAACTTTAATCTCCTTTCTTCCATGACAAGATGCATTACCGTCCTAAAGAAAACTTTAATCTCCTTTGTTCCATGACAAGATGCATTACCGTCCTGAAGAAAACTTTAATCTCCTTTGTTCCATGACAAGATGCATTACCGTCCTGAAGAAAACTTTAACCTCCCTTGTTCCACGACAAGATGCATTACCGTCCTGAAGAAAACTTTAATCTCCTTTGTTCCATGACAAGATGCATTACCGCCCTGAAGGCAACTTTAATCTCCTTTGTTCCATGACAAAGATGCATTACCGTCCTGAAGAAAAGTTTAATCTCCTTTGTTCCATGACAAGATGCAATACCGTCCTGAAGAAAACTTTAATCTCCTTTTTTCCATGACAAGATGCATTACCGTCCTGAAGAAAACTTTAATCTTCTTTGTTCCATGACAAGATGCATTACCGTCCTGACCAAAACTTTAATCTCTTTTTTTCCATGACTAGATGCATTACCGTCCTGAAGAAGACTTAATCTCCTTTGTGCCATGACAAGATGCATTACCGTCCTGAAGAAAACTTTAATCTCCTTTGTTCCATGACAAGATGCATTACCGTCCTGAAGAAAACTTTAATCTCTTTTTTTCCATGACAAGATGCATTACCGTCTTGAAGAAAACTTTAATCTCCTTTTTCCATGGCAAGATGCTTTACCGTCCTGTAGAAAACTTTAATCTCCTTTGTTCCATGACAAGATGCATTACCGTCCTGAAGGAAACCTTAATCTCCTTTGTTCCATGACATGATGCATTACCGTCCTGAAGAAAACTTTAATCTCCTTTGTTCCATGGCAAGACGCATTACCGTCCTGAAGAAAACTTTAATCTCCTTTGTTCCATGACAAGATGCATTACCGTCCTGAAGAAAACTTTAATCTCCTTTGTTCCATGACAAGATGCATTACCGTCCTGAAAAAACTTTAATCTCCTTTGTTCCATGTCAAGATGCATTACCGTCCTGAAGAAAACTTTAATCTCCTTTGTTCCATGACAAGATGCATTGCCGTCCTGAAGAAAACTTTAATCTCTTTTGTTCCATGACAAGATGCATTACCGTCCAGAAGAAAACTTTAATCTCCTTTGTTCCATGACAAGATGCATTACCGTCCTGAAGAAAACTTTAATCTCCCTTGTTCCATGACAAGATGCATTACCGTCCTGAAGAAAATTTTAATCTCCTTTGTTCCATGACAAGATGCATTACCGCCCTGAAGAAAACTTTAAACACCTTTGTTCCATGACAAGATGCATTACCGTCCTGAAGAAAACTTTAATCTCCTTTGTTCCATGACAAGATGCATTACCGTCCTGAAGAAAACTTTAATCTCCTTTGTTCCATGACAAGATGCAATACCGTCCTGAAGAAAACTTTAATCTTCTTAGTTCCATGACAAGATGCATTACCGTCCTAAAGAAAACTTTAATCTCCTTTGTTCCATGACAAGATATATTACCGTCCTGAAGAAAACTTTAATCTCCTTTGTTCCATGACAAGATGCATTACCGTCCTAAGGAAAACTTTAATCTCATTTGTTCCATGACAAGATGCATTACCGTCCTGAAGAAAACTTTAATCTCCTTTGTTCCATGACAAGATGCATTACCGTCCTGAAGAAAACTTTAACCTCCCTTGTTCCACGACAAGATGCATTACCGTCCTGAAGAAAACTTTAATCTCCTTTGTTCCATGACAAGATGCATTACCGCCCTGAAGGCAACTTTAATCTCCTTTGTTCCATGACAAAGATGCATTACCGTCCTGAAGAAAAGTTTAATCTCCTTTGTTCCATGACAAGATGCAATACCGTCCTGAAGAAAACTTTAATCTCCTTTTTTCCATGACAAAATGCATTACCGTCCTGAAGAAAACTTTAATCTTCTTTGTTCCATGACAAGATGCATTACCGTCCTGACCAAACCTTTAATCTCTTTTTTTCCATGACTAGATGCATTACCGTCCTGAAGAAGACTTAATCTCCTTTGTGCCATGACAAGATGCATTACCGTCCTGAAGAAAACTTTAATCTCCTTTGTTCCATGACAAGATGCATTACCGTCCTGAAGAAAACTTTAATCTCTTTTTTTCCATGACAAGATGCATTACTGTCTTGAAGAAAACTTTAATCTCCTTTTTCCATGGCAAGATGCATTACCGTCCTGAAGAAAACTTTAATCTCCTTTGTTCCATGACAAGATGCATTACCGTCCTGAAGGAAACCTTAATCTCCTTTGTTCCATGACATGATGCATTACCGTCCTGAAGAAAACTTTAATCTCCTTTGTTCCATGGCAAGACGCATTACCGTCCTGAAGAAAACTTTAATCTCCTTTGTTCCATGACAAGATGCATTACCGTCCTGAAGAAAACTTTTATCACCTTTGTTCCATGACAAGATGCATTACCGTCCTGAAAAAACTTTAATCTCCTTTGTTCCATGGCAAGATGCATTGCCGTCCTGAAGAAAACTTTAATCTCTTTTGTTCCATGACAAGATGCATTACCGTCCTGAAGAAAACTTTAATCTCCTTTGTTCCATGACAAGATGCATTACCGTCCTGAAGAAAACTTTAATCTCCTTTGTTCCATGACAAGATGCATTACCGTCCTGAAGAAAACTTTAATCTCCTTTGTTCCATGACAAGATGCATTACCGTCCTGAAGAAAACTTTAATCTCCTTTGTTCCATGACAAGATGCATTACCGTCCTGAAGAAAACTTTAATCTCCTTTGTTCCATGACAAGATGCATTACCGTCCAGAAGAAAACTTTAATCTCCTTTGTTCCATGACAAGATGCATTACCGTCCTGAAGAAAACTTTAATCTCCTTTGTTCCATGACAAGATGCATTACCGTCCTGAAGAAAACTTCTATGTCATTTGTTCCATGACAAGATGCATTACCGTCCTGAAGACAACTTTAATCTCCTTTGTTCCATGACAAGATGCATTACCGTCCTGAAGAAAACTTTAATCTCTTTTTTTCCATGACAAGATGCATTACCATCTTGAAGAAAACTTTAATCTCCTTTTTCCATGGCAAGATGCATTACCGTCCTGAAGAAAACTTTAATCTCCTTTGTTCCATGACAAGATGCATTACCGTCCTGAAGGAAACCTTAATCTCCTTTGTTCCATGACATGATGCATTACCGTCCTGAAGAAAACTTTAATCTTCTTTGTTCCATGGCAAGACGCATTACCGTCCTGAAGAAAACTTTAATCTCCTTTGTTCCATGACAAGATGCATTGCCGTCCTGAAGAAAACTTTTATCTCCTTTGTTCCATGACAAGATGCATTACCGTCCTGAAAAAACTTTAATCTCCTTTGTTCCATGGCAAGATGCATTGCCGTCCTGAAGAAAACTTTAATCTCTTTTGTTCCATGACAAGATGCATTACCGTCCTGAAGAAAACTTTAATCTCCTTTGTTCCATGACAAGATGCATTACCGTCCTGAAGAAAACTTTAATCTCCTTTGTTCCATGACAAGATGCATTACCGTCCTGAAGAAAACTTTAATCTCCTTTGTTCCATGACAAGATGCATTACCGTCCTGAAGAAAACTTTAATCTCCTTTGTTCCATGACAAGATGCATTACCGTCCAGAAGAAAACTTTAATCTCCTTTGTTCCATGACAAGATGTATTACCGTCCTGAAGAAAACTTTAATCTCCTTTGTTCCATGACAAGATGCATTACCGTCCTGAAGAAAACTTCAATGTCATTTGTTCCATGACAAGATGCATTACCGTCCTGAAGACAACTTTAATCTCCTTTGTTCCATGACAAGATGCATTACCGTCCTGAAGACAACTTTAATCTCCTTTTTTCCATGACAAGATGCATTACCGTCCTGAAGACAACTTTAATCTCCTTTGTTCCATGACAAGATGCATTACCGTCCTGAAGAAAACTTCAATGTCATTTGTTCCATGACAAGATGCATTACCGTCCTGAAGAAAACTGTAATCTCCTATGTTCCATGACAAGATGCATTACCGTCCTGAAGAAAACTTTAATCTCCTTTGTTCCATGACAAGATGCATTACCGTCCTGAAGGAAACCTTAATCTCCTTTGTTCCATGACATGATGCATTACCGTCCTGAAGAAAACTTTAATCTTCTTTGTTCCATGGCAAGACGCATTACCGTCCTGAAGAAAACTTTAATCTCCTTTGTTCCATGACAAGATGCATTGCCGTCCTGAAGAAAACTTTTATCTCCTTTGTTCCATGACAAGATGCATTACCGTCCTGAAAAAACTTTAATCTCCTTTGTTCCATGGCAAGATGCATTGCCGTCCTGAAGAAAACTTTAATCTCTTTTGTTCCATGACAAGATGCATTACCGTCCTGAAGAAAACTTTAATCTCCTTTGTTCCATGACAAGATGCATTACCGTCCTGAAGAAAACTTTAATCTCCTTTGTTCCATGACAAGATGCATTACCGTCCTGAAGAAAACTTTAATCTCCTTTGTTCCATGACAAGATGCATTACCGTCCTGAAGAAAACTTTAATCTCCTTTGTTCCATGACAAGATGCATTACCGTCCAGAAGAAAACTTTAATCTCCTTTGTTCCATGACAAGATGTATTACCGTCCTGAAGAAAACTTTAATCTCCTTTGTTCCATGACAAGATGCATTACCGTCCTGAAGAAAACTTCAATGTCATTTGTTCCATGACAAGATGTATTACCGTCCTGAAGACAACTTTAATCTCCTTTGTTCCATGACAAGATGCATTACCGTCCTGAAGACAACTTTAATCTCCTTTGTTCCATGACAAGATGCATTACCGTCCTGAAGACAACTTTAATCTCCTTTGTTCCATGACAAGATGCATTACCGTCCTGAAGAAAACTTCAATGTCATTTGTTCCATGACAAGATGCATTACCGTCCTGAAGAAAACTGTAATCTCCTATGTTCCATGACAAGATGCATTACCGTCCTGAAGAAAACTTTAATCTCCTTTGTTCCATGACAAGATGCATTACCGTCCAGAAGTAAACTTTAATCTCCTTTGTTCCATGACAAGATGCATTACCGTCCTGAAGAAAACTTTAATCTTTTTTTTTCCATGACAAGATGCATTACCGTCCTGAAGAAAACTTTAATCTCCTTTTTCCATGGCAAGATGCATTACCGTCCTGAAGAAAACTTTAATCTCCTTTGTTCCATGACAAGATGCATTACCGTCCTGAAGAAAACTTTAATCTCCTTTGTTCCCTGACAAGATGCATTACCGTCCAGAAGAAAACTTTAATCTCCTTTGTTCCATGACAAGATGCAATACCGTCCTGAAGAAAACTTTAATCTCCTTTTTTCCATGACAAGATGCAATACCGTCCTGAAGAAAACTTTAATTTTCTTTGTTCCATGACAAGATGCATTACCGTCCTGAAGGAAACCTTAATCTCCTTTGTTCCATGACATGATGCATTACCGTCCTGAAGAAAACTTTAATCTCCTTTGTTCCATGGCAAGACGCATTACCGTCCTGAAGAAAACTTTAATCTCCTTTGTTCCATGACAAGATGCATTACCGTCCTGAAGAAAACTTTAATCTCCTTTGTTCCATGACAAGATGCATTACCGTCCTGAAGAAGATTTTAATCTCCTTTGTGCCATGACAAGCTGCATTACGGTTCTGAAGAAAATTTTAATCTCTTTTGTTCCATGACAAGATGCATTACCGTCCAGAAGAAAACTTTAATCTCCTTTGTTCCATGACAAGATGCATTACCGTCCTGAAGAAAACTTTAATCTCCTTTGTTCCATGACAAGATGCATTACCGTCCTGAAGAAAACTTTAATCTCCTTTGTTCCATGACAAGATGCATTACCGTCCTGAAGAAGATTTTAATCTCCTTTGTGCCATGACAAGCTGCATTACGGTTCTGAAGAAAACTTTAATCTCCTTTGTTCCATGACAAGATGCATTACCGTCCAGAAGTAAACTTTAATCTCCTTTGTTCCATGACAAGATGCATTACCGTCCTGAAGAAAACTTTAATCTCCTTTGTTCCATGACAAGATGCATTACCGTCCTGAAGAAGATTTTAATCTCCTTTGTGCCATGACAAGCTGCATTACGGTTCTGAAGAAAACTTTAATCTCCTTTGTTCCATGACAAGATGCATTACCGTCCAGAAGAAAACTTTAATCTCCTTTGTTCCATGACAAGATGCATTACCGTCCTGAAGAAAACTTTAATCTCCTTTGTTCCATGACAAGATGCATTACCGTCCTGAAGAAGATTTTAATCTCCTTTGTGCCATGACAAGCTGCATTACGGTTCTGAAGAAAACTTTAATCTCCTTTGTTCCATGACAAGTTGCATTGCCGTCCTGAAGAAAACTTTAATCTCTTTTGTTCCATGACAAGATGCATTACCTTCCAGAAGAAAACTTTAATCTCCTTTGTTCCATGACAAGATGCATTACCGTCCTGAAGAAAACTTTAATCTCCCTTGTTCCATGACAAGATGCATTACCGTCCTGAAGAAAATTTTAATCTCCTTTGTTCCATGACCAGATGCATTACCGCCCTGAAGAAAACTTTAATCACCTTTGTTCCATGACAAGATGCATTACCGTCCTGAAGACAACTTTAATCTCCTTTGTTCCATGACAAGATGCATTACCGTTCTGAAGAAAACTTTAATCTCCTTTGTTCCATGACAATATGCATTACCGTCCTGAAGTAGACTTTAATCTCCTTTGTTCCATGACAAGATGCATTACCGTCCTAAAGAAAACTTTAATCTCATTTGTTCCATGACAAGATGCATAACCGCCCTGAAGAAAACTGTAATCTCCTTTGTTCCATGACAAGATGCATTACCGTCCTGAAGAAAACTTTAATCTCTTTTGTTCCATGACAAGATGCATTACCGTCCTGAAAAAACTTTAATCTCCTTTGTTCCATGACAAGATGCATTACCGTCCTGAAGAAAACTTTAATCTCCTTTGTTCCATGACAAGATGCATTACCGTCCAGAAGAAAACTTTAATCTCCTTTGTTCCATGACAAGATGCAATACCGTCCTGAAGAAAACTTTAATCTCCTTTTTTCCATGACAAGATGCATTACAGTCCTGAAGAAAACTTTAATCTCCTTTGTTCCATGACAAGATGCATTACTGTCCTGACCAAACCTTTAATCTCTTTTGTTCCATGATAAGATGCATTACCGTCCTGAAGAAGACTTTAATCTCCTTTGTGCCATGACAAGATGCATTACCGTCCTGAAGAAAACTTTAATCTCCTTTGTTCCATGACAAGATGCATTACCGTCCTGAAGAAAACTTTAATCTCCTTTGTTCCATGAAAAGATGCATTACCGTCCTGAAGAAAACTTTAATCTCTTTTGTTCCATGACAAGATGCAATACCGTCCTGAAGAAAATTTTATCTCGTTTGTTCCATGACAAGATGCATTACCGTCCTGAAGAAAACTTTAATCTCCTTTGTTCCATGACAAGATGCATTACCGTCCTGAAGAAAACTTTAATCTCCTTTGTTCCATGACAAGATGCATTACCGTCCAGAAGAAAACTTTAATCTCCTTTGTTCCATGACAAGATGCATTACCGTCCTGAAGAAAACTTTAATCTCCCTTGTTCCATGACAAGATGCATTACCGTCCTGAAGAAAACTTTAATCTCCTTTGTTCCATGACAAGATGCATTACCGCCCTGAAGACAACTTTAATCTCCTTTGTTCCATGACAAGATGCATTACCGTCCTGAAGAAAACTTTAATCTCCTTTGTTCCATGACAAGATGCATTACCGCCCTGAAGACAACTTTAATCTCCTTTGTTCCATGACAATATGCATTACCGTCCTGAAGAAAAGTTTAATCTTCTTTGTTCCATGACAAGATGCATTACCGCCCTGAAGATAACTGTAATCTCCTTTGTTCCATGACAAGACACATTACCGTCCTGAAGAAAACTTTAATCTCCTTTGTTCCATGACAAGATGCAATACCGTCCTGAAGAAAACTTTAATCTCCTTTGTTCCATGACAAGATGCATTACCGTCCTGAAGGAAACCTTAATTTCCTTTGTTCCATGACAAGATGCATTACCGTCCTGAAGAAAACTTTAATCTCCTTTGTTCCATGGCAAGACGCATTACCGTCCTGAAGAAAACTTTAATCTCCTTTGTTCCATGACAAGATGCTTTACCGTCCTGAAGAAAACTTTAATCTCCTTTGTTCCATGACAAGATGCATTACCGTCCTGAAGAAAACTTTAATCTCCTTTGTTCCATGACAAGATGCATTACCGTCCTGAAGAAAACTTTAATCTCTTTTGTTCCATGACAAGATGCATTACCGTCCTGAAGAAAACTTTAATCCACTTTGTTCCATGACAAGATGCATTACCGTCCTGAAGAAAACTTTAATCTCTTTTGTTCCATGACAAATTGCATTACCGTCCAGAAGAAAACTTTAATCTCCTTTTTTCCATGGCAAGATGCATTACCGTCCTGAAAAAAACTTTAATCTCCTTTGTTCCATGACAAGATGCATTACCGTCCAGAAGAAAACTTTAATCTCCTTTGTTCCATGACAAGATGCATTACCGTCCTGAAGAAAACTTTAATCTCCTTTGTTCCATGACAAGATGCATTACCGTCCTGAAGAAATCTTTAATCTCCTTGGTTCCGTGACAAGATGCATTACCGTTTTGAAGAAAACTTTTATCTCCTTTGTTCCATGACATGATGCATTACCGTCCTGAAGAAAACTTTAATCTCCTTTGTTCCATGACAAGATGCATTACCGTCTTGAAGAAAACTTTAATCTCCTTTGTTCCATGACAAGATGAATTACCGTCCTGAAGAATACTTTAATCTCCTTTTTCCATGACAAGATGCATTACTGCCCTGAAGAAAACTTTAATCTCCTTTGTTCCATGACAAGATGCATTACCGTCCTGAAGAAAACTTTAATCTCCTTTGTTCCATGACAAGATGCATTACCGTCCTGAAGAAAACTTTAATCTCCTTTTTTCCATGGCAAGATGCATTACCGTCCTGAAGAAAACTTTAATCTCCTTTGTTCCATGACAAGATGCATTACCTTCCTGACCAAACCTTTAATCTCCTTTGTTCCATGACAAGATGCATTACGGTCCTGAAGAAAACTTTAATCTCCTTTGTTCCATGGCAAGATGCATTACCGTCCTGAAGAAAACTTTAATCTCCTTTTTTCCATGACAAGATGCATTCCCGTCCTGAAGAAAACTTTAATCTCCTTTGTTCCATGACAAGATGCATTACCGTCCTGAAGAAAACTTTAATCTCCTTTTTTCCATGGCAAGATGCATTACCGTCCTGAAGAAAACTTTAATCTCCTTTTTTCCATGACAAGATGCATTCCCGTCCTGAAGAAAACTTTAATCTCCTTTGTTCCATGACAAGATGCATTACCGTCCTGAAGAAAACTTTAATCTCCTTTGTTCCATGGCAAGACGCATTACCGTCCTGAAGAAAACTTTAATCTCCTTTGTTCCATGACAAGATGCTTTACCGTCCTGAAGAAAACTTTAATCTCCTTTGTTCCATGACAAGATGCATTACCGTCCTGAAGAAAACTTTAATCTCCTTTGTTCCATGACAAGATGCATTACCGTCCTGAAGAAAACTTTAATCTCTTTTGTTCCATGACAAGATGCATTACCGTCCTGAAGAAAACTTTAATCCACTTTGTTCAATGACAAGATGCATTACCGTCCTGAAGAAAACTTTAATCTCTTTTGTTCCATGACAAATTGCATTACCGTCCAGAAGAAAACTTTAATCTCCTTTTTTCCATGGCAAGATGCATTACCGTCCTGAAAAAAACTTTAATCTCCTTTGTTCCATGACAAGATGCATTACCGTCCAGAAGAAAACTTTAATCTCCTTTGTTCCATGACAAGATGCATTACCGTCCTGAAGAAAACTTTAATCTCCTTTGTTCCATGACAAGATGCATTACCGTCCTGAAGAAATCTTTAATCTCCTTGGTTCCGTGACAAGATGCATTACCGTTTTGAAGAAAACTTTTATCTCCTTTGTTCCATGACATGATGCATTACCGTCCTGAAGAAAACTTTAATCTCCTTTGTTCCATGACAAGATGCATTACCGTCTTGAAGAAAACTTTAATCTCCTTTGTTCCATGACAAGATGAATTACCGTCCTGAAGAATACTTTAATCTCCTTTTTCCATGACAAGATGCATTACTGCCCTGAAGAAAACTTTAATCTCCTTTGTTCCATGACAAGATGCATTACCGTCCTGAAGAAAACTTTAATCTCCTTTGTTCCATGACAAGATGCATTACCGTCCTGAAGAAAACTTTAATCTCCTTTTTTCCATGGCAAGATGCATTACCGTCCTGAAGAAAACTTTAATCTCCTTTGTTCCATGACAAGATGCATTACCTTCCTGACCAAACCTTTAATCTCCTTTGTTCCATGACAAGATGCATTACGGTCCTGAAGAAAACTTTAATCTCCTTTGTTCCATGGCAAGATGCATTACCGTCCTGAAGAAAACTTTAATCTCCTTTTTTCCATGACAAGATGCATTCCCGTCCTGAAGAAAACTTTAATCTCCTTTGTTCCATGACAAGATGCATTACCGTCCTGAAGAAACCTTTAATCTCCTTTTTTCCATGGCAAGATGCATTACCGTCCTGAAGAAAACTTTAATCTCCTTTTTTCCATGACAAGATGCATTCCCGTCCTGAAGAAAACTTTAATCTCCTTTGTTCCATGACAAGATGCATTACCGTCCTG
Organism: Acanthosepion esculentum; assembly: GCA_964036315.1. Lineage (NCBI taxonomy): Eukaryota > Metazoa > Mollusca > Cephalopoda > Sepiida > Sepiidae > Acanthosepion > Acanthosepion esculentum. The sequence goes on along the minus strand of OZ038482.1, from coordinate 14,379,525 downwards.
AAGAAAACTTTAATCTCCTTTTTTCCATGGCAATATGCATTACCGTCCTGAAGAAAACTTTAATCTCCTTTGTTCCATGACAAGATGCATTACCGTCCTGAAGAAAACTTTAATCTCCTTTGTTCCATGACAAGATGCATTACCGTCCTGAAGAAAACTTTAATCTCCTTTGTTCCATGACAAGATGCATTACCGTCCAGAAGAAAACTTTAATCTCTTTTGTTCCATGACAAATTGCATTACCGTCCAGAAGAAAACTTTAATCTCCTTTTTTCCATGGCAAGATGCCTTACCGTCCTGAAGAAAACTTTAATCTCCTTTGTTCCATGACAAGATGCATTACCGTCCTGAAGAAAACTTTAATCTCCTTTGTTCCATGACAAGATGCATTACCGTCCAGAAGAAAACTTTAATCTCCTTTGTTCCATGACAAGATGCATTACCGTCCTGAAGAAAACTTTAATCTCATTTGTTCCATGACAAGATGCATTACCGTCCTGAAGAAAACTTTAATCTCCTTTGTTCCATGACAAGATGCATTACCGTCCTGAAGAAAACTTTAATCTCCTTTGTTCCATGACAAGATGCATTACCTTCCTGAAGAAAACTTTAATCTCCTTTGTTCCATGACAAGATGCAATACCGTCCTGAAGAAAACTTTAATCTCCTTGGTTCCGTGACAAGATGCATTACCGTTTTGAAGAAAACTTTTATCTCCTTTGTTCCATGACATGATGCATTACCGTCCTGAAGAAAACTTTAATCTCCTTTGTTCCATGACAAGATGCATTACCGTCTTGAAGAAAACTTTAATCTCCTTTGTTCCATGACAAGATGAATTACCGTCCTGAAGAATACTTTAATCTCCTTTTTCCATGACAAGATATATTACCGCCCTGAAGAAAACTTTAATCTCCTTTGTTCCATGACAAGATGCATTACCGTCCTGAAGAAAACTTTAATCTCTTTTGTTCCATGACAAGATGCATTACCGTCCTGAAGAAAACTTTAATCTCCTTTGTTCCATGGCAAGATGCATTACCGTCCTGAAGAAAACTTTAATCTCCTTTGTTCCATGACAAGATGCATTACCGTCCTGAAGAAAACTTTAATCTCCCTTGTTCCATGACAAGATGAATTACCGTCCTGAAGAAAACTTTAATCTCCTTTGTGCCATGACAATATGCATTACCGTCCTGAAGAAAACTTTAATCTCCTTTGTTCCATGACAAGATACATTACCGTCCTGAAGAAAACTTTAATCTCCTTTGTTCCATGACAAGATGCATTACCGTCTTGAAGATAACTTTAATCTCCTTTGTTCCATGACAAGATGCATTACCGTCCTGAAGAAAACTTTAATCTCCCTTGTTCCATGACTAGATGAATTACCGTCCTGAAGAAAACTTTAATCTCCTTTGTTCCATGACAAGATGCATTACCGTCCTGAAGAAAACTTTAATCTCCTTTTTTCCATGACAAGATGCATTACCGCCCTGAAGAAAACTTTAATCTCCTTTGTTCCATGACAAGATGCATTACTGTCCTGAAGAAAACTTTAATCTCCTTTGTTCCATGACAAGATGAATTACCCTCCTGAAGAAAACTTTAATCTCCTTTGTTCCATGACAAGATGCATTACCGTCCTGAAGAAAACTTTAAACTCCTTTGTGCCATGACAAGATGCATTACCGTCCTGAAGAAAACTTTAATCTCCTTTGTTCCATGGCAAGATGCATTACCGTCTTGAAGAAAACTTTAATCTTCTTTGTTCCATGACAAGATGCATTACCGTCCCGAAGAAAACTTTAATCTCCTTTGTTCCATGACAAGATGCATTACCGTCCTGAAGAAAACTTTAATCTCCCTTGTTCCATGACAAGATGAATTACCGTCCTGAAGAAGACTTTAATCTCCCTTGTTCCATGACAAGATTAATTACCGTCCTGAAGAAAACTTTAATCTCCTTTGTTCCATGACAATATGCATTACCGTCCTTAAGAAAACTTTAATCTCCTTTGTTCCATGACAAGATGCATTACCGTCCTGAAGAAAACTTTAATCTCCTTTGTTCCATGACAAGATGCATTACTGTCCTGAAGAAAACTTTAATCTCCCTTGTTCCATGACAAGATGCATTACCGTCCTGAAGAAAACTTTAATCTCCTTTGTTCCATGACAAGATGCATTACCGTCCTGAAGAAAACTTTAATCTCCTTTGTTCCATGACAAGATGCATTACCGTCCTGAAGAAAACTTTAATCTCTTTTTTTCCATGACAAGATGCATTACCGTCCTGAAGAAAACTTTAATCTCTTTTGTTCCATGGCAAGATGCATTACCGTCCTGAAGAAAACTTTAATCTCCTTTGTTCCATGACAAGATGCATTACCGTCCAGAAGTAAACTTTAATCTCCTTTGTTCCATGACAAGATGCATTACCGTCCTGAAGAAAACTTTAATCTCCTTTGTTCCATGACAAGATGCATTACCGTCCAGAAGAAAACTTTAATCTCCTTTGTTCCATGACAAGATGCAATACCGTCCTGAAGAAAACTTTAATCTCCTTTTTTCCATGACAAGATGCATTACAGTCCTGAAGAAAACTTTAATCTCCTTTGTTCCATGACAAGATGCATTACTGTCCTGACCAAACCTTTAATCTCTTTTGTTCCATGATAAGATGCATTACCGTCCTGAAGAAGACTTTAATCTCCTTTGTGCCATGACAAGATGCATTACCGTCCTGAAGAAAACTTTAATCTCCTTTGTTCCATGACAAGATGCATTACTGTCCTGAAAAATGTCTTCATCGCTGAAACAAATTATGAATGGAATTCAAAGTACACAAATACATTTATGGTTGAGGTAATGACTGCCATCTCCCCTGGTTATTTAAATGATATCTAACCCCATATCATGAACGACTAGGGAAATTTACTTGTTTTTATCTGGCAGTCATCTTTGTTTCATTTGAATGGCACCAGGGAAAAGTTCCAGTATCAATGCCTTGGCCAATGCAGATTTATGATTCATCATTGAATATCACTCTCAGCCAACCATCCAACCTGCCATGATTGTTTCTCTTATGCCCCATTTTATCTTCATTTTCTTCTATTTGTCTATTAGTGCTGGTCTTCATTTCACTTTCCTGCATTTAACAGATTTCTTACAGTACACTCACAAATATGGACATTTTTTGAGACCATTTTCTATATTTTCTATTCTGACACTTTGATGTCTTTCATCATATAGTAGTATGTTTTCCTTTTTTAACTATCCCATTTCTGTATATGTCTATATTTCTGAGATGAGGTATTATGTCCTCAAGGACACCTGGCACAGTGGATAAAGGCGTTAGTTAGATCCAGTGACGGCACCCAAAGAGTTGTGAGTTCAATACCCGGTTAAGACAGTGCAGAACTTTCAGATGAAAATTAACAGGAGATAACTGATAACTGACATCCATTAAACATGGGACGTGGAACTAGAACAGTCTACCCCAGTGTTATGGGAACTTACCTATAACGAGAATGGACTCTTCCTGACTCTATAAATACTGCGCCTCTCTGAGAAAGAGGGATGAGGAACGAGTCGAGACATAACGAGGCAAGGCAATATTAGTTCACTCTAAACCAGACTGACAGTTAATACTAACACCATTCAACTTCTATTATATTTCTGTTGTAATATATCTTTGTTATTTACTACTCTTGTGTTCGTGTTGTTCTTCCTTGGTTCTACCTTGGACCATAACCGTGGTGCGAGCATATTGGACCATAACACCCAGTGAGCGAAATAAACGGTTAAGTTCGACATTCCAACCACCTGAAGAAGGCCATATCGTACAACGGCCGAAACGTTTAATAAATATGGCGACAAAGATGAGAACATTTGTCCGAATATTGTAAATAATGTATCCCATTTCTATCGTATTTGTATAATACCTCTTCTCTCCGACACACGGTCGCTAGGATCTTAATCTCCTCTGACTGTCACTTCTCGGTGGTTGATTGTCAATTCAACAATCTTATATCGGTCTTTCTCAGCCGATGTAGTCTTGTTTGATCCTAGAAAATCTGCCGGATCACTGGAAGATGAAATCGGTTGTACTACTCGGATTAAAGCAACTTCTGCTAAGGAACTACGGTTTTCTTATAAACAATGGCAAGTTTAAATTGATGTCAGCATTGCTGGTGTTGCGAGTGTAAATATTAGCTATCACAATTTGGAATCACTTGGTTAAATAAGTCCTCCGTACTTTTTTCTGGACAAGTAAATCGTGCTGGCAACCGTTATGTTTCGATATAATCTGGCCAAATGGATTACGTTCTGTGACTATTTCTTATGCCTGTGCACTTGGATAAATAGAGGTTCTGTCAAACTCCCCCTCCGGCCAGACTGGTTAATTCCGACCACGTGTTTCTTCAGGCGTAGTTTTCGACTGTTTAATAATGATGCTACCTGGTAGGCGGTCCTGCTTATACCAGGGACAATCCCAATTTCGGCACACACTCAGTCTGCGGATTCTAATTCCTTGCATACACGCATTTTTATGCGTTTTCATTGTGCTCCCAGCGATATCGTAGTTTTGACAATGATTTACAACTTTCGACCCTGTCAGTCGGCTAGTCAAAATATCTATTGTTTCAAATCTCGGCTATCGTCTCGAACTTACAGATGGGGGTCAATACATTTCCACTAGCCCGTTGGGAATGATAGCTTTGTTTTAACAACTTTCAGACGATTCCGTGCAGTTTTATAATCTTTCAAAAGCTGTAATATTCTCAGGTACCATATATTTCCACCAAATTTTAGACAGAGCTGACTGAAAAACCAACGTGTTTGATCAAACTCCACTTTGAATTGCCTCCCTGAGTGAGTTTTATGATCTTTTCCATTGCCAGATCTTTTCTTCTTTTCCATTTATGCACACAACCCGGCTTATTGAGATCTGTAATAATTCGCTTTTAACTGTAGACCGATTTGCATGTCTTTGCTTCTGCTTGTATTCGTTTTAAGAATGAAAATTATTGGGTTGGTGCATAATTATTAAGCGTTTTTAAACAATATTCATGCACCAACCCAATAAAAGATTATTCCATACTTATTTTCTTTTATATGATGTGAAAAAAATACCATTAATTTAAACAATTTCCCCTAGGTTGTTTTAGGTAAATTTGACAAAGCTTGAATGTTCAGTTATTAAATTTAAAACAAAATGTTTTGTGTTTTAACTGTTATTAGTTTCAGTCAGTTATGCGCCATACGTGATACACAATTAGGCGATCATGTATCTTTCGATACATGACTGACGAATCAGATTTTTTCCCGCAGTAGGTTACCATTTCTTTCTACGATAGACCAGTTGCCATCCGAGGATATGGAACCCGGTCTGTCCTGCTATTTACCCACAGCTGGGGTGAAGAAGGGGATTCATACAATTCCCATGGGTATTATTAGCACATAAGTGAATGTAATGGATTCGACACGAATTCGAACTCGGCTCTCTCATTCCGAGCTGCTATCCATTACTCCACCGTACTGCTAAATAAAACGAAACCAAGTAATAAATATGCTTTCATCAATTCTACCATAAATTCTGTATTTATATCATTATACATATGTATTCATATGAGTTACGGTCCCGAGTCCCGTGAGCCATTCGGGTCGTAGGGGTACCACAGGTACTGCAGCCGTAACAACAGTGGTGTGTCCTGGTGATACCTAGGCTGGTTTGAATTCAGAGATTTCCTTCTCCTAGAGTGAGTTACCAACCAAAGCTACATGACCTATTCTGCCCTGCCATTTAACCATAGGTGGGGGAAGAAGTGATGGACTCATAGTTTTCCCAATGTTGTAAATGAATGTAACGAATCCTACTGGAATTCGATCTCGGCTCTCTGATTTCACATTTCGATATACTCTCCATTTAACCACCGCGAATTTATAGAAGAATTTATTTAGAAATTATTATTCATCGCTTCAGTGTCTCCACGGTACTTTTAGTATAACATGATTAGTACAAGGCCCTGGAAATGTCTTTTCGAATTACTTTAAGAAAAATAATTAAATCTAGTCTCATGCCTTCTGGCTGACTGTGTTAATTGTATATTTCACTCCTGTGTCAGTGAATGGTGTCCAAAACGGAATTTAAAAATCAGTATTTCCATTACTGATTCTGAAAGCAGGTTTAATTTGAGCATTGGCCCAAGTGAATATTCTCCTGCAATTTTGCAATGTCCTATACAAACATTCCTCAATATATACACCTATGTGCAAATTAATTGAAACAAACGCTTTAGTTTCCTTTCTTTTAACATACGGTCAGTTTTACACTAACTGGAGTGATAGTGTATAATCGATTTCTTTTTTTTTCTCAGGTCATTTGCAGTGGTGTGCAATAACATGAATCTTTTTTCGGATGCGTGATGAAACTTGCTTGTCCTTGAAAAATATTGCGTCATCCGTGATTGCACTTGATTTTTATCACGCCTAAACACTATTGTCTCGACTGTTGATTAGTTTTCCTACGGCAATTGTCTGCGATGAACGTTGCTCTAAAGAAGTATATGAAAATTGTAACGCTGCACAAACACACTGGCAAACCTTACCTGTGAGAAAATCAAAGTAATATAAACTGGCCCGGAAACTCTCTTTATTTAAATCCCAGCGAAAATCTATGGTCAATCTGCAAGGAACAACTTGGACTTGAAATAAACTTGGACTTGAAATGGACATACGAAGTACTAATATGTGCACTGGGTCATATTTCATAGGAAAAATGAGAAAAAAGTAAATAATAATGGAATTTTTTGTTTTCTTTCAATTAATTTGTACAAGGACGTATATGTCACCGCTGTGTCAGTCCAAAACCGAATAAAAAAATAATGTTTCCATTACTGATTTTGAAGGCCGGCTTACTTTGAATATTGGCACAATATTGCAAACATTCCTCAATATATAGTGCTAGAAATAACGTTATCACACTATCTCACTTCAGGAAGTATATGACTCCTCCTGAGATGCTTTATCTTTACAAGAGTTAGATTAGACCCAAATCGGGTTCTGTTGACATATTTATCTAGGACTGCTCACTAATCACTTCCCAGCTAAATAAAAGAGTTCAAAACCTTTCACCCGGTCGTTCTATCCAGAAATGTAACCGCTTTTAGAATAGTGTAAAATCATTTGACTTTGTGAACTTCTGTTTAATTTAGAATCTCGTCTCCGGTCGATAATAGTTGATCAAGTTTAATAGGTTGTTATTTCAGCGATAAATCTCGCTTTCGATGCAATCCCATCCATTTCCAACTTCATTCGTTGCCAATACTCGATAAAATCTAAGTGGAGAGAATCAGTGAGAGGGTTGGAGCATGGTATTTAGGGTGGCAATGACATGCTCAGGCCGGTAATGATCGATCGTGACTCAGAAAAGCATTAAAACCTAATATCTATTGGACATCGATTCCGTTCAATTGGCTGCCAGGGGCAACGGTCCGAGCGAAACCCTTCAAAAGCGGATCTCCATGTCACTTCCCAATAAAAACGTCGCCTTTTTACAACAGCCAATCGAAGTGTTAATCGAGAACTGACTTTGAAAAGCCTGCCCACCGAAGAAATCGGTCTTTCTGCTTGGGTCGGAAACCTGATTGGTCGGTCTATAAAGGCTTTGAAAAGTTGAGTCCCGCCTCTTGATTCGCTATTTGCTTTTAACGTCGTCCGTAAGTTTTTCAAGTCAACTAATCTCCAGTGTTGCTGGGATGCGAGCAAGCCAGCGTGTCGAGCACCGCTACCAGTTGGCCTATTGTATTTGATTTTGTCGCCTAAGGTTACGGTTTGTCCTCTCCGGGTAAGAAAGTTCTCATTGAAAGAAGAGGCTAAATAAAAGTGATAGAAAGACGAACGACGGATTATGTTGCGTTGTCAAGAGTTGACAAGTTCACAAGAGCAGACGACTGCTAATTGATTCTTCGTTGCGGCAAATATGACTGTTCCCCCGATAAGTAGAAGCGAATTCGGTTATAAAAAGCATGCTCACAAATGAAATATTATCGTCGAACAAATTAAAATTAGTAAGTACTATTGGGTA
>OZ038482.1:14341433-14368933 GCA_964036315.1 Acanthosepion esculentum | reverse complement strand
AAAAACCAAGTTGCATCTTTGTAGTGAGTAAAATGGTTTTGTATATATGATAAAATTATAATAAATATGTATATATATATATATATATATATATATATATATATATATATAACAAGTATTATTAAATACAACGTCAATTTATAAATGTTTGTTTATTAAATTCAACCGTTAATATATATATATATATATATATATATACATACATATATATATATATATATATATATATACATATATACATATATATATATATATATATATATATATATATATATATATATATATATATATATATATATATATATATGCACATTTTCATTGAAAACAACAGACAAGGTGCCTTTATTTATTTATTTTTATAAAATTTCTCATGCGATCTAATAATTTTTTTCTTTTCGGGTGATAAATTATATGTTACAAATACTGTACGGTAGATTTCATTTAAATATTCATGGAGACCTACCAGACACTATTCGTAACATACTTGTTGACAGCACTAATATAAAAGCATCATCGACATGCAAAATCAAAGGCTGAAAGTAATGGAAGCCTTATTAATAAAAACAAACAAATTTTGTATTAAACATGTTAATAAAATGTGGTTTTAAAATTGCCTATAATTAATTGTAGTTTATTATATTAATTATTACTAATTACTAATGTGACTGTACACACACACAGACACACACACACACACACATATATATATATATATATATATATATATATATATATATATATATAACAATTATTATTAAATTCAACCGTCAATATATAAGTGTGTGTTTATTATATTCAACCGTTGATATATATATATATATATATATATATATATATATATATATATATATATATATATATATATATATATATATATATATATATATATATATATATATATGCACATTTTCATTGAAAACGACAGACAAGGTGCTTTTATTTAGCTTTTTATACAATTTCTCATGCGATCTAATAATTGTTTTCTTTTCGGATGATAAATTAATTATATGTTACGAATAGTGTCCTGATGTCGCGGAAAGGTAATATATTGTTTGTTTCTTCGTAAGTAAATTCTATCGTAATTATCGTAATTATTATTATTATTATTATTATTATTATTATTATTATTATTATTTCCTTTAATTTCTGGTGTGTACTCAATTCTTTCCGGGTCCCAACCAGAGACCTAAGGTCAGGAATGGCATTATGACATTTTCTACTGATCAATTTAATAAAAACAAACATATTTTACATCGATAAAGCCCTTCGTAAGGTGTGGGCTGTACTTGTGAGAACAATTTTTTGTATTTCTTTGTGGCATGGGCTAACAGGAATCCCTTCAATTAGTCTACTGGAATCTTTTCCAGCCAATCTGAGGGCTCCAACTACAACTGGAATTGTTAATGTCCTCATGGGCCACAATTCTGAGATTTCGATTTCAAGGTCCTTGTATTTTGATAGTTTTTTGAAGATCTTCAGTGATACATCGCAGTCTGCAGGGACTGCCATGTCAATAAGAAGGCAATCTTTTTGTTTGCGGTCTCTAATAACGATGCCAGATTGATTAGCTTTTACTATTAGCTTCTTCTTCTTCTTCTTCTTCTTCTTCTTCTTGTTCTTCTTCTTTTTATTATTATTATTATTATTATTGTTATTATTATCATTATTATTATTATTATCATCATTATTATTTTCTCAGGTAAGATCTTAATATCTAGTAATTCCTGCATGGATAACGGGTCACAACTAACATCTTTAGTTATCATGCAATTATCTTCAGGCTCTAAATCCCTTTTTGGATTATTTTTGTTGTTCCTAAGAGGCTTCCTTTTCTGTAACAGTTCCACTAGGCAATCAAGGACATTTTTCTTTCTCCACGTCTTTATTCTAACAGTCATTGCACTAAGGGTACCAATGACAACTGGTATTATTTTGCCCTTTTTAAACTTCCAAAACCTTGCGAGTTCAAACTACAATCGGTTATAAAAATTATAGTCTTCCTTTTGCTTTGTGCTTGAATCAAAAGGACACATTGTTATTATTTTATTCATTTATAATTGTTTCATTATCTGTCTGATATATTCTTATTACCTGAAAGTCTTCTTCTTTTCTTTTGACGTCATTACCATCGTCCGTCGTGTTGATTTCTCTTCCCGGAATCAAGTCCAGAGATTCTTACTGCGTCACATCAATTTATTATAGAATTTTTGGTTTGAAAATAAATTCAAATCATTTTTATCTTTCAAATGAAAATTTATATTCGCTTTTCTGTGCTGGGGGCAATTCCTCTTTAAATTGGCCGGCCTGTTTTCTTTTCTAATGAGAAATAAATTATAAAGTAATTTCCTCTCAGTTAAAAAAAAAACTTTAATTACTTAGCTTGTTTAATAGAGATGTGTAGAGACAGGGGAAGGTTGGTGAGAGGGTGAATGGAGATAGAGAAAGAGAGACAGAGAGAGAGAGTAAGAGTGGGGGGTGAGGAGAGAGGGCATAAGATGAACGGGGAAGGGAAGAGAAGAGAGAAGGAAAAGAGATAAAAGGCGAACGAGAAGCGACCGGGATCGAGATGGGATGACAGAAGTTGAGCGAAAAAAAAAAGAAAGGGGAGAGATAAAGGGGAAGAGACAAAAATAGAGGAGACTGGATATGGGAGAGAGGAAATCGAAAGAGAAGTGAAAGGAAAGAAGAAGGGGAGGGAGGGAGAGAGAAAGAGAGGGAGAGGTAAAGACAGTGAACAGAAATAGGGTGTGAGAAAGAGGTTGAAAGATAGAGGATGAGACAGAGGGGTAAATGGACTCCTCCGCATAAGAGATCGACAAGTGTGTCCGTCCAAATGATAATGATCACAGTTTTGCTATTGACCATGCTGATAATTCAACGGCGATGATGATGATCATAGCGAATACGATATTCCAAACACTAAAAATTCACAGAATCATTTAAAAAACGTACCGTCAACAAGATCGCTTATTTTATATAAATTCCTATTGCCGTAAGTAACAAATGAAGTGAAAGGGATTTTATAGAATAAAGTTCTTTTTTATACGGAATCGGGTTTTGGTTAGTACTTCAACTAATGCTGACATCAGTCTTTTTTAAATGTATATTTGAGTCTATATGTAGAAAATATGAGGGTCATTCAATAAATAAGTTGAATTTTTCGGTATAAGGACTTCTAATACAGATAGAAGCTTACTTTTTTTATTTTTTTCGTTTTACTTCTTTTTCACATGGATTTAATTTCTTTTGCAGATTAAAAAAAACTTTGAGAGTTTTGGCGATTAACAAAGATGGCCGACCAAGAAGCATGCTCCAGGATTGAACAGCGGTCCGTTATCAAGTTTTTGGTTGATGAAGGGTGCAAACCAGTCGAAATTCAAAGGAGAATGTCAACTGTGTATGGTGCCACACGTTTCAGCCAAAAACATGTCTACAAGTGGGCTAAATTGTTTAAAGAAGGACGGAGCCGTGTTGAGGACGAAGACAGGCCTGGGAGGGAGGCCTACAGAAGTGAGCTCTCCTGAGGTGATCGAATCAGTCAATGACCTCATTCAGTCTGACAGAAGGGTGACAGTGGATGTCATTGCAAGGACTTTGAGCTTATCGGTTGGGACAAATGCAGGGGTCATCAGTCAGAAGGAGTCATCTTGCATCATGACAATGCAAGGCCACACACAGCAGCCCAAACAGTGCAGACCATCAACGAGCTGGGCTGGGAACTGCTCCCTCATCCCCCTTACAGCCCAGACCTTGCCCCTTCAGACTTTCACATGTTTGGTTCCTTCAAAGCGTTCACGAGAGGCACGAAGTTTAAAAGTGACGATGAAGTCAAAAGTGTTATGAGCGACTGGCTGAGGCATCAGTCCAAAGATTTTTACGCTGAGGGAATACGGAAGCTTGTGCACAAATTGGAAAAGTTTGTGACAGTGCTGGGAGACTACGTTGAAAAATTAAAAAAACGTAAGCTTCTATCTGTATTAGAAGTTCTTATACCGAAAAATTCACCTCATTTATTGAATGACCCTCGTATAAGTATTGGTTGTTCATATTAGTCTGTAAGTATTTACTTCGTAGATAACCCCTTTGGGAGGATCTATAGTAGCATGGGACTTCGGGGTTTACCCACGCCAAGAAGATTAATAACGGAGGGTAAAAACGAGGAAATTAACAAAACAAGACAAGGAATTTATTTACGAATTTACGAAGTTGATTCAGTAGCTCGTTTCAAGAAAATAAGCTCTTAAAGTCCATTGTTTCAACAAATCAAAACGAAGATGAAATGTTCATACAACAGATAAAATGATCTGATACAATATAATATTAAAAAATGTTTAAAACAAAGGTGCTCACAGAAGTGATATATGGTTCCATACATTCAAAAGTAGACGAAGAGAGATAGTTTAGAATACTTAGCTTTCTTGGATTGTTGGAAGAAATTTCTTTGAAGCGCTTCGTTAAAGTCAATAATATAATCAGCGAGTATTTTGACACTGACGAAAATCAGAACACTGGTCACGTGAACAGAAATGAGACTTTTCACATGACTTCCGACTCTTCTCTTGTTGATTTAATTTATTTCCTTATTTTATATCGATACGAATTTCGCATGGGCTTGCTATTTTCTTATCTTTCTATTCCTACGCTCAACTGCTAATTCCTTTGAAAACAACGTTTTCATTGGTCAAAAAATAACTTCACATAGGCTCGCGAATTTGCTTTCGCATTTTGGTCAAAATAAGTACATTTATTTGCACAAATGTACTTATTATTGGGGAACAATTATTATCGTAAGATAAATTATCTTGTTCGTACAAGATTTTTATTTCTGGTAATATTTTTCTTTCAAAAATGTATTACCGGTAATAACGTATTGCTGATAAAAACTCTTTCCTCAATATTTATTCCTGGTAATAATTTTTCAAAAAATTTATTGCTGGTATTAAAACCTATTTTTACACTTTCATAATGTTTTGATCCCAGTTTGGGGGTTAAGTATTTGCCCAAAGCTGGGACCCTAAAAAGTGCTACCATCTCGGGTCAGTGTGGATTTGGGAAGACCAGCAATTAAGAGGTGGTTCCACGTTCCTCAAAACCTCCCGATCAGAGGCCTTGCTGTCGGATGTAGTTTATTGTCTTACCCAGGACGCGGATACAGTTTACCGTCTTACCCAGGACGCGGATGCAGTTCATCGTCATACCAAGGACGTTGAAAGTTATGTATTATTCGTCTAATCAGAAACTATGAACAGAAAAAGCTTGGAAAAATGGATATATATTGAAATATTTTTCAAGATTCTTTTGTTTCAATTCCAGACATTTGTTAATGCACACCGACGAACTGCCTATGTGCTTTATTTTCCGATTTTACAAGTAAATGCTTGTACCCCAATAATGCATTTCTATTCGCATACCTAGCCATATGTCGGTATAGCCGGTCGTCATGTAGTATTGTCTTGTAGAAGACAAAACAATGCATGTCTTTTGTAATGACAACAAAACTTGCGCATATGAGAACAAAAAAAAGAAGCTGGTAGTAAAAATATGCACCCAACAACTGAACAATGAGATGACAGAATGAAATATAGCAGTCAAAGAAAATAAAAGTCAAGAACATTTTGAACAAGACTATCGAATGCAAGATTATTGAAGAGAAACATTGATTAAATTATGGGTGATTCGGCATTGGATAACATGGTTAACGTATAGGCTGAGGGGTTAGAACATTCGCATTCTAATCACGAGACCCGGGTTCGTATCTCACCATGGTCGATTTGTCAGTAAGGAGACTTCCTGATGTTATTGAACTGGGGGGTCGATCCCAGCGTGCGGAAAGTGCCTGAAAACCATACTACTGGTTGACCGAAGCCTTGCAAGTGAAATTGGGCAGACGGAACCCTTCGCTAGTCATCGTGGCCGAGGACTTGAGCGTGCTGGCCTTGCTCAAATTCTTGATCACGCTAGATAACAAGCTCTGTTCTCAGAAACTGTAATTAAGGTCTGCTCAGCATCGTTGTGTTGAATAAACACAAATGCGACTGAGCAAGCGTCTGCAATAAGGATTGGCTCGCCAAATAAGAGTAACCAGCTATACGACGGTGACTTCGATACTCACGGAGCTATCCATACTTGTGGCTTTGTGCCAAACTAAATAAAAAAATAAAAAACGACCATCGAAAGCGGTTGTTTCTTAGCCATTGCGTTGAAGGTTAAAGGTTGTAGAGATTAGTTTGTTTGGCCCTCATCACCTGGCAATGAGGTCATTTCTCACCCGATGAGGGCAATACTTGATGACTTACGCCAAATCAGAGGAAATAGCAACATTCCGTAACGTATAAAATAAAACCTTCTCAAACAAAAAACTTTGTGTGTTTGCGTTTGTTCATAGTTTATGAGCCACAAAATTTCTAAATTTTCTGGGGTGGATTTATGGTGGTCATATGAGTTACGACCTCAATTCAGATTTCCAAAAATTATTTCTGATAATTACTGAATAGAAATACATCTTATTTTAATGTCGCATGTGATCGGACAGGCATAATCACCATTATTTGATTCTTTTTGGCCATGATTTTGTTTTGGAAGCAAAACATTTGAGTTCGAATCGTGGAGATAATTAAATTGAAAGCATATTTTGTCAGAAAATAAGAATATATTTTTGTTGAACCATGCAATTATTATAAATATGTTATTAAAATATATAATTCATTATGAATAATTTAATTTACACTGATAATGAACCTTTATAATTTAAATAAACTATGATCATTTGACTTCAATTTTTCACGGCATTCAAAGGAGAAAAACTGTTATTTCATACCATTTTTCTTTCTTCTAAAATATTTCTAAGAACATATATAATTTCAAATGGTTTTCCATTTGTATTTACTGTATTTCACGGCATATAAGACGCACGTGTGTATAAGACGCACCCCAATTTCAGCTGGGCAAATCAAGAAATAATTAGTAATTAGTAAAATTATTAGTAAATGCTACAACTTGGGCTATATTTATGAGATATTATTTTGGTTAAACTAGCCATGATTACAATGAAACGAAAAATAATAGGAAGAAAAGAACACGAACCTATAAATACTTTATTATATCCAAAAGTAAGAAAACAAAATAAAAATCAAGCAATTATTACAATTGAGCAAAACACTACAGTTACCATTTAAATTCAGTCAAATTTTTTCCTTTACATGATCTGTACAACCTGCGTCTTGTAAAAGTCTTAGTGGAATAATTAGGATATAAAAATTCTGATTGTATTTATACCAATGCAACCGGAAGTTATCGCAAGAAAAATATTAATGAAACAAATATATTTTACAAATATATAATTTGAATTTATTGCATATAATTTTAGTGAAACAAAGTACTAATATTAAACGTGATGAAATTAATATAATGAATATTATCAATGACAATACTTTTAATCTGCATAATATCTCTTTAAATAATGACAATAGGTATATGAAAGTTACTATAAAGTCTAAGCTAATAGAAGTTGCCAGGTAGCTAATTTCCGCCAACTATCGCGAATTTTAAACTTACATATGGCATATAAAACGCAGGTGAATTTTAGAAAATATTTTTACTAAAAAAAAAGTGCGCCTTATATGACATGAAATACGGTAATATTTATGGGGAAAAGTTTAATTTAACTTTTAATTTGATAATTATACGAAAATAGCGTTTCAGAAATTTATATTTTATTTTGCGGGATTTTTGAAACCGAGAATTAAGATTTGTTTGCATTTCTTTAAAAGCCGTTTCGAGTGGTTTTTTTTTCTGAAGAATCGACTAAAAATGATTATAATTTCTATTTGAAACACATCACAGTATTTTGTTTCCTGGAATTAGAAAAATTAATCCTTTATCTTTTCAATTGAAGCTGGAAGGAAACCTTCAAAAATGATTTTTCATTTAGGAAGAATACATTTAAACTTTAGGTATACGGAACTAAAATATTTCTAAGAACATATATTGTAGTGGACCGTTATGTAGACTATAGGCTTTCCTTCAAAAATCACGTCGACGGTCACCATTATTTATAGAGGACCGGGGGTGAAGATGAAAAGAAAACATTTGCGTTTATACTTCCTGCTAGAAGAAAAGTCCAGCTACAATAGAATGTTGGACTTGGATTAAGTCCAACTGAAGATAAGGAAGACAAACAAACAAGACCGATATATATAAACAAATATATGTATTAAACAAAACATTTACAAAAGACATAGACAGCTAACATTGTGTCTGTGTGTGAACATTTGTGTGTGTGTGTGAACGTTCGTATTTGGTGAATGTTCGTACGTACGTGTATATTGGTAATGTTCTATAATGTCTGGCCGCTAGGTCAAGACGTTAATTCTCTGGGACTACATTTTGCAGCAAGAATAGGGAAGAGAGAGAAAGAGAGGCAAACTCGTGTTTGCTTTTTGTAGAATATGTAATCATGTGACAGGCAAACGGCGCCTCGGCGGGAAACTTGACTTAGTCACGCGCTGGAAAAATATATTGTGCGGGGGGTGGATTGCAACGCCTACTTGTGTGTTTATTGACCAATTAGAAGCTGACATTTCCTGAAAATATTTACTAAGCTGAGAAGGCTCTTGGGATCCGATTCTTCCAAAAGTGCACAAAATCGACTACATGAAAATATAGCGATTATAAAATTGTCGCATAGCTGCGATTTATAAATTGTCTATTACAAAGTAGTGTTGATTTATTATCCAATGAATGCTTGTTGTTGTATAATTTGAATTTGCGTATGTATGTATGTGTATGATGATGATGATCATCACAATATAATCTGAAATGGTCTTCCATTTGTATTTAGTTATTTTTATTTTCAGTAAATTGTTTCTAACATCAAACCTATAACGTTAAATGATTTTTAACTATGGCGAGAATACATGTCACAACGATAAAGTATAGCGTCTGGGCAGAGTAAAGTAAAAAAAAAATCAAAGTTCTTCTACAAATATAGTCTGCAAAAGTACATTTTCGAAAGCTTTAGAAATGTGTATATACGGAATCTTCTCTTATTGGTCGCTCTGACTATATGTAAACAAAAACAGAAAATGAACGACTGTTACAAATATATAAACCTATTTACAAATACTTCTAATGGTTTGTGTGAAATATAAATTGCATTCAATTTTTCTTCCAATTTTTCGTCCACGTTTCATAGCATTGAATTGCTCTAATCACACAGATTGTTGACGAATCTGAAAGAACATCTTAACCGTTATATGGTTGTTGTAGAAGCCAAAGATATGTCTTCAGACTGTAATATTTTAAGAGCGATCATATTTCTGTTCATTTCAAAAGTGAATTTGCCATTTATTAAAAAAAGAATTCAAAACATGGCGACGCTTTCGTGTTCTACTCAGATAAATAATAAATATCTAGTGAACAAGAAAAAATATTGAATAAATATTAAGGCAATATTAAATGAAAGTAAGACGTGGAATAAATAAACGATTGGGAAGATGTTGTTGTTAAGAAGCTTTGTAAATAATAACGACTATCAGATAACTAAAATGGAGAAATACTGACTGAAGGGAAAAGAATAAATAGAAGTAAGTATGTTTTAATAATAATTGCATCTTGAGTTTTACAAGCGCGTTGGGAGAAAAACCATTGACAATAGGATGAATCAAAAATAGTAATAAAGTAATAGTAATAATTAATATTATATTGAGGTAGAGTATTGGGTGAACATGCAACACTTATAATGTGTAGCACAACTAATAATATTAATAATAATAATAACATACCTTAAAAAATACAAAAGATGTATTCACAAGTACAGCTCACCCATTATGAAGAGCCTTATCTATGTAAAATATGTGTGAACTTTTTCTTTTTTTTAGAAAAATGATCAGTAGAAAATGTTATGAAGCTATTTCTGACCTTAGGTCTCTGGTTGGAACCCGGAAAGAAATGAGTATACAACAGAAATCAACAGAAATAATAATAATAATAATAATAATAATAATCTAAAATATCGTGTTAGACCAAGATGCAGATTCTGTGATAAATATCCAGAAACCATTGATCATCTTATATCAGGTTGCACGATATTGGCACCCACTGAATATAAAACCCGGCATGACAGAGTAGGCCAATATCTGCACTGGAAAATTTGCAACTCCTATGGGAAGGAAACTGAAAGAAACTGGTACGAACACCACCCTGACCCCGTTACGGAGATAGGACCTGTTACAATTCTATGGGACTACACAATACACACTGACAGAACAATCAAAGCCAACCGCCCAGACATTGTTATTAAAGACCACAAACAAAATAAGTGCCTCCTTATTGATATGGCAGTCCCTGCAGACTGCGGTGTATCTTTGAAGATATTTGAAAAACTGTCAAAATACAAGGACCTTGAAGTAGAAATCTCAAAAATGTGGCACATGGGAAAATCAACAATCCATGTTGTATTTGGAGCCCTTGGACTGATTGGAAACGATTCCAGTAGGCTGATTTAAGGGATCCCTGGAAGTCCATGCCTCAAAGAGATACAAAAAATTATTCTGACAAGTACAGCCCACACTTTACGAAGGGCTTTATCTATGTAATTATTTTTTTAATGTTTTAATTTTTTTTATTTTTGCAGTGGAAAGTGTTATGATGCCATTTCTAACCTTAGGTCCCTGGGCGGGACCCGGAAAGAAATGTGTAAACGCCAGATATCAAAGGAAAAAAAATAATAATACCTACATTGGAAAATCTGCAACTTCTACGGGAAAGAAACCGAAAGAAATTGGTATGAACACCACCCAGACCCGGTTACGGAGATATGACCTGTAACAATTTTATGGGACAACACAATACACACAGACAGAACAATCAAAGCTAACCGCCCAGACATTGTTATTAGAGACCACAAACAAAAAAGTGCCTCCTTATTGATATGGCAGTCCCTGAAGACTGCAATGTAGCTTCGAAGATCTTCAAAAAGCTATCAAAAATACAAGAACCTTGAAATCGAAATCTCAAAAATGTGGCGCATAGGAACATCAACAATCCCTGTTGTAGTTGGAGCCCTCAGATTGATTGGGAAATATTCTAAAAGACTCATTGAAGGGATTCCTGGAATTCCATGCCTTAAAGAAATAAGAAAGAAATGTTCTCACGAGTACAGCCCACACCTTATGAAAATTACCTAAGTATAATATGTGCGTGTTGTCCATTTTTTAATTTTTAATTTCTCAGTGCAAAATGTCATGACGCCATTTTTGACCTTAGGTCTCTGGTTGGGACCCGGAAATAAATGTGTACACGCCAGAAATCAAAGAAATAAAATAATAATAATAAAATGTATTGACATGTGTTCAAATAGAAATATTAAGAAGACAAATAAAACATTTCATTTAAATCATTTCACGCCATGCAAGGCAGAGTAGCGTTACTAAGGCTCAATGAATTTACTGAGTGTAAAACAATAATAAAAGTGAGAAACATTATCAAAGAGCGAGAAGAATAATCAAGAAGACAGTAGATAACGATTGACGTTGCATTTAAATTTTTCAAGATCGAAGTTAGCTGGAAAGCATTGAGGCCGAAAGAGAGTTCCAGACGTGCGAAAATATCAACTGTTAGCATAGAACTTTCTGTTGCATCTAGCAGTTCTGTGATTGCGACGACAATCTAGTACTGCACTTAAATTCATAAAGCCTAATTTAGCGGAGAGTTCAATGGAACAATACAAATCAAGTAAGGAATCATGTTGATTAGATTTATTAGGGAAGCGAGTAGAGGAATCCATATTTTGCGTAAGTGACTGAAGAACGGAAAAATTGAAAGTCTGAATAGCGGTAATTTCAGTAACATTAGAATGTTTAAGCTACTAAAATCACCAAACACAAAAAATGTTCGCGGATGATTGGATAGAGACAGACAGACAGATTTCTATAATGTCAGAAATTTTGTCTAATATGTTACAGTTCTGAGAAGACGGAGAGTGGTTTAATGAAAATGAGTTCAATAACGAAAGTCGAAATCACATGAAAGAATAATCTGGGGATTCAAATGACAATTCCTTTGTCATTAGCAGATTTCCTCGGATATAAACACCAAACAATGCATAATTATCATTGTTATGGTCCAGGTTAAAACCAAGGAAGAACAACACGAACACAAGAGTAGAAATAACGAAGATATATTACACGGAATAATAATACAAGATGTGGAAGGTGTTAGTATGACTGTCAGTCTGATTTGGAGTGAACTACTATCGGCTCGACTCGATTCGTCCCTCTCTCTTGAGAGGCGTATTATACATAGTGTTAGGAAGAGTTCATTCTCTAGTTATAGGTAAGGACCCATAACAATTGTAGAATCTTTTCGGCAAAGAGGAAAATAGCCTAAAACAAATAATTCCTTGGTAACAATAGAAGAATGTAAATTAGTTTCACAAAGTGCAAAGATATTTGGATATACCGTTTCAAGAGAAAAGATTGTACACTTTAGAATTTGGAACAGATTCTACGAATATTGCAGAACAAAAGATTGAGTGGGGTAGGTGATTTTTGTTTACTGGCTTTCTCGAATTTCTTTACGTTGCATTTGTCATAATGAGATTTTAGAAAATAATCATAATTTAAATACTCCAAACATTTTTTTAATTACTTTAATATTTTAATGCCATGTCAAAACGAAGGAGATCATGTCTCTCTTAACATTCTTTTCTTTATAAGGTGTAAAATAATATATAATATATTATATCCAAATGTAATGAGAACGGAAAGAATATCATATAAATTCAAACGTTCACAGCATTAATTCAAAAGAGGGCTCAATATCAGAAGCAGAGCAGTAATCATTTATTATACAATTTTTACATACGGATTGAAACATTTACTCATGACAAAGATGCATTTTTGTTTCGATGCAGAGGAGAAATCTCGACGGGCGAGGAGGAAAGATGGTAATCATCTTCGTTCCTCACACATCAAGATGATCCTCTGCATCGAAACAAAAAAGTTTTGTGCAAGGGTTTTTTTTTGGGGGGGGGGATTGATGACAGAAAAAAATGATACGGTACCCTGTTTTGGGGTACCGTGTCATTTCCTGGGGATTTCCATTTTGTGGATTTCGTTAGAGCTTGCCTAATATTATTCTTAGTTATATGTTCCCATCCTTCTACAGGTTTATTTATCAACCTTTCTTCTTCTCGATCGATGCCTTCTGCATTGGGGTTATTTTCCTTTAGGCAGCTCCATATATTCTCTCAAAACTTTTGCACTTTTTCAATAGACTGATTTTCCAATTTCTCTGTAAAAATTAAGGTCCGTTTGGAATATCTTATTTTGGCATTAGAACCTACAACGATTGTTTGTGTCGCCTTGTTCTCCGTGCCTTTAATTGTAGCTTCTATTTTAATATTTCCTTGATTCGTGGAATTTGATTTAGTAATTTAATTTTATATCTTCCCTTAATCTTCCTGTATTTGTGTGTCGAATCATTTAGTTTTCTTTAGATCACATCTAGTATCTATAACTTACATCTGATTTTCTCTATTTCTCGTCTCAAGTTTGCATTCTAAGCTGGCTCTTTTTGTCTGTTATTTGATCTTATCATTGTCTCGACGACAAGCTTCCCAGTAGCTCTAAATCTGTTGCGTACATGACATTATCTACTTCTCTGATGTTTCCCAGCGGTTGGTCCGTTAACAGTGTTTGAAATACAGCGCTATATTTGTGCACAATATGTTTACTGGACGTTCTCACGTGAATTTGTGGGACCTCGTCACTGTCTGACATTTGTGTGCGAATTACTCTACTCAGTATTTTAATGATGTAGTTTTTCGCTTCAGTGATTTCACCGCTATTGTTTTTAAGGAATTCTGCCCTAATGTCGTTGGCCTCATTTTCAATGACATAATCTGAATAACTGCACTTTATCTCGCAGGTAGATTCTTCAGTTTTATTTCTTGAGAGATTATTATTTCGTATCTCATTTATTTTAGTTTTTAGCTAATCCTCTGTCATATTACTTATTTCCGCTCTCACCTCACTATTGTTTGTGTGATGGGTTATTGCATTCTGTCTTATACTTAGTTTTATCTGATCTATTTCTTTATTTGAGAGTCTTTTTTTTTTCGTACGATGTCAGTGCGAACATTACCAAGTATGTTTGGATTGAGATCGGGTCTTATTCCAGTTCCTACCATACTTCTCCATATTAGGTATGTCTGACCCGTGATGTTCTTTTGTAGATATTCACGTGAGATGAAACGAGATGTCATGAGTTTCTGATTCTCTTCGTGAGTTCATTTCGTTCACTTTCTATTTATTGATTTAACATTTGAGTCAGATAGACCACGGTTGGTATAATTCTCCGTTTGGTCACCAAATGTCTCATCGTTGTTGGCAGAGGGTTTTTTTTCCACTGACAGATTTTTCAGCGACAGACAGGTTCCTCTCTAATGGATGCGGCCCTTGCTGACCCGGGTGACTGACGATCCGGTATTAGTATTTGTTTGTATGCATCTTTCTTTTTTTTTCTTTTTTGCGTTTTCTCCTCGAGCGCCAAAGGATCATTTTCTTCAAGATACCAACTCTAGGATGACTGTCGACCAAGACCAAGACTAAAGAGCTTCTCCCACCCATGAAATAGGGAAGTTATATTCAGATGTCCAGGTTTCAAGAGCTCATCATCTAGTACCTGCATTCAGAGGGTGGGGTAACGTAGGTTTATGGAAATGGTTTCGACTTATTAAAAGTCACAATAACCACTATAAATCGACCATTCGCCCTTGCATGGAGTATTGCTGCCATATATGGTCTGGAGCCCCTGCTGTTTGTCTTAGGGTTCTTGATAAGATCCAGAGACGGATATGCAATGTAATTCGCCCTGATCTGTCATCTCGTCTGCAGTCGCTCTCTCACAGACGCGCCGTTGCCTCGCTCTGTCTTTTTTACAAATACTTTCACGGTAATTGCTCCGATGAGCTGCTTTCGCTGGTTCCTAGGCCTCATGAATTTAAACGTCCTACGAGGCTAGCATCCCGTTCCCACCCCTTCACCGTTGAAACTGTTAGATGTAGACGTCTCTTCTACTCCAATAGCTTCATGTCTCGCACATCTCGCCTGTGGAACTCCCTTCCTTGTTCCTGTTTCCCTGACAAATACAATCTCCAACTATTTAAGTGTAACGTCAATCGACATCTCCAGTTGCCTTGATCTATTCCCTTCCCTTCTCCACATCCTGTCACCTTTCATTCCTATCTGCTCTCGCTCCAAATCTTCTGTAACCCCCTTGCCTTGATCGATCCACTATCTTTCTCCACGTCCTCTCCTTTACCACTCCTATCTGCTCTTCCTCCAAACCTTCTGTAACCCCTTTGCGTGCTAATGGCTTCCAGCCTTGATTGGGGTGATAAGCTTAAAAAAAGACCCAGGTGGCCTAATATTATTCCTCGTTATATTTTTCAATCCTTCTAAAAGCTTATTTATCAACCTTTCTTCTTCTTGATTGATGCCTTCTGCATTGGGGTTATTTTCCTTTGGGCAGCCCCAAATATTCTCTCAAAACTTTTGCACTTTTTCAATAGACTGATTTTCCAATTTCCCTGTAAAATTAAGGTCCGCCTGAAATATCTTATTCTGGCATTACAACCTACAACGATTTTTGTGTCGTCTTGTTCTCTGTGCCTTTAATTGCCCTTTCTATGATAAGTTTTTAGCCACCCTTAATTACAGCAATTCTGTCTTGTGTAATAAAGTCTCTTCTTTTTTTTTTCAGGCAATAGTATCTTAGTATCAAGCTACTCTAATCTATGAACGATAATTGACTTATACTTTGCAATGAAAATTCGAAGAAATAAGGAAATTGGTGAATTTCAACGAGGGCAAATAATAGGATGGCATTAGTGTGGAAAGTCAAATAGAGAAAATGCTACGTTTTTCTAGGTTAATCATCAAACGGTTAATAATATTGTCAAGAAATTTAATAAAGAAGGCCATTGTCGTGTGGAACCAAGCATTGTGTCTGAGCAAACGAAAATGGCGCTGAAGAGGGAAGTCATCCGAAACCGTCATCAGAGCGCCAAAGATGTCGTAACAGCATGGAAATGTCGCCATATGCGGTGAGAAAGACTCTGAAAGAGCTAGGCTATCAAAGAAGAGTTGCAAGAAGGAAGCCCTTCATTTCAGAGGTTAACAGGAACAGGCGTAAGGACTGGGCGAGAGAATTCGAGAGCAAAGAATATGAATTTTGGCCATCTGTAATTTGGTCAGATGAAAGTAAATTCTGCCAATATTTGAATTCGAGATAGTTTATGTTTGCAGAAACAGAATGAGACTTGGAACACTGAATGTTTGCAGCCGACCGTGGAACATGGACTAATGGTGTGGGTTGCCGTCTGGTTTGGAGTGAAATCTGAGCTGATTCTTGTTGACGAGTGGTTGAATGGTCCAAAATACTGTCAAATATTAGAGAAAAGACTACTCCCACTATTTGAAACCAATCCGATTGACAAGAATGTCTACCTTTTTCAAGAAGATGGAGTGTCATGTCATATGAGCAAAGTAGCAAAGGCCTGGGGGGAATCACAAGGAATCAAGTCACTGCCAGGACAAATAATCACAGTTGGAAAATATTTTTAAGTAACGAAAATTTGGTACAAATCATAATTCATGGAACCTCCAACTAGACTCGAAGTCTCTTGAAATTATGAGGCCAAAATATTCATATACTCTTTACAACTAGTACACTTAATCATATGGGTGGTGAGAACGTTCGCATTCTGACCATGAGACCCGGGTTCGAATCACACTATGGTCGATTTGTCAGGAAGGAGAACTCCTGATGATATCGGAGTGGAGGGGTCGATACCAGCGTGCGGCACCTTTGGAAAATGCATGAAAACCACACGACAGGTTGACCCAAGCCTCGTGAGTGAAATTTGTTCAAATTTTCCAGAAAAATGTAACTAAGTTCTGCTCAGCATAGTTGCAGTATAAACCACAGGTGGGGGTCTGTGGGTGTTGAATAAACATGAATTCGCCTGAGCAAGTGTCTGCAATAGGGATTGGCTAGCGTTTTACTCAAATTCGAGTGGCCAGCTATACAGTACACTTAATCATTACGTGTTTCTCTGTTAAATACTCCACGCCCTCCATTTAATCTTATCCAATATATACACATAAACGGACATATTTTTTTAATCTAGTAATTCTTACGCAAGAAAGTGTAGGCCTTCAGGTAGAATGATTAATTCATCGATCGTTGTTACGCGCACAGCTAGGAAAGGACAGAATGCTTTAACTGATTTGCTGTTATCAAATTGTATTGAGATATGGAGATATTGAATTATTCAAGAAAAGCAATGATAAGGAAAAGTTGCTATTTTTTGCCAGTCCGTTCTTTTCTAATTGGCCGACCGTTTAAACTAATACTCCTTGGAAATATATGATCAATATCAATTAATAATTCTCAGCCAAAATGGCGCCCAAAGGCTGGGTTTCATGCAGCCGACTTGGAAGATCGCAACTCGAGTAATTTATCTCGTACCAGAGGATCTGAAAGCCATTTTATCTTGTCCGGTAGAGAGTGAATCATTTTAAAGGGATATTTCCTTCGTGAATTTAGCATTGAATGAAAGGATATTAATTTTATCGCGCTGTTAATTAATGGGTAAGTTTAAGGGAGTTGTGACGGACTGAGCACACGGGAACTATCTTCCTTTAAATTTATATAACATTGGCAAATATCATTCTTTTCATGGGTTATAAACGTAAAACAAAAAACACAGCTCGATAGTTTGTTGATTCATTTTCTACGGCTTATCAACCCAGATCGATAGCTAGAGAGACAAAGCAGATTAAAGTAGATAGATAGATAGATAGATAGATAGATAGATAGATAGATAGATAGATAGATAGATGACATAATAGCATAGATAGATAGTGTTGTAACCTAGAAATGGTTAATTAACGAGGAATAACCAAAACGCAGGTTGGAAATGAAATGGTAATCTTTATAACATCAACAAAATACAATACTCGCCAGCGGCGTGAAGGAGGTAAAACACTGTTAGTGGTGGACTTCTTAGACAGCTTATTACGCCAACTTGCAATAGTGTCCAACGTATTTATGAGGACTGGGACACATCCATTAGTGTCCATAGGCAAGATAGATATATATATATATAGATAGATAGATAGATAGATAGATAGATAGATAGATAGATAGATAGATAGGAAATTCTTGGATAAATCAATGTCATTGTCACAAGAGTTAATAACTTTCAGGACAATGTTAATGATTTATTCTTCAATTAATATCCTATCGAAGTTAGTTTTATGAATATAATTTGACTGATAATTTATTGCTTTACTCTCACTGTCCGCCATGATGAATCATGGATATTATTCCACCTTTCAATTGGTCAAGTTTCAGCTTTATTTCATTTCACAGGAGTTTTATATGGGCGCGATCACAGCGGATCGAGGATATCTAGGAACGTGGATAGGATCCTTGATCATTAAGTTGCTATTTCCAACGCAATGACATTGTTCGATCTTTTCCAAGGTGTGGGATAAGGTATCATCTACATTGAGTCAGTCGTATAGAATTGTGTTTCTTATGTTGCGAAGCATGATAGTAAAAGACGTTTGACAGAACGGAACATTTCCAGGAAACACTGAAGACTCGACATTTTGCTTTAAATGCCAGATTAAAGATCAGATGCGATCGGGAAAAGTTTACGTGAAAGATAACTTCAAGTGGCACACCTGTTCTTCAAGAAAGACTTTTGAAGTGCGAAAAAGCCTTGTTTGTTAGGCCACTGAAATTGGGACGATTCAAACTGGTTTTTGATAAAAATGTACGTTTCTGTATTTATTGTCTTTGAACCTTTTATCTTGTTTTTTTTTAATAAAATTGTATTATTCTATTTTCGATTTTTCTCGCTTTTATCACCAGTCCACACTGCTTATTTACATTATTTATTACTTGCATAATTTACATTATTCGAACTGTTATCCTCATCTTCATTGCCATATTCACAACGTTTCGACCGTTGTACGCTCCGGCCTTCTTCAGGTGATTGGAATTTTTCTTCAATATCTGTCTATATCTCTGAGATGAGGTATATTATTTACATTATTCAGACTGTTATCCTCATCTTCATAGCCATATTCATAACGTTTCGGCCGTTGTACGCTTGGAATTTCGAAACGAACTCTTTATTTCGTCCACAGGGGTATATTCTTCTAGTTCCACATGCCATGCTTTCAGTTATTTCCTTTTACATAGCTCTCCAAGTTATGGTTCACCACTGCTGTAGCCTGGTATTGAACTCGCAACTCTTTAAGTCTAATCACTGGATCTAACCAACGTCTTTATCCACGGGGCCAGGTGTCCTTGAGGACACATTATTTATATTCAGAATAGTATCCTTATCTTTATCGAAGACTTTGGCTTTTTGATATTTCCTCTTAATTAAACACGGCTCTTAACAGAAAACTCAAATGGACAAAGCTCTTTTTGGGACATGGGCTGTGCTTGTTAGAACAGCTTTGAGATTTCCTGGAGAGATGGTACATACAGGTAAGTTTAGATACAAATAACTTTTATGAAATTACAAATTGAACTCTTGTACTCATTGTTCTTTAGCTATCTAAGCATATCTCGTTCGTTTAGGAAATCTTGAACCTCTAACCCGGAGCCTTAAACTGCCTGTCTGCTGCTGCTACACTTGAAGTCCTTCGCTGCTGCTTCTCTTTTCTTAATATTGTTTCTGAAGCTTTGCTGTCATTTCTCTTTCTTTCTTAACTAAAGACTCCCATACGGTATTTATTTCTACTCTAGGTCTACTGACTACACCGCGATATTGATTCATTGACACAGTTGATTTTCGTTCTTTTTTTTTCACTCAAATTTTTTTATTTCTCCGGCTTTTTTTCGGGCCGACAAAAATAAAGTGATTCATCCCACAGAAAACAGTGGGTAGCAGGTTTTTTTTTTATAAAGTTACAAAGAAAAGTGTCTTTAGTTTTCGTAAGACATCATCAAATTGGTAAAGATTTTGATTTGATTTTTTACGGGTGAATTTATTTTTTTTAATAGGTCGACAAATTACTATGAACTATATTTTATTGACTATTATGCTCGTCATCTTTCTAAATTTGATCTAGAACCTCTTTAATTTCAATTAATCACCATACCACCTGGTCCCAGCAAGCAGATAACTGCAATTTGAGATAATTACTGTGCTAATCATGGAATATGGTACTATGATCTTGATTCTTTCGGCATAATGTCTGAAGCGATCTTATCAATGCATAATTTCGACTTGTAATGGGTTGAGAGACAATTAACTCTAATGACCTTTCTTAAGAGATCTTTGATTCAATGCTTGGATTTTTCTTTCTTGACTTCAAGAAGAAAGAGTCGCGTCAACGAGATTCACAACATATAAAAACTTATGTAACATTCTATCGATAAAATAAAGGAATATAATTCAAGAGTAAGGATTAAGAAAAAAAACCTCCTAATTAATAAACAGCCACAAAGGTTATTGGAAATATATCATATTTTTGAAATACAATATATCTGATAGAGTCACTTGGTGGTCACAAGCCTCATAAAAAAAAGTAAGCGCCGTGTCTGTTCATTTAACTGTGAACTGGTGAACCATAAGCTCGCGAGAGCGCGAGATTTCCTGCTAAGGGTGGAGTTTCTTCCTCCAAAATTCTTTAGTGTGAATTAGTCGCTTGATAGCGAACACATGGGTTTGCTATGGGAGTTTCTCTCAGACAATATCTCCTCTCTATCACTGACAAGATTTCTCGAATGGGGAAAATAAAAGTAGCCAATAAAGTGCATACGCGTTGTGCTATTTATTACTAAAAGAAAATACTTCTGATGAAAATTACTAAAAGAAAAGCCTTAGTCTATTTATTGCTAAAAGAAAACCTTCTGACGAAAATTCTGTAAGGAAAAGTAACTGTGCCCGAAGACAGCCGTAGAGACTATCACAGCGACAGAACAGAGTGTAGCGGTTGGGTAGAATCATGCTGACAGGAAGACAAAGATCTTATCCCGAAATCTGTTGCCACTGCGTTTACCAATTTTCAGTCCCAATAGTACTACTACTATTAATATAACCCGAAACTAAGGAAAACTTCGAACACCTCGCAGTATTTGCAGTTTACTAAACAATCAAGATGAGTTTTCTTGTCGTTTCTCCATGAAGTGTGACCTCATGCTGAAGATTTCTAACTTGTAATTTTTACATTAGACTGGTGTTGAGGCATAAAATCGATCTATGTTTTCTCTTGTAAAATACTTTATTAGAATAATAGCACAGAACAATTTCATTTCGGGATTATTTATTTATTTTACAGTAAGGTCCAAGCTATACAAAGCCTGGCGTGGGCCACTTGCGGTAGAGTGCTGCGTTAAGAAGTAGTTTATACGAATAGGAGTGGAGGATAATGGTTCAGACTTGAACAGGTTAGGATTGCAGTTATCGGGGAAACATCCTCTTGGGAGTCGGGTTCCACAGAGCAGTGTTTCGCAGGAAGAAGCTGTTCGATTAAAACTTATTTCTCACCAATGAAATACGGAGGGAATTTGGCTCTTTTCTTATAATGTGGGTGGCATGACGGTATTTACTCTGTCCCCCCACAAGGACGAGATGTGACACAAGGTCTATTTTTAGGTGGGGACCCGAGCGCGTACACTCGGAACAGGAACAAAAATTCACCAGAGCCCCCGCAACCGTCGGTTGCGCTGGCCTCGGTGCGAGCACCGATCCCTCCGTCTGGTGCAATGGGAGGGCGCGGTCTCGGGCAGCTGTTTCCCAGGGCTGGGCACCTCTCAGTATGATTTTGTCAGTTGCCCCTCTGCCCTTTGATAGAGAAGCTCCTGATCGCACTCTGCCCAAAGACAGAGACGCAACTGAGTGATGATAAGTAGACGCGAACTTACTCAAAAAGTGGGTGGCATGATGGCTCTTAGATGTGAATGTTAAAACTGACGAAACCAAGGAATGTACGAGCTCTTTCTGTGGAAGTAGCGATAGGTTTGCCACAACCCGCGTGAGAGCAGTTGCGGAGTAGAAAATAATTCGTTACTCAAAAAGATTCGGGGACGATTTGATGGAACGGAACTTCTGGCTCTCATCAGAGTATTTATGCACACTGTGCATATCAAAAGTGTCATATCTGTGCGCTTTTGTCTCGGGTAAAAATGTCGATTCCTGCTCCTTAGCCTAAGATCAGTGTAATATTTTCTACCTAATTTATAATTTATATGTTAAAGACAGCCGTACATGCACCACAATGCTGATATACTTAATGGGACATTTGCCTGCTTTCGTCCAAGATGGGGGTTAGAATCAATGCCGGATTCACTTATTAATGTTATGAACAGTAGAATCCCTGACAACCGGACTAAGAAGGCATTTCGGATATGAGGAATTGGTTTCAAAGTCCGGATATGAGGGATTCCGGATATGAGGGATTCCGTATATGAGGGATTCCGGCTATGAGGGATTTCGGATATGAGGGATTCCGGATATGGGGGATTCCGGATATGAGGAATTGGTTACAAAGTCCAGATATGAGGGATTCCGGATATGAGGGATTCCGGATATGGGGGATTCCGGATATGAGGAATTGGTTACAAAGTCCAGATATGAGGGATTCCGGATATGAGGGATTCCGGATATGGGGGGTTCCGGATATGAGGAATTGGTTACAAAGTCCAGATATGAGGGATTCCGGATATGAGGGATTCCGGATATGGGGGATTCCGGATATGAGGGATACCGGATATGAGGGATTGGTTACAAAGTCCGGATATGAGGGTTTATATTTATATTAAAATAAAAGAACTGAAATCAGGTTTAACATTTATTTTCAGTGTTTTCTAGTAAACGAAATAAGCTAATGGTGAGTGAAATATAACGGAATAGATTTTAAGGAAAAAGAAATGAATTATTTAATGTTAATGAAAATTCATTAAATTAAGTCTGCCACGTATGCGAAACAAATAATGTAACGAGGATTTTTAATCGCTGTTGCATGATGATTCTTTCTCTTCTAATGTCATTCTCAAATTTTTCCAAATTTCGTTTTGCTTTTGTTCTTGAATTTTTTAAACGAAAGACACTTTTTAACTCTGTGTGCGCTGTTGCAAACTTCATAGCTGAATGTTGGCTTTCTTTCCATAAAACTGACAACCTTTTCAATAGTTTTTTTCAATTTCAGTCCAGGTTTCATCACAATCATGCATCTCGTCGCTATCTTGTTGCAGATGTGTCTCGTTGTCATCCTTTTCTCTTCTTCCCATCATCTTTTGCATCAATACAAGCCATTAGGGTGAAATAAACATAAGCAATTACCCAAAGTAAATTTCATGAAAAACAGAGTCAGAGGCTACACCCAAAGAAACAAAAAGAAGTTGAAGCTAAGCTGTTCATTCTCTTGATTCCCTTCAGAAATTACAATAGGAAAGGGTAAACTGCTTTATTCGAGTCTGAATGAAAAGTTATCTTGTTTCGACAAAGTACAGTGTATAAATGATAAAAGGATCCTAGGCATAGAGACGATTGTTACGTAAATAATGCAATCATTTTTACGGATATTATGCTAGCCATTATCATACTAGAGTCGTTCCGAAAATAATGCTTCCTATTTCATTATATTACCAAGATTGTCAGAAGTGGAGGTTGATGGTAATTTAGTATAGGTTCAACGTTCCATCCAGTAACCTTTCACGTTTTTCGTGTCATAAATTGCAACAGAGCGGAAATATGGCAAAATATCCTCTGATATGAAAATACGAGCGTCTCATTGAATTTCGCCATCAGCTATTATCGACGCTTGCTGAGTGTTTATAGAAACGAAACAGTGGGTTACAGCACAGCGTTTCAGCAATGGCGGCAGCAAAGTACGCGACAAGCCATATTCCAGTCGCCTTTGCTGAAACTCTGTGCTCACATCTACTGATTCGTTTCTATTCTTCAGATCACTGGAAAAATGCATAACGCTTCGCAGCTGAAAACTTCTATCCGAGGTTATTATTATACTCCCTGTATTTATTGTAATTCTTCTGGAAATAAATAGGAGGCATTACTTTCGGAACGTCTCACATAAATAAAGTGTGTCAAACAAGATTTATGGATTATTTATTATTACATATGTTCGTGTCGTTGTAACCAATAAGCTACGAAACAGAATAAAAATATTGATTCAAACGAATCACTGATTTCCAATATTTCTTAAAACGAAGACCAGAATTGTCGCTTACAATCGACTCCCAAACGTAGTTAAAAATGTCACATTTGAAAATTGTTGCTGCGCGTAAAACCTGGCTTAAACAAGTCAATACTTCCTACTTTAGTTGTCACATAATGAAATCGACCAAGCAGGCTTAAACTGACTGCAGTCAGGTGATAATATAAGGTGGAATGCGGAGAAGAGGAGACAATAATCGAACTGATAACGTAGAGCATCTGCAATTGGCAGCCGAGGAAATTATGAGCGAGTTATGTTGTTAGCCGATCAGAATAAATTTACAATTGAAAAATCCAATTTTCTGCTTTCTTGTAAACGAAAAATCAAAGAAAACAAATATGAAATTATTACAGCTCCCTTGTGTTTTTTCCTGTTATATTTGTCTTCGCAGAGCATGCAGAGAAGAAATTTCTAACTCGAAAGCAAACAACCAATATATAGCAGATTGTTCAATAATCTAAATTCGATATATTGATTTGAATTATTTCCAATTAGTTCATAGCTATTGGTCATGAACAAGAGGCTCGGTAAAATCATTTAATTTAAATGTTCGTTAATCGCACGGAGGTCCGTTTTAGTCTTATTAAGCCGAGTCAGATTAATCCGGATTTACATTGCATCTTCGGTTAAGATGGAAAACGAAAAATCGATTGTGTATAATAACCTTTGTTGAGAGAGTCAAAAGTTATCTCCCTTAAACTAACCCTTTAAAAAGCTAAAAATAGATACATAGATGGTAACGTGAACAGCCTGAGAGATCGTTAGGCGAGAAAGTCAAACATCCTTTTTGGTTCCTGGCAGTCAGACTAGAAAGACGTACTTATTCAGGCTGGTGACAATCACCATAAGTTAGGATTACCCTTTTTTTCAGATATCAAATCTCTTACAAAACACATACACACCTTGTATGAACCTTTCAGATATAAATATATATATATATATAGATATTCAATTGCTTTCATATCAAGACTTTTGTGGTTATTTTAAACTTTTTTACGTAGAAAATTCAGACTAATATCCTCATCTTTATATTACATTATCTACATTCAGACTAATATTCTCATCTTTGTATTACATTATCTACATTCAGATTAATATCCTCATCTTTATATTACATTATCTACATTCAGACAAATATTCTCATCTTTATATTACATTATCTACATTCAGACTAATATCCTCATCTTTATATTACATTATCTACATTCAGACAAATATTCTCATCTTTGTATTACATTATCTACATTCAGACTAATATCCTCATTATTATATTACATTATCTACATTCAGACTAATATCCTCATCTTTGTATTACATTATGTACATTCAGACTAATATTCTCTTCTTTGTATTACATTATCTACATTCAGACTAATATTCTCATCTTTATATTACATTATCTACATTCAGACTAATATTCTTATCTCTGTATTACATTATCTACATTCAGACTAATATCCTCATATTTGTATTGCATTATCTATATTCAGATTAATATCCTCATCTTTGTATTACATTATCTACATTCGAATTAATATCCTCATTTTTGTTATGATTATAACAATGTTTTGAGCGTTGTGCATTTCAGTCATCACCAGATGCTTGGCGTTCCTTTCAAGGAAATTAAAGCAGAACACTTTATTTAATTTATGGGTATAGATTGTTCTCGTACCGCTGTCCATCTCTAGTGGAGATAACTCATCTTGTACTTATTTGGTGATGCTCAGTTATTGCACCCCGTGTTCCAACTGAGTCCAAGTTTGAACTAACAGATTCAGGGATTGAACTCACAATTATATGATCAAATTCACGAACAAAAGGTTTTATCCATTATGTTATTTTCTAGGATCAATTTACGCCTGAAGAGAGTCGGAGGGCAAAGCGACCGAAACGTTCTGAAAATATAAACAAGGTCGACAACATTAGTGTAAATACTAATTCTATTGTGAAATTATTAATTATTATAATGGAACATAACACAGTGATTGCCTTTATTAAACCTATATAATACCTTTTACATAGCAAGAAAGAATACCTTTCGAGCTGTGTTGATTTTGCGTAGGGAATGTACTATTTTAAAAGATAGTACGTAGGAATAAATTCAACCACAATTTTGATTTTACAAATGCTACACTCATAAAAAATAAAATAACTCACTCAGAAGGAAAATCCTAGAGAGTGCCGCCATTGAATATTACCTAAATATTAATCTACGCCCAGGCCTTTTCCCTATTTCACCTTTCTTAACAGAATTACTACTCTCCCAAACAAACGTACACAACAATATCGTGAAATCAAAAGAAAATAGTTGAATCAGTCAACAACAACATGATAGTAATTGACGTAATTTTCAGTTAACAGTATGAAAATAGCTTTCTCTAAATTCTTCCAGTTGCTAAGGACATTTTGTTTTATTATTATTAGTTACTTTGTTTAATAAATTCATTTCGTTTTTGCCTTGAAAAAGTCTACAGCGGACGAAACGCGTCGGCAACTATTACAGTTTTCCTATTGTCTTTTACATTTATATATATATATATATATATATATATATATATATATATATATATATATATATATATAACGTAAATCATTCAAACGAAAAACAAATACTGAAGCTAATTATACAGCAAGAATCAGTCTTGCAAACAATATTTAATAATAAAATACAATCAACTTCGAATCCGTTAATGAATGGTATGATCCGTGTTTATAAATTCCGGTTTTATCAGGTCTTATTTTTTCTACGAGCCGGTCTTTCTGTCGTTTCGAACGACCATCATCAGGTAGACATTTCAGTGTGTTTTTGTTAAATTCCGATAGTAATGCGACATCGAAAGATTGTGCAGTCCGAAATTATTCTTACATTTAAAAATATCTCATTGCTAAAAAAACACTCTTTCGGACTGCACAATCTTTCGATGTCGCATTACTACTCGGAATTTAACAAAAACACACTGAAATGTCTACCTGATGATGGTCGTTCGAAACGACTGAAAACCCGGCTCGTAGAAAAAATAAGACCTGATAAAACCGGAATTTATAAACAAGGATCATACCATTCATTAACGGATTCGAAGTTGATTGTATTTTATTATTAAATATTGTTTGCGCGAGTGATTCTTGCCGTATAATTATCTTCAGTATTTGTTTTTCGTTTGAATGATTTACGTTACATAAATTGAATACGCACTACATAATTGATATTTATATATATATATATATATA
>OZ038482.1:14328933-14336433 GCA_964036315.1 Acanthosepion esculentum | reverse complement strand
CGATGAGTGTTTATTGGGAGCCACTCGTATGTTTTCTCATCCAGTTCCAGTTGTTGATAAGCTTGACTCAAATCAAGTTTGCTAAACTTCTCATCGTCCTTCAATATAGCAAATAAATCTTAAGTCCTTGATATTGGATAGGTGTCACAAAGAGCGGTCATATTTATGGTCTGCTTAAAGCCTCCACAAATCAGAATAGCTCCACAATTTAGCACCGACCACCGACAATAAAATGGCTCGTTTCTTATCTTTATTGGTAACATCATTAGCCGTGAAGTAAAAATTTAATCTTTCTACATAGTTCTTTCACTCTTCTTCTTCATTTGACCACACCTTGATGATTCGAAACAACGCCACATTATCAGAAGAGTTCGTAACACTTTGATTCCTCAAATTGGTCGTTTGAATTTACTGCCTTTTGCAACCGAGAAAAGAAAAAAAAATGGACGTCACTTTACCGCGTTAATCCGCTATTTTTCCGGCCACTTTTATGTATTTAATTTCTGCAGCACGATAAGTAGTTGTTAGCTTGCTTCCACTAGAGAAGAATGGCCATCAGTTGTGTTTACTTGCTAGGACTGTTGATTAGTCCAAGTGCTCATCTTTTATAACCAATCAGGGGACTCATAAACCCAAACAAAACTAGGCAAAATAAGTAAAAAAAACAAAAAAAAAACAAAACAAAGATGTATATTTACTACACGAACTAAGTAAAATAATAGATAGAAACGATTCAAAACTCTACAGGGACTGCGGTCTCATAATCTTAAGAAATTATAACAAATAAAATACGGACAAAACTAGAAAAGCAATAATAAAGATTATAAAAAAATATGGAATTCAACATAGAAATGAAAACTAACCTAAATGAAGTAGATTTTCTAGATGTTACCTTCAACCTAAAAAAGATACATATAAACCATACAGAAAACGTAATAAGAAACCATTGTATATATACACACATCTTCCAATCAACGGTCATCTATAATCAAGCAGATACCAAAATCAGTTAACAACAGAGAAGCATCATATGGTTCAATCCACCGTACAGAAAAAAAAAACGTAAAAACAAACGTAGGAAAAATATTCATCAAACTCTTACACAAACACTTGCCCGAATCAAGAACACTTCACAAAATATTAAAAAAAAAACACACAGTAAAAATCAGCTCCAGTTGCAACAAGAATATGACACAAATAATAAAAAAAAGTACAACAGAAAAACTATGAACAAACCACACGAACAAATTAAACCCATATGTAATTGCAGAATAAAGAATGAGTGTCCCTTAAAACGGCAATTGCTTACAAAACAATGTAATATACCTAGCTACGGTGAAATCATCTGATATATATATATATATATATATATATATATATATATATATATAGGAGTAAATGAAGGACCCTGAAAACAACGAAACTACGCACAAAAATAATCTTTCACAAATAGTAAATACGGGAACAGCACATTGCTTTCCAAGTGTATCTGGGAAATTAAAAACAAAATTACACCAAAAATATCATGGAAAATAAGTCAAAGAACATCAGCCTATAACAATCAATGCAAAACCTGCAAATTCTAATGGAGGAAAACATAGCTATAATTACCTTCCTAGACAAAGACTAAACTACTAAATAAACGACCAGAACTCATTTCAAAATTCAGATCCAAAAAATTTTTACTACGTTGTTTAAAAAACGAAAACTCAAAAGAGTAAATAAAAATAAATAAAATTAAAATAAATAAACAAAAAAAGTAAAAGAAATTAATCCAAATTAAATAAATAAATAATAAACAAAGTAACAAAACACTCCCGCCAAAAAAACGTTAGAATAAACCACCCACAATGCAATAGACCAGCCAAAATGCATCACTGACCCGTATATATAAATAGTCGAGAAAAACACAACGCATGTGGCCTGACGATAGCGTTTAGCATGAAACAGTTTCTCACCTCTGAGTGTTGATTATATATATATATATATATATATATATATATAGTGGACTCTGTTATACATGTTCACCGTAGTCTGAATGTAGAAACCAACGTAAGTAATTTGTTCAATGAAACAACACCAATATCTAGTAGCAGCTGTTCAATAATTCTTAAGGTCTTCCATATCAGAGGTTGGCAGTGAATATTCGGAGAGAGTAGCAAAGCGTAGTTCTTCAGGTCTTTCATCTGACAGGTTAGCAGTGGATATCCCGAGAAAAAAAAATGGCCGCCTTTATACACGTCGGATTGAATATTACAAGTCTTCTGATTGGTTAACCTTCATTTGGTAAACTATAAAATGAGTCAGCTCATTTTGGTTGGCTCACTAGTACAAACTATCCAAAAAAACTGTAACAGACTCTTCCGCCGTATTCGACGTATGAAGGTCAAGCAGCTCAGTTCCTAGGAACCGACAGCCCAAACACCAGCATATATGATTTGATTATTGTGCAGAGCCAACCATACTTTTTGAAGGCCCGAATACAGAGCCCTAACGCACTACGTGCCACAAGGTCCCCAAACGACCTTCCGCAGGTTTCGAATTCAGAGTTGTCCTTCTCCTAAACCAGTTGCCATCCAAGGCTCTAGAACTCAATCTGTCCTTCTATTTACCCATAGCTAGAGGGAGGAGAGGATTAATACCTTTACCAGGGGTATTAGCACGCAAGTGAATGTAATGGATGCGACTGGAATTCAAATTCTAAAACTATCAAGAATTGATAACGTATTTCTTGTTTGAAAATTGTGGACCTCCGGCTTCACAGCTTATAGAAGAATTTGTCTCTAAATTTTATTCTTGGTTATAAAAGCCACACTCTAATCTTGATAATCCACTCTTCTCTTTATGTGTTCATTTGAATTAATCTTTTCTTTCAGGGAATTACTACTACCTTTAAAATTTAACCGGGTGAATCCATAACTACAGGGAGTACAGTCAAAAAGAAGCAAATGTATTCTTCGAGAAAAGATATGACCAATTCTAATTGGTCCATATCAGCGGCCCTCTAAAAGCCCAGAT
This sequence comes from Acanthosepion esculentum, assembly GCA_964036315.1. Classification (NCBI taxonomy): domain Eukaryota; kingdom Metazoa; phylum Mollusca; class Cephalopoda; order Sepiida; family Sepiidae; genus Acanthosepion; species Acanthosepion esculentum. The sequence goes on along the minus strand of OZ038482.1, from coordinate 14,333,415 downwards.
CTGATTATTATGGATTATCGTATATAGTGTATACTCCTAACTCACTTGCAAAACCGTCATCGTGATATCGTCCTCATTAATTCGTTAAACTTAACTGAAGGTTGAAAGGAAATTCCTCCTGACACTATCCACAAAGGTACTGCCTCCTGGTTACCACGCTTGCAACTTTGTGTTGAATATTCAGTCAAACATTTCAAATATCTACGATGAGTGTACAGTTTAAGAAAGGAATCATGTTAGCTAAATAAATCTCACTCTGAATTTACCGCTTTTTTTTACTAGGCATACTATACAACAGTTATCATTTGTCGTCTGACTGATATTGAATAAAGGATTCTTCCCGGTCAGCTTTTATTAAATGTCCCTCCGTGTGTTTGTGTACAGTCCAATCGAAGATAGAAAACAATGGTCGAACGTTTCACTTTGTCACGAATTAGAAATAAGTTCAGCGATCATGTTTCATCTGAACTCATTTTTCAGGTCTGACATCCCAAGAATGTACCGCGATTAAATATGAAATAAACGACAGGGAATGTTTCTGTCGGATTTATTCTACTGTTTATTCCCTTCGGTTAAAAGCATTGTCAGAATCGGGAGTTATTTATTTCTTGAAAGTTCCGCAGAAGTAATATGAAACACAATATCGTTTATTTAATATAGAAAATAAATTCGTCCTCTAGGTAACCTTCATATATCAAGCAAGGTGGGAGTGCCACTAGTATGCAAGGGGGCAACAGAGAGTGTAAGTAAGGGAAAAGACTGAGTATGGAGGTGGGGGTTGGGGAAAGGATAAAAAGAAGAACGGAGATCAAGGCAACACAAGATGTCGATTGACATTACATTTAAATTTTTAAAGATTATAGTTATCGGGGAAGTAAGTAAGAGGAAGGGCGTTTCACTGTCGGGAAGCGCGAGAGAAGAAGCAGTTGGAGTAGGAGTAGCGGTTACATTTAACTATTTCGACAGTAAAAGGGTGGGGTCGAGATGCAGTCGGAGAATAAGTTAAAATAGTTCGTCAGAGCAAGTGCCATGAAAATATTCATAGAAAAGACAGAAGGTGGCAAGATTACGTCGGTAAGAAAGTCAATAGAGTCGGGACCCCAAATCAGAACCTATCATATTGCATATCTGTCTTTGGATTTTGTCGAGAACCTTGAGATGAACAGCGGGGGAACCAGACCATATATGGCAACAGTATTCCATGCATGGACGGATGGTAGATTCGTAGATGTGAAAGATGGACTCAGATGAAAAAAACCTTCTGGCATGACACAGAGAACCAACATTCCTTGCGGTAGATGTAACTATTGATTCAATGTAGTTGTTCCACCTCAGGCTAGTGGAAAACGTGAGACCAAGAAGGCGCAGTGAGTTGAGCATTAGATCGGAGTCAGGGAGGTTTCTCTATGGTGGATAAATGACAGCAGTTTCGTTTTAGATGCATTCAAATTCACAAGTCATTTCCTGCCCCAGTCACCTCCAGATTGGGGGTCGTTTTCAAGACCAAACGCGAGGTTTGTCAGCAATGCCGGATTTACTATTGAGACAGAAGGGAATCGAAATATCGTCTGCGTAGATGCCGATTGGAGAACTGATGACGTCAGGAAGATAATTGATGAAGATCAGAAAGTGTGTATGACAAAGGATAGAGCCTTGAGGTACACCAGTGTTCGTATGGAAGGAACTGGAATAGAACCCGTTCAGGATAACCTTCATTTCACACTTAGACAGGAATGATTAGATAAAATGGCACGATAACGCCTTGTTAAATTTGGACATTTTCGAAAGAGAATCTATCTAAAGACCCTAAAACTGAATTATTAAGATGTACCGAAAAATCGACCTCTCTTATGCCAATTTTGAAAATCTCTATCGAGGACGGATTCCAGAAAATCTTACATATATCCAAGTTAGAATTTGTTTTTATTTCTGCAATGATTGACAGCCGCATGAAACCAGGAAGATTTTTATGAAGTCTTCAGTGATCTTTTTTTCGGCTTAGAGTTCTCTAATTTGTTATTTTTATCAGCTCACTTCGGTCGATTTACTCTTCAGGCTTCCTCAAGTGTCAGAAACGTTCCTATGAAGACGAAAGATACAAGACCTGAAGAATCCGGAAATAATAAATGGCACCTGAAAATTTCTGTTCAAAATATGAAATCTGCCAACAGAAAACATGTCTACGTGTTACTTTCGTTTCCTAGGTCAGATTACTCGTACTGTGCATGATTCTCAGTAATTTCACAATTACAATGGCCTCATGCCAAACTATACTAAACGTAGTAAATAAAGGTCTGTATCCGATGTGAGAGAGCTATTTTTTGGCGATGCTGGAAACTGATTTTCTAGTACATCAAATAAATAGAATTTTGAATACAGATTTTCAAAGCAAAGCAGCAGATCTTCCCCATTTAAAATAACATTGTCATCTTCCCTAATTTCGTGACGTACCTAGCATAACTTCACTCACAAACACACACATACATACACACACACAAACACACACACATATATTTGTTAATATAAAGATATAAAAGTGCCATGTCAGCATTGTCTAAAAAATATGAATTAAAGAGGGATTGCCGCCCAAATACACACACACACACACACACATATATATATATATATATATATATATATATATATATATATCAGCTATATCGTATATATATATATATATATCAGCTATATCGTATATATATATATATATATATATATATATATATATATACATATATATATATATATATATACACGATATAGCTGATACGCAAAAGTGCTGAATACAATAAATAGAGCAAAATTATCCGGATGATCCGATAGATGAAACCTAGGTAGATAGGTTCTGGCTTTTTAGGCATATATATATACATACATACATACATACACACACACACACACACACATATATATATACATACATATATATATATATATATATATATATATATAAGACATCGACAACATTTAGCTACTACTAATAATAATAATAATAATAATAATAATAATAAAACGGTCAGCATTGAATAAGTAGATTTTGGAAAAAAGCCACTGGTTAAATGTTTATTCAGATCTGTGGAGTTGGCATATCTCACAAGACCTTCATATATATATATATATATATATATATATATATATATATATATATATATATTGTGTGTGTGTGTGTGCGTGTCTGTGTGTGTGTGTGACGCAAAGTAGTATATATTTATATCACATTTCAATAGCCAGGGCCATTTGCATATATAAACAGTGTAGACAAAGAAACCAACTATCAGCTTCACGCCATAATTTGGCCCTCAAACTATGAATTACTCCTCTTTTTGTAGGCTGTATAATATCTAAGCTATTAGTGGTTTAGGGGGAGTCGGAGAAGGGAAATTTTCTTTTCCTTACGTTTAGTGTTTTCAGATTATCTATAACCTTCATACTGAATTTGTTTAATCTAAATATATAATATTATACCAATATAGTCTTTGCCCTCGATTTCACACGATATTAAAGGAAACGAGGAGCATGATAGTGACGCAAGATTGATCTCTTTTGAATTATGAGCACGAGTGTTGAACACGTATGTTCTGCGCTTGATATGAGCGCATGGTAAAAAAATTTATATATATATATATATATATATATATATATAATCATTTATTTAGATATTATAAGACACTGGATGTGTCGAGACGAAATGGCTATTTTTGTAGTGATTTTATAACATATTTATGTTATAATATTTAAAGAAATGATTATATCTGCTCTACTCTGTATTGAGCACTCTTTAAAGAATAATAATTGTTGGTTATTGGAATTTACTCCGTATATACCAATCCCACACTTGGATATATATATATATATATATATACATATATATATATATATATATATATATATATATATATATATATATATATATATATTATGTGGTGCAGTTTAATTTATATTACACTGAATCATTCATACAAAAAGCTAATTTGTAAAGTTAATGATATAAAATTTTTTATTAACCACTTAACCACTCGATGAATGTTATGATCCTTGTTTTTTGCTACCAGGTTGGAATCTCTGTTCCACCCTTTCACCGTCGAAACGGTTAAATGTAACCGCCTCTTCCACTCTAAAAGCTTTTTCTCTCGCTCTTCCCGACAGTATAACTCCCTTCCTCTTACTTGCCCCCCTGATAGCTATAATCTTCAAATACTCAAATGTAATGTCAATCGACATTTTCTATTGCATTAATCTTGATCCTCGTCCTTCTTTAGATTCTTTCCTCAAACACCCCTCTTTACTCTTGCTCTCACTCTCTGTAACTCCCTTCTACGGTAGTCGCATTACCGCCTTGGTTGGGGTGAAATGCTTTAAAAAAATCAGTTAAGTGATATGATTCTCCACATTAATTCTATTAACGCTTCATCTTTCCCTTTTGATATCGAGCACTTTATGACTAAATCAGCCTGCATAAAATGCCTTTCCATCAGGTAACAG
>OZ038482.1:14141433-14323933 GCA_964036315.1 Acanthosepion esculentum | reverse complement strand
AAAGAGTGTCAGTTCAATACCCGGTTAAAGCAGTGGGGAACTTGAAGAGGGGAATTAACAGGAAATAACTGATAACTGATATCCATTAAACATGGCACGTGGAACTAGAACAGTCTGCCCCAGTGAGCGAAATAAAGGGTTCAGTTCGACATTCCAACCACCTGAAGAAGACCGGGGCGTACAACTGCCGAAACGTTGTAATAAATAAAGGCGACAAAGATGGGAACAATAGTCCGAATAATCTAAATAGTGTTTAAATGCTGTTCCTCTTCTCTTAGAAGATTGACGCAACACAATCTTATGTCGCACTCAAAAACTTTAATTAATATATTGCAGGCTCACTTGGTAGCACTGACTATTTGGTGAATCTTTTTAGAATGCAACCGTTATAATGTATCCATCGGTGCTCAAAATATCTAGGTTTGTACCAGACGAGACGAGATGTCCCTTCATGCATGGCGCAAAGATTATAAGAAGTTAGCAAGATGTTGATGTCAATAAATGTAGTACCTACCTTGATCCTCACTGGATGTCCTACATTTTCAGTTTTACAACAGACCTTGCAGGGATTAATATGTAAGCTGCCTTGCACGGATTACCAGTTAATAAACTTGTCATGCATCACGACCATGGTAAATCTTGTTCCCAAATATGTGTCATTGAACGAAACTAAGTGAGCAAAGTATTTATCTTATGAATGCATTTAATTTTTTTTAACAATTTTATTCCTATTTACAGAAATAAAATGACATTGCATTTAAAATTTAAAGAAGCTGGAAGAGAGTTCCACAAGCGAAAAATACGAGAGAAAATAAAGTGTTAGCTTACAGTTATGTCTAGCAACTCTAAAATAATGAGACTTATCTGCACATTTTGTATTTCGTTTAAGTTCATGAAGTCTAGATACCATAGAAGAAAACTTATCAAAGCAATTACCATGAAAATATTTATGGAAAATTTATAGAGAAAATACAAAGTAAAAGGTACTGCTTAGTACTACTGCTTAGTAGTATTGCTTAGCAGTACTAATAAGGATACGACCAATAATAATTATAATAACTGGAAACACCCGTGAAAATTTTAGGATTTTGATACTTGAATTTTCCGATGAATCTTAATTCGTAATTTGCCGAAGAGGGGTAGGAGACTAATAGGACGGTGATTAGAAGGGTCAGAGGGGTAAAAGAGAAAATCATATTTCAGTCGCTCACTATAAGTTACATAGACCTTTTGCTACCTATGTACCGACTTATCGTTTTAAAATCATTCAGTGTGCCAACAACGTACGCATTTTTATACAAGTCAATATACCTGTTCTACAATATATTTTATATAGTAATATATAATATATATATATATATAGTATAGTATATATATATATATATATATATATATATATATATATATATATATATATATATATAGTATATATTAAAATTGAAACAGCTAAATATTTTCTTTGCGTTATAATAGTTATTGGTTCGGACTTCGTGATGTCATTTGCGGCTGCGTGCCATTGGAAATTGCTTTTATTCGAATTGTAAATTGTTCGAATGAAAATTAATGGAAAGGACAATTATACTAAAAAATAATTATTCGAAATACCTATGTTTGAAATACGTACGCGGTCCTGCTTTGAGAAAGTCAATGCTATTTGACCTAGAATTAATAACTTCCTTGAAGGATGGCACAGGGCTTTTATTAATGCAAGTGTCATCTCATCATCACACAATATGCCTATGAAATTTTCGCCCTTCCCGATCTAGAGATTGAATTCACGACTGCCAAATGACTAAAGCCACAGCCTTTATCCGCTAGACCAGGGCTCGGTAACCTTTTGCTATGTGCCGACTTAGAGTTTTAAAATCATTCAGTGTGACAACAGCATATGTATTTTTATACAAGTCAAGGTCAATATACCTGTTCTACAATATATTTTATATAGTAATATATAGTATATATACTTTAGTGTATATTAAAATTGAAACAGCTAAATATTTTCTTTGCGTCATAGTAGTTATTGGTCATTTGCGGCTGCATGGCATTGGAAATTGCTTGGCGTGACACATGTGGCACGTGTGCCGTAGTTTGCCGACCCCTGACATAGACCCATAAGGCCAATAAGGTGCTAAAGTGTTCGTCAGATCTCTATAGAGTCCCCATTGATGGCAATCATGAAGCTTCTTCATATTATATGTTAAAGCAGATGTAGGGCGCGTGTTACATCAATTAGACATTATAAACGCGACGAAGGATTTTGAAGGTCGTATAAGGACTATGCCAAACTTAAAAGTACTCGGTCAGGACGGAATTCAGGAATCTTGACTGCGGTAGTTTTTCAACCTGCATGATAGAATTCGACAGGAGATTAACCGGCGTATTGCAAATGGACGTGTTTCTAAATAGCTGGAAGGGAGAACGCCATGAGTCCTCAGTTAGGAAATTACTGTTTTATTGCATAGCTGAAACACATATTGAAACTATTGACTGACATAATTACAGAAAAGACCTATGAACGTTTCTTTCGCGAGCAACCTATTTCCAGATTCGTCAAATGGGTACCTAAAAAGATCTCTCTCAATTAAAGAGCAACTTGACATTGATAAATATATGTTATGTAAACTGCAAGCGAGAACGATCAAACATGTGTCTGAACTGGATTAACTTTAAGAAGGCCTATGATTTGGTTTCCCAATTTCATGGTACTGAAGTTTTTTACAGATTTTCGGTATAACCAAAAATATCATTGATCTTATGCAAACCAGAATGCCTTCCTGGGATGCCTTGTAGCGAGTCGGGTATGCCGAGTTGACGGTGGTGGTTTACCAAGATGATATCGGATTGACGTGATTGATATTTGCCGAAGTGAGCGTCGGCCAAGATGAAGGCATGTAACTGAATGGTGTCAAAGTCGGATCGGTAGACCGCTGTGTTGAGTCGGGTTTTCCGAGGTGACAGAGTGGGAAACGATGAAGGCTTGTAGCTAGGTGGTGTCGAAGTTGAGATGATATCATATCGAAGCTGGATAGTCGAGGTGGTCAGTCAAGTAACGTCGTTGAGAGGAGCGGTCATGTCGAGAAGTGGCGGTGACACCAGAAGCAGCTCACCATCAAACCACTGATTCTGTCTGTATACGAAGAATATTTTAAGGGGGTCCTATTATCAATGCTTTTAGACAAAGTGAGAATCGAATTCATTTTGGATAAGGACAAGCCGCAAACTGCTATCAGTAATGTGCCATGCGTGATACACGCGTAGGCAATCATGTATCTTTCGAGGCAGATAGGTTGCTATTACTTTCTGCAGTAGACCAGCTGTCATTCAATGCTATAGAACCTGGTCTGTCCTGCTATTTACCCATAGTTGAGAGGGAGAAGATTCATACCTTTCCCAAAGGGTATTAGCATGTAAGTGAATGTAATGGATTCAACTGGAATTCGAACTCGGCTCTCCGATTCCTCAGTCTGAGTCGCTATCTATTACTCCACCATGCCATCAGTGATGCTTTTTATTGATAATCTCGTACCCTTTGCCAAGATTATGCGACAGTTTGAAATGTTGGAGAGGATATCAAACCAAATAATAAAATATAGAAATGTTAGTCTTTCAATGTGTACATACTTCATTTGTTGCATTCATTTAGTGTTATTTAACTCGGACAATATGGAGATTTCGTCGCAGGGGTTTCAGCCACCATTTTATAATACCACCTGGACTACGTTTTTCCAATTTTTCTATCATTTGTCACATTCTTTTTTAAAGTTATTCCTTCTTTCCTTTTCTTCTTTGCTTTCGTCCTATCTCCGTTTTTTCTAAGTTTCATTAATTTTCTTAATTTTGTTTCCTTCTTTTTCCTTCCCGTTTTCGTTTTTACATGCATTCGAGCACTTCTCATCTTATTTTCTTCTTCTTCCTCCTCCTCCTTCTCTTTTTCTCCTTCTTCTTTACAATACCGGTCTTCTTCCCTTCTTTGAGCTGTTTTTTCTTTCTTTCATTCTCTTTTCTCCCAGCGTCCTCCGTTTCTTTTCCTTTTTCTTCTCCTCCTCACCCTTCTTCTTCTTCTTCTTCTTCTTCTTCTTCTTCTTCTTCTTCTTCTTCTTCTTCTTTACAATACCGGTCTTCTTCGAGCTGTTTTTTTTTATTTCTTTCATTCTCTTTTCTCCCAGCGTCTTCCCTTTCTTCTCCTTTTTCTCCTCCTCCTCCCCCTTCTTCTTCTTCTTCTTCTTCTTCTTCTTCTTCTTCTTCTTCTTCTTCTTCTTCTTCTTCTTTACAATACCTGTCTTCTTCCGTTCTTTATGCTGCTTTTCTTTCTTCTGTTTTTCTCTTTTCTCCTCACGTACTCTCTTTCTTTTTCTTCTCCTCCGCCTTCTCCTTCTTCTTCTTCTTTTTCTTCTTCTTCTTTTTTCAATGTGCACATCAAAAATATTTGCCTAAAGTTGTAGTAAAAACTAAAAATAAAATACTTTTTTATGGGCACGAATATCTTTCTAAACGGATCTAAAGTCAATATTTTTTCGACGTGTCACTCTCCTTTCAGACCCTCGGCATTTTTTCCCACGAAACGTTTTCATTATAAAGACGAATAAAGAGGTTGTTTGTTGTTAATGTTATTTTTCGTTCTTTTTTTAGTCACTCTGATTGAGTCTGTTCGATTTGCCGGGAAAAGACATTATCTCACTTAATTGAAATTCATTTTTAAGTCATTTGATGATATTATTCAGATGTCAGTTCCAGACACAAAGATTCCATTTCAAGGTTTTGCGTGGTCGTTTGTTGAGGTCGTGACGTCAGACCAACTTAACGTTTTTGTTCTTTTTCTTTCTCTCCTACGCGCTAATTAAATTTTCTCATTGACCTCTGACCTATCGATTCAATTTCATTTCCATTTCATTTCCAAGAGCGTCACCGTTGATAATTATCTAAACATCACTTGACCATTTTTTCTTTTTCAGATTCGTCTTATTGGCCTGGACAGTTTCCCTTTTTCCGTTTTTCGTTTTTTGTTTTGTTTTTTGGGGGTTTTTTTCGGTTTTCTTTTCTTCTTTTTTTTCGTATTTTGTTTGTCGTTTCATTTTAATGCCATCTCCATTATGCCTTTATTTCATTTTGTCTATTCCACTTCTATTTCATTTTTCCTATTTTGTTTTTATCTCTTTTTATTTACATTTTTGTCTTTTTCTTTCTTTCTTTTTTTTCTTTTTGAAGGATTTTTTTTTGTTTTTCTTTCCACTTTTACTTTTTCTTTGTTTTTTTTATCTTTTTAACTTTGATTTTCTTTTTTCCCTTTTTTCTGCTTTTTTCATTTTTTTTCTTCAGTAATTCTTTCTTTCTTCCAGTTTGCCTTTTTTTCTTTCTTTTCATTTCCTTAGATTTCCTTTCCTTATTTTTTCTTTCTTTTTTCGTTTTAATAACTTTTCTTTATTCATTTTATCTTTCTCCTCATATTTTTCAATTCTTTCCTTTCCTTATTTTCCTTTTTATTTATTTCTTTCTTTCTTTCTTTCGTTTTAATAGCTTTTCTTTTTTGTCTTTCTCCTTATATTTCGTCAATTTTGCTTTTTCTCTAGATATCTCAATCCTCCTTTTTCTTTTTTTTCTTTTTGATTGTTCTCTCCAAGTTTCGCATCAATGGCATATTTTTCATGTACTTTCCTTTTTATTCTCTCCTTTTCTTTATTGTTTTTACTCACTTTTCTTTCTTTCTTTCTTTGTCTCGTTCTTCTCATTTTTGCTTAATTTCTTTCTTCCTTTCATTTCATTCTGGATTCCTCTCTCTCTCTCTCTTTTCCAGTTCGTCTTTTCTTCACACTTACTTTTATTCTTTCCCTTTTCTTTTCTTTCTTTTGTTCTTTCTCTTCCCTCCTTTTATACTTTCTTCCGTCCCTAACTTGCTTCCCTTTTTTTTCTTTCTGCCATAGAAACGACTAATATTTACAGCATGCATGGAACTGTTTAAATCATAATAGCAGCTGTAAAAAATAATTGGTCACCAAAAAGGCGAATCGGGTTTGATTTTAATTTTGCAGAGATGGTTGTCAGAAAGTCATTTTTCAAGTTTCATGTAGTTCGAATAAAACCTTAATAAAAACTGTTTCATCACTTCCACGATCCATTATAATGGCTGATGCTCAACTTCACGAGAGTGCCTCTCTGCGCATGCTTGGTCTCACGCTTTCCACTGACCTGTTCTATATAACACATAATACCAATCAGAGACTCATGAATGTATTGTATATACTCTCATACATTTTTTTATTATAACTTTTATCAGTTCCACCATAAACGGCGACCTGTAGTGTAAAGAGATTACACATATTCCTATTTATTATGTATGCGCCAAACTGACTTTCTTTATGCATCTAGAGACTGAATACTCGGTAGAAAACCGTCTATTAATTTAAAATCAGCGCTGAAAACTTTTGCACCCACTCTTTCCGTGTAAGTAGCCATAGAGTAGCGATAATTTTGCGACGTTTCTTCTGTGGGAAAGATGTTTTATGATGGGAAATAATTAATCACCTATGAGGAGGCGGATACGTTTTCGAAGTCTGTCGAGATTATAGTGTCATTGTGACACGTTATATAAATTTATCACACTGAACATATATGCATCATCGCAATATATTAAATATTAGAAACTATATATTTCATAATACCAGAGGCGATTACACTCAGCTCGGATATCTGCCTCGGATTAGGTAACTCCAAAAGAAGACCTACGACCAGGTAACACTGACAGATTTCGCTGGGCCATGACACCTAAGGTCATGATTTAAAGTGTAGGTTCATTAGTGTAAGCTTAAGGGATTCTCTGTGTGTCTCCTACAACGATGTGAGAAGGCCTGTAAGAATCGATATAAATCCTGCAGAATATTCGTTCGCGAAGTCATCATGATAATTTACTCATATAATCTCGTCACAATTGGTGTTAAGCGGTTACTTTAGTTGTTCCTTTTATTTAGTGTCAATTAACTCGGATACTACGGAGTTGTCGTCGCACGGGTTTAGGCACCATTTTATAATACCACCTGGACTACGTTTTTCCAATTTTTCTATCATTTGTCACTTTCTTTTTAAAAATTATTCCTTCTTACCTTTTCTTCTTTGCTTTCGTCCTATCTCCGTTTCTTCTAAGTTTCATTAATTTTCTTAATTTTGTTTCCTTCTTTTTCCTTCCCGTTTTCGTTTTTACATGCTTTCGAGCACTTCTTATCTTATTTTCTTCTTCTTCCTCCTCTTTCTCTTCTTCTCCTTCTTCTTTACAATACCGGTCTTCTTCCCTTCTTTGAGCTGTTTTTTCTTTCTTTCATTCTCTTTTCTCCCAACGTCCTCCGTTTCTTTTCCTTTTTCTTCTCCTCCTCACCCTTCTTCTTCTTCTTCTTCTTCTTCTTCTTCTTCTTCTTCTTCTTCTTCTTCTTCTTCTTCTTCTTTACAATACCTGTCTTCTTCCGTTCTTTATGCTGTTTTTCTTCTGTTTTTCTCTTTTCTCCTCACGTACTCCCTTTCTTTTTTTTCTCCTCCTTATTCTTCTTCTTATCTCCTTCTTCTTCTTCTTCTTCTTCTTCTTCTTCTTCTTCTTTTCTTCTTCTTTTTCTTTAAATCACCTGTCTTCTTCCATTCTTTGTGCTGTTTTTTTCTTTTTCCATTCTCTTTTATCACTACGTCCTCCCTTCTCTTTTCTTCTCCTCCTCTCCCTGCTTCTTCTTCTTCTTCTTCTTCTTCTTCTTCTTCTTCTTCTTCTTCTTCACAATACCTGTTTTCTTCCCTTTTTTATGCTGTTTTTTCTTTCTTTCATTCTCTTTTCTCCCTACGTCCTCCCCTTTCTTATTCTTCTTCTTCCTCTTTCTTTCTTTCTCTCTTTATTACTTTCTTTCTTTCTTTTTCTCTTTCTTTCTTTCTTTTCTCTTCTTTCGCTTTCCTACCCTTCTCCCATCATTTCCCTTCTTTCTTTTTCCCCTCAGTGCATCATTTCTTATTTTGACATCCTTCTTTAAATGCAGTTTTTTTAAACTCATTCCTTCCACAAAATTATTTATTCTTCTGTTTGTAAACTTTGGAAAAAAAAAACATTTTCTTTTAAGTTACTGCAATTTGGATGTGTTTATTCGATTTAATATTAATTTAAAAAATATTAATTTAATTAATTAATCTTTTAACATTTTCAACAAAGTTCCAAATAAAACTGAATTGGCGCTCATGTTTCGCAAATTTTATTTTATTCATTAATTCCGTCGCTTCTCGCAAGCACCTGTGCAAACGATTTACACCTGTTGTCTACGATTATTGATTCAATATTGATCTGGCTCTTTAGATCATTTTCATCCCATTCAATAAATCCTAATATTCGCTTTTTATTCACAGAATTCTCTTTTATTTATGATTCACCAAATAATATTAACGAGATTCGCCATAGTTTCTAGGTGGTTGATCGGATCAAACCAAAAAGAAATCGAATAAAAATATAAGATGGCTTCCTTTAAAAAATGGTATCTTTAAAAGATTATCAAGTGAATCTGGAAATTAAAGACTATATTGTTCGATTTTATAATTCTTATCAAATGCAATGACATTTCAATAAATATTATTTAATTGAAAAAATCAGTGATAGAAATCAAAGACTGAATGGTAAATAAACATGCCTTAAAAGCTGACAGGAAAATGTAGGTAAAAATATCGCATTTTGTTGCTGCATCCTAGGGCTGTTCCGAAAGTTTCTGAGGCCAATGTGCTGAAATAAAATCAAGAAAAGAATACTTTTATTTTGTGTTTGTTTTATTTTTAACAATTGTTGCTTTCACATCGTTTTCTGATCGTGGTTCGTTTTCAATGGATCTTCAATGACAACGACAATCGACCGCCCAAAACTTGAATGTTCCATACTAAGGAGAGTCCTTCAGGTAGACATTTTTGCGATGCGATCAAGGATTTCCTGTAGCGCAACCTATTTTGAGATTCAGAGCGTTTCATCGATTTTTCATTCTAATTTTTATCGTGAATTACTTCCATTTCTTTTGGTGTTTCTGCAATGCCAATGTCAAGGCAATAATGAGATCACTGAAAACACAAACAATATATTTTCTAATGAATCAATACATTTTTCTTATTCGGCTTTGTTTCCTAGTAGTCCCAAAGATATTTTTTGGATACACATTTTTGAGTAGACGACCTGATGTTTGGGGGGGGGAGGCAGGGTACAGTATGAATATAATGAATATAACGTATATTCGTCAGTGTGTTTGTCTATATATATATATATAGTATACATTATGGTTTTTGGTTATTTACGTAAATACCGTTTTTTTTTTAGATATGCTGATTCAATAAAGGTTGGTGATGCAATATAATGTTCTTGACGTGTGTTTATAGTTGGTAATTTATTTATTAATAATACCTCGAAGTACCATCGACGTAGAAAATTATGTTCGTTTTTAATTAGGGTGGCATTTGTAAACTCAAAGTTATAGTCTTTTTTGTCCCATGTATTATGAGCGAGTTTAGATATTGTCTAAACGTAAATCCCTTTTATGTTCATAAATACGGACTTTTAGATTTTTTTAGATTTTTCGCCGATTGTAAGAAATTTATTTGATAAGTACCACCATCTGAATTGGCGTTGGATTTATTTTTCTTGCTAATTAAATCTCCAATCGTTTTGGAGGTGCTCTACGGTATGAATTACATCTGTTGGTCTGTGCGTTCAAAAGACTTAATACAAAAAAATGTGCCCTCCGACAGGGTTCAAAGTTCGAATCCTGCCGGAGGGCATTTTTACTTCAAGTCTCTCGAATGCATATGGCGGTAAATGTCATTCATATTGTTTTAAAAGTGGGCATCTACGCAAACATGACTTTCCCAAAATAAGGGAATAATGGGGTAGTAAGAAAAAACAATTTATATGAGCTATTTAATGTAATAAGACGATCAAACAAAATAATCTGAAATCATTGTAAACGGAATTACATCCAGGTTCAAACGTTTAGAAACTTACTTGTAAAATCCCAAATTCTTTGCATTCATATTGCTGAATTATAGAGCTAGGATCGAGACAAGTAGTGGTTATATTCTACGACGTCTGAAGAAACATTAGCCTACCAGAGACTACAACCTGGCATATAATGTGTATCTTTTTGAGGTGTGGGGAACAAAGCTTTTATATATGTCATTAACTGCGGTATACTGATTTTCTAAGCCTAGATTAGATGTGGCACAAGGCCGAAAGTATGCGGCACCCAGTAAGGATCGAACTCACAATTCAGTTGTAACTGTTTTAGCGAGATAAGCTTGCTAACAACTGCACCACGCCGAAGTGCCCAATAGTGATTTTCCAAGCATAGTTTAGATGTGGCACAAGGCCGAAAGCATGGGGCACCCAGTGAGGATCGAACTCACTACTCAGTCGTAATTGTTCTAGCAAGACAAGCTTTGTAACCATTACACCTCCTCGAGGTGCCCATCAACATATTGGGGAATTTCTAAATGGAATAAATATGAATAAATAAATAAATCAACATTATTTACATTATTCGGATTATTGTCCTCATCTTTGTCGCCATATTTATTACAACGTTTCGGCCGTTGCACGCTCCGGCCTTCTTCAGGTGGTTGGAATGTCGAATTGAACCCTTTATTTCGCTCACTGGGTATTTGTATTTATAAAAAAGAATGTATAAACGTAAAAATGTCTTTATATCTCTCTCTCTCTCTCTCTCTCTCTCTCTCTCTCTCTCTATATATATATATATATATTTTTATATTTTTTTAATTGTTATGGGTCCTTACCTATAACTACAGAATGAACTCTTCCTAACACTATGTATACTACGCCTCTCAAGAGAGAGGGGCGAATGGAGTGGAGCCGATAGTAGTTCACTCCAAACCAGACTGACAGTCATACTAACACCTTCCACATCTTGTATTATTATTCCGTGTAATATATCTTCGTTATTTCTACTCTTGTGTTCGTGTTGTTCTTCCTTGGTCCTAACCTGGACCATAACATTAATATATATATATATATATATATATATATATATATATATATATATATATATATATATATATATACACAGTTGTGCAGAGAATTATTCACCTCACTGAATATTTGCATATTTTTTAAGGTAATGCGAATATTTGCAAGTACTTATTGAATTTACTATCAAATAGTATTTACTGAAATTACCATAAATAAATGATTCCGAATTTTGTTTTGAATAATTCGTGAAATTCTTAGAAGTTTTGATCTGATATATTCATAGTCATAGATTTTTCTAAAAATTGGTACTGTCCAAAATTATTGCACCCCCACACTTAAGGAAATTATGAAATAATATTTCTCTATGACAATTGCAATGATTTTTCTTTCTTAATTTCGCATTTAATACAAACACCTTTTGAAAATGAAATAGTATTGACCTGATTTTATAACATTCTAAAAGGTAATGAAGAAGACAATCTGTGAGTGCTACGTACCGCGATAAATCATTCATTCTGCAACCATGGCAAAGACAGCTGATCTTGTCAAGAAGATCTGAATGAAAATAGTTGATGCATGCAATCGAGGTGATGGATATACAACACTTTATAAGCATTTAAATGTTCCTAATTCGACAATTCGTAGCATTATCAAGAAGTACAACGGGAATCATTGTTTTGAGAATAAAGTAAGGAATGGCAAAAAACGATTAATTTCTGTGAGAATTTACCGACAAAGCACATTGTCAATGATGAATGTATCGACGAAGACAGTCACTAGATGTGCCTTCCGCGTGCAAGACTTCGAGCTTATCCTCCACCCCAAAATGCATATGAAATTTCTATGAAACTTTGAGGTATTACAGATTTATTTGTAATTATTAAAGCGAGGTGTGAATAATTCTGTCTACAATATATATATATATATATATATATATATATATATATATATATGTGTGTGTGTGTGTGTGTGTGTGTGTGTACATATATATATATATATACAAACATATATATATATATATGTATATACACACACACACACACACACATATATATATATATATATATATATATATATATATATATATATAAAGTCAACATTGAAATCAACACTTAGAGGCGACAGGCTGTTTCACGCTAGACGTAATCGTCAGGACTGTCGCCGCTAAGTGTTGATTTCAGTGTTCACTTTTATATTTACACACGCTCTAGCACTTTATCCCATAAATATAGCACACCTTAAGACTATATTTCTTCATATATATATATATATATATATATATATATATATATATATATATATATATATATATATATATAGTCATTTATAAATTTATATCGGGTTTAACAGCAAAATTGTCCAAATCGCGTAACAGTAATAATAAGCGTAACAATTGTCCACCCCACAACATGTTTAATATCTAAAACAAAGCACTAACTAACTGAGTTTCTCTTTTCTATATTTTCAGATAAGACGTTTAGCCATTTTTGACACCATTTGCCGTAAGAATCATTGAAATATCCTTTGCTTTATCCAGCTAGAAAGAGAACCGGTTAAAATCATTTTCTGTCAGTCTCACTATTTCTTCCCAACAGAACAATGGTGAGACGAAAAAATCATTCAAGCATTCAGTAATGGTATGGACATTCATGCTCTAGCTTCCATCTTCCAAGTTCGTTCAAGATCCATCAAGAGAACGGCGAAGATGCTTTCTAAAAACGCGGGAACAATAGAGAAGAAAAATGGATCATGAGGTCACAACCGGAAGAGGGATCATCATTTTAAATTACAGCTAAATACATATTTATTGTTCATTGTAGATTCTAATAGTGTTATAAAAACCCCGGAGAATTCCAATAACACATCTTTAATCATTTCTAAGGTACAACGGTTCAAACCTTAATGTAACAATTAAACAATTTTGCTTGCTTTTACACCCGTATATATATATATATATATATATATATATATATATGAGACGAGTTTGAGTTTCGTCCTTCAGGATTCAACTTTTGTTCGTAGATATTCCACACTGTGATAATAGAAGATTTGTCATCAATTGTGAAATGTAAGAGCCAGGGCTCAAATTTACTGTTGATGACCTTGCGATTAAGTCACTCTCTAGACATTTACGTCATAATGAATTGTTTACTCCTTTGATCAGAGTAGCATTTTTTACATCAAAATTGTGGTCAGCCTCGTTACGGTGGTCCACCAACTTATTTGACGTGTTGTTTTGTAAAATGTCCCTTTTGTGTTCATATAAGCTTTTATTTAGATTCCTTGAGGTTTCTCCGATGTGTTTTTTGTGACAATTATTAAAGGCGATGGAGTAAAATTCTCCTTCAGGTTTTAGTTTATTGACTAAATCTTCTATTGTTTTAGATGTGTAGCAACGACTTTTATGTTGAGTTTCGATTCTAAATATTATAGACTTAGTAGGCAGGATTATTTATTTTTCTCATTCATTGGCTTTCTCTGGAAGGGTGTTATTTTTGGAATATTTTATCGGCCTTTTGTTTCTCATTAAATATAAAATAATTATGATACTGGAGAAGTTTGAAAGTGTTCTTAATGTATTTCTCTTCTTCGTGTAAATAATGCGGGCTGCTTATTCTGAGTGCTCTTAAGTAGAATCTGATGATTATACCGGATTTTATTTTGTTGTTATGATGGGAATAGAAGTTTAGTAGGTCATTTTTGTTGATTGATTTTCGGGGGACACTGAGTTTTAAACTGTTGTTAATGCGGTTTAGCTTGATATGTAGATAGGCTCAGGTTTTGTGTTATTAAATTTCGTATATAAACTCCATTGCGTTCTGCTTTGTTTAATTGATCTAGTAGGTCAGTTAAATCAGTATCACGAGGCTATATAATAGAACATCAAAACGGGTATATATTGATTATTAGAGTAAAATATTTTGGAAAGAACCAGATTCGAGAAATTCTCCGTTCAAATCTACAAATCAACCATTCGCCCTTGCATGGAGTATTGCTGCCATATATGGTCTGGAGCCCCTTCTGTCTGCCTCGGGGTTCTTGATAATATCCAGAGACGCATATGCAATGTAATTGGCCCTGATCTGGCATCTCGTCTGCAGTCGCTCTCTCACAGACGTACCGTCACCTCTCTCTGTCTTTTTTACAAATACTTTCATGGTAATTGCTCTGATGAGCTGCTTTCGCTGGTTCCCAGACTTCATAAATTCAAGCGTCCCACGAGGCTGGCATCCCGCTCTCACCCTTTCACTGTTGAAACTGTTAGATGTAGCCCTCTCTTCTACTCCAATAGCTTCATATCTCGCACCTCTCGCCTGTGGAACTCCCTGCCCTTTTCCTGTTTCCCTGATAGCTATAATCTCCAACTATTCAAATGTAATGTCAATCGACATCTCCAGTTGCCTTGACCTATCCACTATCCTTCTCCTCATACTTTCCTCTATCACTTCTATCTACTTTCGCTCCAAATCCTGTGTAACCCCTTGCGTGCTAGTGGCTTCCCGCCTTGCTTGGGATGAAATGCTTAAAAATAAATAAATAAATAAATAAAAATGTTATCATTCCACTGAGAGGTGATCCCATTGATAATCCATATTTTTGTTTGTAAAAAAATTTACTTTGTGATTAACATTGATTAATGATGCGACGGTAGATTTTTATTTTAGCTGTTGCTAGATAAAGCTTTATCTTTGTTTTAGATACTTTTTATGAGATTCAGCCATTTTGTTAACCGGGACGTTGGTGTAAAGGGATTTTATATCTAGACTGGACATGCATTTGTTAGTCATATTTATTTCCCTTAGTTTTTCAACTAGGCTGCCTGCGTTTATTTATATGAGATGGACTGATTGTTCCAAGGAGAGGGGTTAAAATTTTTGTTATGTCTTTCGCCAGTTTATGGGATTCGCTATCTGTTCCTAAATCAGGCTACTTGTTTTGTGGGGTTTAGGAGACCCTAAAAGCTTAAAATGAGAGGATGTCGACTGCCACACGTTACATTATTTTTTTAAAATGTATAAAAAGAACTTCAACTTCTGTTGATTCTGTTCTATGTTTTGTTCAGATTTTATCTTCTTCATATAAAAAAAGGAAAACGTTGTTTTTTTATCAATTTGAACAATGTTTAATTAATTAAAATACCCTGTTCGAAAGAAGGCCATCTCCGTGTCACAGACAATGTACTGGCATTAAATCCATATCTTCACATCTTCAAACATTCTTAAATATGTCTTCATGGTGAAAGCATCAAGGCGACTCTATACAATTGAAGATATAACAGACCGTGGCGTTTCTATGTCGATCAATCAAATCGCAGCGTAAACTGATTTGACTGAAAACCAGGAATAAATACCCCGTCTAAGTTTTCAATGGTCATCACCTTCTTCTCTTCGTAGGAAGTCGTTTTGCTGGGACTTTCGTCTTGTAATATATCATGAACATACCATAAGTAAATTATTTTTATTTCGTTTGCAAACAGTAACCCAAACTTGCCTGTATTGTTGTTTGTAATATGTTTAGATGCAGATAATGTTTCATTTCTCTAAGGCATATTTTTCCTAAGGTGGAGTAATTACACCTAAAGGAGTAATTTGAGATTTTTGTGTGGTGATGGTGGGCGCGAGTTAATGGCATTTGGCAGATCTGAGAGTGAACCTATTACGTGCAATCGTTCTTCTTAGACAATTATACTTGTGGTTAATGAGCATTTTACTCAAATTCAGGAAACGGATAATTCCACCTAAAAGTTTGGAAAACACTAATATAGATACTTAGACATTTTTATTCGTTCGTAGCGTATTCCTTAATGAGCTTCTGTCAACAATCATTAACTAATATAGGTTACAGTGATTTGCAAAATTATCTGATGCACTATTTACAGTACGGTCGAATCTTCGTGTGTGATCCATAAATACGGTATGCAGTGGTTAACGATCTGATTTCACAAGATAGTGTGGAACTGCAATGTGGCTGTAATGAATGCTGAACAATTTATACAAATTATATAAACAACAGATTTAAAGCAACAAGTATATGCCTCCACAATTTTATGCTTAGCATATGAAAGCCACAAGCGAGAAACGAGGGGTTTTGGCTTGGTTTGTTTTTTGCTTTACGGCATATCAACCTCAATCGGTTATTTAATGCCGGCAACATTTTTAGGATAGATTCGTATGAATAGAATATGTATTCTTTGGTTTAGATTGGTTTGGTTTATTTTGTTTTATGGCATATCAACCTCAATGGGTTATTTAATGCCGACAACTTTTTTAGGATAGATTCGTATAAATAGAATCTGTATTCTTTGGTTTAGATTGGATTGGTTTATTTTGTTTTACGGCACATCAACATCAATGGGTTATTTAATGCCGACAACATTTTTATTGCTGGTAATATGTTTTTCTTAAAAAATCTATTTCTGGGCATATTCCGCCTTGAAGAAATCTGTAGCTGGTCATATTTTTTTAAGAATGTATTACTATTTTTATTGCTGGTATTCTTTTAAGTATTGCTGATAATAATTTATCCTTCAAAAATGATTGCTGGTAATAATTTTTTTATTACAAATTATTTCTGGTACTAAAACCTATTTTGACACAACTTTGGTTGTTAACTATTTGCCCATACATGGGACCCTAACAAGTGCTACCACCCCCGGGTCAGAGTGAACCTGGAAACACCAGCAATTAAGAGGTGGTTCGACGCTCTTCAAAACCTCTTGATCAAAGACCTTCTTGTTGGACGTAGTTTATCGTCTTACCCAGGACGCGGATGTAGTTTATCGTCATACCCAAGACGGAGCAACGAGGGTAGTTTAAAGAAAATAGAAACAAACAGAACGCTTACAGTTTGAATCAAAAAGAGACATTTGAAATTTCTTGGGCACATGATGACAAAAGAATGGGAATTTTCCCACTCAAAGGACATATAGAAAACAAGAGGAAAGCAGTGAGGAACCTACGTAACGAACTACAAAGAATTGGATATTGTGGAAAGACATAAAGAAAAATTGAAGAATAAAAAGAAAAAGGGCAAAATCCATGAATGTTACACAAATGCGATCATATTATTGTCTTGGAGATAATTACTAAAGCATATCACAAGGGGATAAAATAAAATAAAAAAGCGATAGAAATATTAGTCAATCTTTTCAAATGTTTCGAAGGGCCAGTCCATTTTTTTTATCATTTCACATTAATCAAGGTAGGAATGCCAATAGAACGTAGCAGGTTACAGTTAATGAAATAAAAGACTAAGTATAGAGAGAATTGAGGAAAAGACAAAAGATGAACTGGATTCGAGAAGACAGAAGATGGCGATTGACGTTGCATTTAAATTTTTATTTTAAATTTATAGTTATCAGAGAAGCAAGTAAACGGAACGGAGTTCCACGGGTGAGAAGTGCGGAAAGGAAACTGTTGGAGTAGAAGTGGTTGTTACATTTAGCTATTCAATTGGCATCTAGGTCCCACCCATGCTTAAATTCGGGCAGTCGGGGCACCAGGGAAAAACGCTCGTAGGAGCGGGCTGCCATGAAATATTTGTTGAAAAGACAGAGGGAAGTCGAGATGCCAAGTCAGGATCAATTACATGACAGACCCTTCTTTGGATTTTGTCAAGAACCTCGAGATGAATAGCAGGAGCAAAAGACCAGATATGGCTGCAATATTCAATGAACAGACAAAATGGAAGATTTGTAAATGTACAGGATGCACTGTGACGAGAAGAAATCTTCTCGCACGACAAAGTGATCCAACTTTGCTTGCAGAAGATGATTTTACTTTTATCTACGTTCGAATTCAAACCAGCAGGAAATATTGGACAGTGTCTACTAACTAAAATGCGTGCGTGCGTGTGTGTGTGTGTGTGTGTGTGTGTGTGTGTGTGCAACAAGAATTCGCTAAAACAGGACAAAGTCTATTCCAATTTTAATTGTATTTTCAATTAAACTATTGCATCTCTGGATCAAAACCGTGGATAAACTGTCCGAGGCTATTTTGTTAAAAACTTGTTCTTGTACTTTTAACATTATCGATAATTATCAGGCTCTAAATGTTGTCTACAACCTGGTGACGTCAAATGTAGAACGGTTTCACTGAGCTCGACACTACCGAATACGAGTATATTAACTAATTTATACATGTTTAATATTATTTTATAAGCATGTCAATTCTTTGATACACAAGTTCAAATGCTATCTCCCACAATGAATGATATTTCATGTAACGCCTGTTTTTTTGTGTAATATTTTGAATTTTTCTTCTGAGTGCTGTATAGTATTTTGGTATTATCCACTAATATTGATTTTAACTTTATAGTTATTTTGTGCTTGTTTGTGATGTATTCCTTATGGATTATAGAAATGAAGAAGATTGTAGAAGAATCGGCTTAGACGTTGCGATGATAACCGCAACAACACAAAGAAAGAGGTTTATTTTCCAAATAAATCTTGGAAATTTAGTGGCTCTTCTCAAACACTTACAAAAAGGCTCTAGAATGAATCGGCCGATGAATTGCGGCAACAACATCAACAAAATACAGAAGGTAAGAAAGAATTTAATTTCCTGAAGTAGTCTTGGATGTTTGATGACGCTTCTTAACATTATAGGCAATACTTCTTACAATTTCTGTTGGTCAGTTAGCCTTTTTTGCACTCTTTATTTCATCGATACTTACATTAAGATTATATATACGTGAGACATGTCATTTATTGCAGAATGGTGTATTTGGAATTGAGGGATGCTTTCGTTTAATTCGAGGAATACAATCGATGTATTTTGGTTGTAAAAGAGCAAAGATTACGACTGGCTTTCCCTCTGCCACTTTTACGGGCTAAATTGCCGTAATAAAAAAAAAACTATGTACAGTCTAGTAACTCAATAGAAATTGGAAAATATTTTCATTTTCCTCTGGAGAAATCAGTTATGCAGTGTCAATAAACGTTTGTCTCTGTGAGGTCAAACTGAGTTTTAGAAATTTTGGCAGAGGTTAACAAAAACAATAACTACCGTGGGTACATGGCAGCAGCTCCAAAAAACTAGGATAGGCGGGTACAAGAGGAGGACAACAGTGCTGAGAAGACAGTCTGCCTGCCTTATGTGAAGGGGTTATCAGAGAGAATACAAAGGATCTGCGGTCCATATAACATCAGGACAATGCTCAAAAGCGGGACGACACTTCGCAGATAGCTCTCCCGAGTAAGAGCCCCCCATAGAGGAAAACATGACTAAAGACTGGGTGTACTCTATCCCGTGCAGCTTCAGAAAGATATATAAAGAGGAGACAGACCGCCCCTTTAAGGTAAGGCTTCAAGAACACCAGAAAGCTGTAACACGAGGGGAAGTGGAAAAATCAGGCGTGGCTGACCACATATGGAGAGAAAAGGGAGATCACAGCCCTCTGTGGGATCAGGTTGAGATCATAGACAAGGAACACCATTGGAAAATTCATAAACTTAAGGAATCAGCACATATGCTAGGCCACAAAAATCTCCTGAACCGACCAAGCATAGAAATGAATACAATATGGGAACCAGTAATAAGGAGAGCAAGAGAAAAAGCGATAATAACAACAAAAATTGTAATATGAGCTCTGGTAAAGAACGTGCAATAACAGCAAAAATTGCAATATGAGCACTGGTAAAAATGGTTGCTGAAGACATTAGGTTTATAATACCCAGCAATTCATACACAGATGTCCCGAAGGACACATGGCACATTGGATAAAGGCGGTTGTTATATCCAGTTACAGGACCCAAAGATTGTGAGTTCAATACCCGGTTAAGGTAATTAACAGGAGATAACTGACATCCATAAGACTTGGCACGTGGAACTAGAACAATCTATCCCAGTGAGCGAAATAAAAGGTTCAGTTCGACATTCCAACCACCTGAAGAAGGCCGGAGCCTTGTGAGAAACATAGATGAGGACAATAGTGTAAATAATTTTTGAATATCAATATTTAGTCCTTATCTCACTTACCGGGTCGGGTAATGGTCAGCAATGCTCAAGTAATGTCGGCAAACGGAATTCGAATTTCCACTTGTTTTACTTGTGAACTTATAACTAAAATACTTAAGAAAGGCATAAATTCGATTCTCCCTGAGCTCTGTCTCCCAATAGGTAGAAATATCTCTTGACACATAGGTGGGATAAGGCATTTTTAAACACTTGCAAACAACAATCGCTATGATGTTTGGGAGACTCCAGATTGAACGTAAAATATTTACGAAACGTTTTTCTATTTGCGATACTTCGCTTGAAAACAACAAAAGGATCCATTTTTTAAAGAATAGTGACAGGGGATGAAAAATTTATTTTTCTTCTTTTTTTTTTCTTTTTTTTTACAATAGTGTTGAGGGAAAAATCTCATGTAATAAACAAAACGAGTCATCATTAATAACTCGAAAAGATCATCTTCGCTCAAAGATGTTGAGTATCTGGTGGGTTTGGAAGAGTATTGCGTTTTAAAAGTTCCTTTTACAAAATCGAACGTTGAATTCAAACGTGCACTATTCTTAACTGGACCGATTACAAGCACCAATGGATGAAGAGCGTACAGAACTGACCAATCAGAAAGGCGCCGGATAACGCCAAACATCATGAATACACGGCAGAAATCGGTAGTTTAGCTGGGATGTCCTACACATTCGCCTTACCTTGTACATTCGGATGTTCAGTTATTTCAACCCCTACAAAACTGTCTTGATGGGAAGAACTCAATTCTCTGGTAACCTGGAAAAGTCACTTAGACCAGTTTGTCGCTTAGAACATTTCTAAGTTTTGGGAGGATTGAATTGTGAAGCTGTCACAGATTGCAAAAAAGTAGTGGGACGAAATACGTGTGACTGAATAGATCTATGGACATATATCAAGATGCTGTGTTTAAAATTCCCTAAAAAATGTCAAGAACTTTTATTCCAACCTAGAAGCTTGTCAGTTTCTTTCGTTTTTAATTTTTCCTTATTTGATATTGTACTTTCTTTGTATTTTAGATTATATTGTGCACTTTTGATTAGTCAGGAATTTTGTTAATTGTTTGATTGCTCTATTCCATACAGTCATCATTGTTTGGGGCAATGGTGTGATATATATATATATATATATATATATATATATATATATATATATATATATATATATATATAAGGAAGAAAGAGGTTATATTAGTTCCAACGAGAGAAAAGTGTGTATATTAAAAAGAAGAGAGAAACCGTAAACGTTTTTGTTTGTAATGTGGATTTTTTTTTAATATTATGCTTTATTTTGCATAGTTTTGCTACACGAGGTTCCGGTCTGGCGACCTTCATCAGGCAAAGGGTGGAGATTTCCACATATTATTCAAAATAATTAATTTTTTCCCTTTTGTGTGTTAGTGATCCAAATGTCTTTCTTGAAATGCCAGTGAAAAGTTCTGTGTGAAGGGTTATAAAAACAATAAAGATTGGTCCGAGAAATGATGGAGTAGTTATCAACATTCTTATCTTTTAAAATCGGAAAACATAAAGCGAAAAAAATTAATTATTTTTTAATAATATGTGGAAAATAAAGCATAATATTTTAAAAAAAATCCAAATTGCCACCAAAAACGTTTGCGGTTTCTCTCTTCTTTTTAATTGTTATGGGTCCTTACCTATAACTACAGAATGAACTCTTCCTAACACTATGTATACTACGCCTCTCAAGAGAGAGGGGCGAATGGAGTGGAGCCGATAGTAGTTCACTCCAAACCAGACTGACAGTCATACTAACACCTTCCACATCTTGTATTATTATTCCGTGTAATATATCTTCGTTATTTCTACTCTTGTGTTCGTGTTGTTCTTCCTTGGTCCTAACCTGGACCATAACATTAATATATATATATATATATATATATATATATATATATATATATATATATATATATATATATACAGACACACACATTTCTATACACGCACACACACACATATATATATATATCCACACACATATATTTATACACACACACACAGACACACACACATACACACACACACACACATATATATATATATATATATATATATATATATATATATATATTATTGCGTATTTGGCCAAGTTTCGTTAAAGACGAGTGAGAAAGTACTGCAATTAAGCTGTTGATTCAATTCTTCTAGTGTTCGTCTGAGCATTTTCATATCTGGACATAAAGTGTGTAAATATTGTTCAAATGTTCTGCACATCCGAGCGCTTTTGCCTATTCTTTTAGCCATTATCAAGAAGGTACTTTTTTAACAGAATGTGTGGATTGTTTTATGTTTCTAGAGTCATGGCAAATGTTTGCTAAACACGGTCAACCACATTGTGGCCGTGTTCATAGTTGACATTATTGAATGTTGTCCTTTTTTTTATTAGTATTCTTCCATTATTTTTATTCTATTTTAAATGTGGTTGAAGTTATTATACTTGTATTTTCTTCAAGGAATGTTGCTGATGGATTTTGGCACGTTTCGGTGTGTATTTAAATGAGTCCTATTTGAATTTTCTCCAAAGAGGTGTAACGTGAGTCTTCCTGATAGTTATGTAGTGGTATGTTCAATATAATTTTTCCTGGATTTGGTTTGATCAGGAAAGCAATTCCTTAAGCGATATGTGAATTTTCTCTTAGAACATTATAAAGAAATACACAACCCCAGTCGACCAGAACAAGAAAATTAATCTTCTGCAATAAAAATTTAAAAGCTTTAACCTTATCAACAACAACTCATCAGTAAGATCTGAATTAGAGAGAGTCAATATTATTTACTAATTCACATGTTCCTGAAGGGACTGCGATCCTGATCAAAATAAAAAATTCCTGAATAATTATATTGAACATAGCACTACATGCCTGTTAAGAATACTCCCAGCGCAATTGTAGTATTATTTTACTTATTGTAGGCATTCTGAAATCAAAGGAAATATTTGTCGCAGATTAATTCCGCAACACAAAGATCAAATCACAGTAAGTTCAAACTCAAATATCGGGGGGGCAAAAAGAAATACCGAAAACTCAATCTCACAAATCCCAATGCACGTAACCAGTCAGAAAAAGAACTCACTCTCCGGCGAACGCGGTAACTAAAATACACCAATTTTACTAGATTTATTTAAAAAAAAATAATTATGGCACCTTGCCTAAAATTGGGGAGGGATTAAGGCTGGTCTTCACTGACTATCCTATACCTAACTAGTCCGATTCATGACCCATTCACTCATTACAATTTGCACATTCACCATAAGAACTCATCCGTCATCAATCAATCATCCATATACCATAACGCCGCATACTCTCCGGGAATCTAGGAAAACGTGGTATAAAAATTTGATGATAATAAACGTTCAATATATAAAAATCTAATGATTGACAATGCGTGGGAAGGGGATGAAACCCCAAAACAAACTAAATATCAGATCAAAGTAAAATAAATATAACTGATATTAGTAGGGCCCATCCGACCCTCAAAAAGAGAGGCCGCTGTATTCGAGCCCATTGGACAAAATCAAGAGGCTCACTTAATAAGAAAGTGGGAAAGGGTAAGAAATATACGGAGATGGGAAAAATAAAAAACTGACCCAGTCGAAATAAAAAGGGACCCAAAACAAACTGGGGAGGCTGGGAATCTCAACATGAATCATAACCAAAGATGTGGCCGGGAACAGGCCTGGAACAGGGCGGGAACAACACTTACTCACATTAACTAAGTACACAAGGCTTGTCTAACCTAACCAAGGAGAGGGCTCCACAGGAAACCACCCCGATGTAACGTAGGTTGACCTAAAAGAGAAAATCATGGCTAGCTCCGTTCAAATGAACCAAGCTTGCCTCAGACACCCACCTTTCGCTAAAGACTGTCGAATGCAAGCATTTTCTATCAGTTCTAATCGTCATCTTGAGTTAATACTCAAAGAATCGGATCAGATCCTGATTAGAAAGACGGTTGCTTCGCAAGATTTCCTCCATTCGCGTCATCCAAATCATCATTCGGGCCGTGGCCATTAGCGTTAGAAACACTATACGTTTCACCCCAGAATACGGGGGCGACATTACTCACATTAACTATGTACACAAAGCTTGTCTAACCTAACCAGATAATACAATAATATTATATAATAATATAATTAATATAATATAGATGTGGAATTTATATATATTTTGATAATTTTAGTTCCCGAAAGCAATACCTAATTAATTTCCGTTACCTACAATGAAAAATGGATTATTCCATATGAAATACGTCACAATAGCTGGAATTGAGACAAAAAGGTAAAAAAAACAAGTTGGATACTATTGATGACGATTGACATTTTTTTTATTAACTTTTTTAAAGAAATGAAAGATAAGGGCATTCATTTAGATAATGTACATTTTCTTTAGCAAGCTTGGTTCATTTGAACGGAGCTAGCCATGATTTTCTCTTTTAGGTCAACCTACGTTACATCGGGGTGGTTTCCTGTGGAGCCCTCTCCTTGGTTAGGTTAGACAAGCCTTGTGTACTTAGTTAATGTGAGTAAGTGTTGTTCCCGCCCTGTTCTATATATTTTGATAATTTTAGTTTCCGAAAGCAATACCTAATTAATTTCCGTTACCTACAATGAAAAATGGATTATTCCATGTGAAATACGTCACAATAGCTGGAATTGAGACAAAAAGGTAAAAAAAACAAGTTGGATACTATTGATGACGATTGACATTTTTTTTATTAACTTTTTTAAAGAAATGAAAGATAAGGGCATTCATTTAGATAATGTACATTTTCTTTAGCACACTGTCGCGACGAAATGTTGAGAAGGTTGGTTGTTATTTGACTTTGTGTTACTATATATGGTTAGCCAGTAACTAAAAGTAAGAAAGGTAGGTAAAGCTAGTATCTGCACACTGTGTGTCCAACTTAAAGAAAAATGTGTTGAATTAGGGAGACTTCACTTCTTGACCAGTGAAATAGGAGAAATTTAGGAAAACAATATAAAATTTATTCATCGGGATGTGAATCTTAATTAAATCGATAAAAATAGTTGGAGACATAAATAAAAGATTCTAGAATTGGTAAAGTAATCTACTCCTATAAACTAAAGCTACTTTAATGAATGGAATCTGAGTAGATTGTTAATATTCAAAATACAAATCAAGTGTGAGATATTATGATCTTCTTTCGATGTAGCCCTAACCATGCCGATGAGTCAAATAGATGACTGAAGACAGAATCGGGAATTTCTTTTAGTGATTTGAAACATAAGTAACTTTTTATTGCCCAAACATCAACTTGGAATTGATTATCAGATATATGCTTTTGCTATACGTTAATCTACAGATTGGTAAGATGAATAGAATATGCTTGTGAGAGAAGAATCTAGAATCTTTTGGTTTCGAATCTCAATACAAGTGGCGAGATTTGTTAGAGAAGTCAGTTACGTATTAAGTTTCAATAAGAGCCTCTGTTTTTACGTGTTTCCATAATTATTAAAACGGATATTTCAGTACTTCCGCTTTGTAAAGATCATAGGAAGCCGCTCGAGAGCTCGCTATCCTCCGTTTTATGGAGGGGACGCAAGCATCAGGTCGACAGAGTAGTCTGTGCACAACGTCCATGTCCACACTTGGTGAGCCACAAACTAGCTTCGAGGTTGAATTTCTTACGCCGCGCATTCACAGGAGATTCGATTATGGCGGGGATTGTTAGGGATGCGCTCCCTTGCCTTACTATCAGCGCCCCCTATCTCGCGGATTGAGGGCCGTTTTAAACCGCGGGATCAATCGGATTTCCTTCATGAGTGCCGCCACGCTTTGACGATCATTATTCGTCCCAGTGACCTTTCACGGGTTAGGAAGGTCTATCGTTATTTTGTGGAGGGGTTCGTAAAGTATCCACTACATGAGCGGCTGGACTTGTCGGAGGAGGAGTTTCGCTCTTACTGGTCTTGGGCCCTGAGTTTTCGCTTACCTGGCGAATGACTCGGAATCGGCTGCCTCTCAAATACAAGATCTTCATATGGGGCGGACTTGCCAGACTGTGAACGGTGTGCCTTGGTTTAGAAGAAACGGCTTCGCATCTCTTCTACCATTGTCCCCGGGTCCGCTCCTTATGGAACCATGTCGGCGAGTTGACGGCTCGTCTCGCTCCCGAAAAGCTCGTGCTCATGGATCGCGCATACGCCTGTGACAATGTGTCGCCCTCGTATTCTGGGGTGAAACGAATGGTGTTTCTGGCGCTGCTGGCCACGGGCCAAATGGGGATTTGGACGACACGAATGGAGGAAGTCTTGCGAGGCAACCGTCTTTCTCGTCAGAATCTGATCCGATTTTTTGAGCATCAGCTCAAGATGAAGATTGGAACTGATAGAAATCGGCTGCATTCGACAGTCTTCAGCGAAAGGTGGGTGACTCAGGCGAGCTTGGTTCGTTTGAACGGGGCTAGCCTTGATTTTCTCTTTTAAGTCAACCTACGTCACAGTTGGTTAGGTTAGACAAGCCTTGTGTACCTAGTTAATGTAAGTGTTGTTCATGGCCTGTCCCCGGCCACATCTTTGGTTATGATCCAGGTTGAGATTCCCATCCTCTCCAGTTTGTTTTTGGCCCCGTTTTTATCTCGACTGGGTCAGCTTTATATTTTCCCATGGCCGTATTATTTTTATCCTTTTCCCACTCCCTTAGCGAGAGAGCTTCTTGATTTTGCCCCATGGTCAGAATACAGCTGACTCTCCTTTTTGAGGGTTGGACGGGCCCTACTAGCATCAGTTATGTTTAGTTTACTTTGTGTTGATTTTTAGTTTATTATTGGGTTCATCTCCCTCCACTCTCATTCTTCATTATTAGATTTTTATGTTTTATACTTTATTATCATTAAATTTTTATGGTATGGGGCGCTTTTTTTTTAGGTTCTCCTTGTGAGAATCCGGTATTATGGTGTTTGAATGATTGATTGGCGAGTTTTTATGGTGAATGGGTCGTGAATCGGATTAGCTAGGTATAAGATAGTGTGGACCAGCCTCATAACCTTTTTTGGCCTTGTGCATAATAAATATCTACATGCCCTTTTAGGTTTTTTGTAAGTCATTTTCTTTTTCGCCACATTTTCCGTCGTAGGATACACGCGACGCGATGTCGCTTGGTTTGACGAGGTAAGTCGCCGTTTTCTTCGCTATACTTATCTTTTCTTTTTATGTGCCATGTTCTTTCGGGACGTACGCGATCATGGCTCTCTACTCCTCCCTATCTCTTGCAGCTCTCAACAAGTTCCTTCCCTCTGCTATCTCCCCCAGACTACGTTCTGTCATCCATCTACTCAAGCTCGTCAGGTATGTCACGTGCTGCTATCCCTTGTCTCTATTCACTATATGTCCCTTTATTCGACCTATGAGTATCAGATTCTCCAGGCCCTCCTTCCTCATTATGTGTCCGAGAAACTTCAGCTGCCTCTTTCTGATGTTAAGTATAAGCCTTCTCCTTGTTTGCAGCTCCTCGGTCCATGGTATCCTTAGCATCCTTCTGTAGAACCACATCTCCGTCGCCTCGAATCTCGTCTTCATTTTTGAGAAAGTCCATATCGGACGAAACGCGTTGGCAACTATTACAGTTTTCCTATTGTCTTTTACATTTATAAATATTGTCTTTTTCTACAGATTAACTCTGAGAAATTTTTCACACACACACACACACACACACACACACACACACATATATATATATATATATATATATATATATATATATATATATATATATTATGAAATGGACAAAGTCCGACAATTATTTCAAGACATTTTTATGTTTAACATTCGTTTTATAGATACAAGTATTTAAGTAAATGCTCTGATTATAATAAACAGTATTAAATAACATTTACCGGCCATTTGACGTCATTTGTTTACATTTGATACGCCATGAGCAGTTATGAATGTACGTGAGTGATTCATGGAAGATTGAAGTTTATAAGCAGTAAATTCGACCTTGAAACGGTTACGGCACGTCAGGCTATATGACGGCTCCGTATAAGATACAGGTTCGAATCCTGTCGGAGGACGAATATTTTCTATGAAAATTTCTCGGACATTCAGGCCGGTAAATGTTATTTTATACTGTTTATTAGAAACACAGCATTTACTTAAATACTTGTATCTATAAAAGAATGTTAAACATAAAAATGTCTTTTATATATATATATATATATATATATATATATATATATATATATATATATATGTTGAAATTTAACCGGCATTGTTGCATTCAAATTTGGTAATCTTGTAATGATGTTTTGCAAATCTAGTTTCAGCATTTCTGCCATTATCGAATATTTTTGTAATCTTTAGTTAATGGTCCTCCTTATTAACCCCTTTAGTTAGGAATTAAATAGATATTTGATATCCAATTTCTTTCAAAGAATTTTTTCATTTTATCTGTAAAGATCTGGCTCAAGGTTTCTTCTGTGGCTTTTTCTTTCCTATTTGCAATCATAAATTCCCTTTGATGTGATTGGTAACTTACTTTTCAAGTAACAACATATTACTTACTTATTTCCCTCTTTATTACATATTATTTTTCCTGGTTTGTTATTAGCGCACTGGTTTGCAAGCCGTACTTCTTACTAACGGTAGCGGCATTATTCTGTGCTACACTCAGTTCGCATGTAGTGTTCGAATTTTCTGGGTAGAAAATACAAATGAACTTACTCACTCTCCAGCTGTACACACTCATCAGCTAGAACTCCTACATGGTTTTAAAAAAAAACTCCTTTTCCAGTACTGTGTAAGAGCGGCTGTTATTTTGACGAGGGATTAGCCTTACGGCAGAGTTTTGGATTTCAGAATAGAAAAAAAACACACAAAGTAACAGGCAAAAAAAAAAAGAGTTCTATAGAAGAAAATAAATATCACTGAACAAGTGAACTCTTCGTCTCCTGGGGTGCACGAAGAGAGCACCACACTGGACACGACGCACAAATCAAGTAACCATTTTTAAATTAATTTCACTCCAAATCATGGCTATAAAACCGCTAAGATGCAAGGGATTACTGAGGGTGAAACAAACATGAAAGACAATACCTCTGCTTATTGGTAATTATATGAACTGGAGGCAGGGTGGAGTAATGGATAGCGGCTTGGATTGAGAAATTGGAGAGCCGAGTTCGAATTCTAGTCATATCCATTACATTCACTTACGTACTAATACCCTTGGGAAAAGTATGAATATTCTTCTTTTCCCCCTATAGCTATAGGTAAATAGCAGGACAGACCGGGTTCTATAACCTTGTTGGCAACTGGTCTACCGCAGAAAGAAATGTTAAGCTACTGCGGGAAAAAATCTGCCTCAAAAGATACATGATCCAGATATCACTTATGGCATATAATTGTATTTGCCATGAAAATGGTCGTGAGAGATTATGATAAACTCTATGTGACAGATAGGTTATAAGAGAAGAGATTAAAATTAAGAACAATTTGGAGATCTCTCGGCGATGTACCAATCGAACGAATTAAAATAGGTTTTCATAAGTTAGTATAAAAATGAACCTATTGCAAGAGGCTTTGCTCGTAGACAAGTACGCACTGTTAATTAGGTTATCTTTATACCATTTATTGTGCCTAGTGTACAAGAGGAGTTGATACATTCTCAACTCAACCAAGGAGCCCTTCCGAAAATATCTGATGTTTGGTTACATGATCGAATTTTGGGATCTGGGTCGTGCCCTGAACTTTTCAGTGAAACTTTCTAGTAAAGTAACTCAAACAATAATTAGATTCCGTAAAACAAAGCACCATCAAGTAACAACTCAGACGCACCTCTGAGCTTATTTAATTCTGTGTGTAATTCTGTGATAACAGAATATGTGGCATAAGGCCGAAATAGTGAAGGGCGAATGGGTCGGTCTTCTGTCTTAACTTCTAAACTTAGCTAGCCACAAACGCTGACCCAGTCATACTAACAATATTTCTTGCACCAAAACAATACATTCTTACTTACCTTTCTTACCACACCCACCATAATACCTCAATGTCCCCATGAAAATACTAAATAGTCCCCATATGTACGATTTATCGTCTGTGGGGGGAGGGGAATAAAACAACAATTTAAAAATTCAAAAACTAGCCCCAATGAGTATTTACAATATGAGATAAAAAAAAACTATTTACAAGAAACTAAACATAATCATGTTAGTAATACCCCCCCAATCACTAAATGTGGCAGAAACATCAGTTAACGGGACGAAATCAATGCGGGACTATAATAAAATAAAAACATTCATTCATCCCAAGCACTCACACAGACACAATAACAAATACGAAAACACACACGCGAAACGAAAGTCGCCCCGCATCCACCAGAGAACCGACATCACTGTCCACCTTACGAGGGAGGCATGGAGAATTAAACTTAAAGAAAAATAGGTAGAGAAATAAAAGGGGCCACTGAGCATACATACTCTAGTTTACTGAAGTTTACTGAAAAAGCAAAGTAAAGAATTAAAACTAAACCTAAGCTAACAGTCGCACCTCTGAGTCTTCCTACTTTTCTAACTGGTAATACTTATTTCAAAAGTTCCAGATTAAACAAATTCTTCTTTTGAATTTTTCTACTTTAAGTATTTTGTTTTTCAACCACTTAGAAATAGAATTTAAATTCCGTCTTAAAATCTTTCAATTAGCTGTTATTACTTTTTTTCTTTCTTTCAGAATAGATATTAGTTTCAGATCAGGATAGTGGCGGCCCTGATAAAATTAATTCTATGGATTTTAAAGTGGCTAAGCCTCATCTTTCAAGACTCTATTGCACTAGGCTCGGACAGGTTCAGCTGGGATAAACATAAGAGATTGCTCGTGCAATAATTTATTTTGCCTGTGAGTAATATATTTTTTTTCAAGATTACTTACTCTTTCGTTTTTATTTTTTTATTTTTTTTTCAATTGAACTTTCTTTCGTTTTTATTTTTTTATCAATTGAACTTTCTTTCTTTCTTGAAAGGAAATGTAGTCGTTCTATTTTTTATTTACTGCTTTCCTTTTAAAAATACCTATTCTGTTTTTGGTTGCTTCCGAAGAGTAATTATTTGCTTTACTTTTCAAACGTGTGTTTCTTAAATTTTTTTAAAGAGAAACCGCCATATTTTTTTAGCTCTTTCTTTTAAGAATACCTTTTTATACTTTGTTTCTATCTTTAGAGTAATTATTTTCCGTTCGTTTTTTTTTATCTAATGTACTTATTTTTATAATGTTAGCCGGCTTTATTCGAACCAAATTCCTTTCTATCCCTCTTCCTCACTACGCAGTTGTTTCTTCGTTTGAATGATTTCAAGCTGTAGTGAGAAAATGCTGGAAGTCGTTCGATAGTCTTAAACATTGCCATAGGTTTCAGAGCGGCCAATTTAGCGCCGGGGCTGAATGCTAAATGCGATATCATAACATTAGAATGAGCACGGCTTAAAGATAAAATTTGATATTTTTTGTTTAAATAGATTCAATAAATATAAGCGAAAAAATCCATTATTTAGTAAAAACAAACTAAATTAATTAAAAAGTTAATTTTTTTTCTTTGTGCGTCTCCCGATACTCTTTTTTGACTGTTTGAAAGTCAACAGGGGAATAAATCCACTGATACAGTACATTTAGGTGCATCCACAACAAAGTAAACAAAAATAGCATAGCATGATGAAAAAGACGCCAAACTTGACGAGAACAAAATTTTATCGTCTATGTTCATATTATTATTAAAGAGGAAAGTATTTTGGGGGTATTTTTTGACATTTTTTAATCGTTCCTAGCACGTCCAAAATTTTCGTTAAAAATCTTGTTTTTTTTTGTCATAAAAACTGACAGATAATCATTTTCAAATCATTTTTTTCCATTTTATAAAAAAGATGAAAATCTCACTTTGAAATTCTTTTAGAAATCAATTATCATTTTTTCAAAACTTATTTTAATAAAATCAGAAATTATAATGTTTATTTAAAATATTTTGAACCAAGCTTAACTTAGCTTCTGCGCCGAAAAAATGTAATTTGAAAATAAAACAAAGCCGGTCATAACCTTTCGTGTCACTTGACAGGTGACGAAAGACATTTCCATGACGTTTAGATAGCTTACGGGAGGATAATTCTTTCTACGGATGCATGGAAGTGAAGTTATTTAGATTTAAGTGAACAAATTTTTTACCTCGTTATTTTTAAGGAAAACTTTCAACGCTCTATTTTTTTGTACTTAGTTTTCACCTTTACGTTTACGAGGCTTTATGAAAAATATATGAAAAAATAAGGCTGTTAAGAGTGAGATTAAATTTCATAAGAAAGGTATCTAATTAATTTATAGGTACCTTTCTTATGAAATTTTATCAGAAGTGTACATAAAATACTATAATTTTATGTACATTTATTACATTTTACTGTGTTATTTGTATTTCCATTCATTTTAGTATTAATTTTGATATTTCATTTATGGAAAAAATGCCATAACTGAGACTAATATAAAAATAAGATCATATAAATTTCATAAGATGATACTGATACTTGTAGGTAACCTTCTGGTTGAAATTGAAAAATCAAATTAACGTCTCCACACGTGTTTCGCAAAAGTAAAGGCCTTAACAGCGGAGAACAATGCTTAACTCAACGCAACTTAATTGTATTCTGGTTGGTTTTCCTGCGGTAGGTTGTCATTTCTTTCTGCGGTAGATTGGTTGCCATCCAAGGCTATAAAACCCGGTATATCCTACTATTTACCTATAGATGGGTGGAGAAGACGATGATTTTTACCTCATACGTAAGCGAATGTAATGGATTCGACTGGCATTCGAACCCGGCTCTCCGATACCTCAATCCTAGCCGCTATTTATTACTCCACCGATTTGTATGGTAAATATATTTAATAGCATTTTATGGTTCTCTGTCATTCCCATCATAAGTTTTCAGCACACCGTTCATTCTTTAGAGATATTCTGGAATTTGATACAAAGGAACTGTTTGAAAATTATTTTCGGAATAAATGCAGATCAGATAAGATGGTGGGGATTTTCAAGATTCCTCGCAGAATTCAGTTTAATCTTTATTATCCTAGGGGTCTGGTGTGGTCTGGTCTGGTCTGGTTTGGTTTGGTTTGTTTTACGGCATATCAACCTCAATGGGTTATTTAATGCCAAAAATATTTTTACTGCTGGTAATATTTTTTTTCCAAAATCTAATACTGTTAATATTTTTTTCCTTCAAAAATATATTGCTGGTATTATTTTTCCAAAACATATTGCTGGTAACATTTTTTTTCCAAAAATGCATTGCTGATATTAAAACCTATTTTTACACTTTCATAGCTGGGACCCTATCAGGTGCTACCACCCTGGGTCAGAGTGGACCTGGGAACATCAGCAATTAAGAGGTGGTTCCACGCTCCTCAAAACCTCCTGATCAG
This sequence comes from Acanthosepion esculentum, assembly GCA_964036315.1. NCBI lineage: Eukaryota > Metazoa > Mollusca > Cephalopoda > Sepiida > Sepiidae > Acanthosepion > Acanthosepion esculentum. The sequence continues at coordinate 14,290,567 of OZ038482.1, read as the reverse complement.
AGGCCCTGCTGTCGGATGTAGTTTATCGTCATACCCAGGACAGTCCTCGCGGTCATTAGACAAAGACTCTAACAATGACATAAAATAATGGTGCCTTAGTGTTCGTATGCACACTGGAAAATCTTCAAATTCTTCTTCCCGTTTTGGTATTCACTGAAAAATAGAAAAGTCATGTTTTATACCTTATCCTTTCCATAACACAGACACACACACACAAATATATATATATATATATATATATATATATATATATATATATATATATATATATATATATGTGTGTGTGTGTGTGTGTGTATTTGTATGTGTTAGGAAATATTATAACATGAAAAATTCCATAATGGATATTTTTTTTATGTCCTAATGAAAGCTTAGCACATTGTCAACCGTTTTGCATTTAAAAGCATAATGAAAAAAATACGGTAATGGATAACAACGCACAACTTTGTATAAATACTTGTACTAATGAACAACATATAGTTTTGTACTACCTGCACCCCTGAAGATGATCTCGGAAGAAGATCGAAAGTTCTTGGGAAATTAAAATAAAATAAATTTAAACAGCTATAGCACATTACTCTCATCCTTTAACATCAATACACGGAAGGTTATTCGTGAGTATCAAGGGATTTTGTTAAAAATTAGCAGACATAATGTCTCAGATTTATCCAATCTGACATGTCTAAAAGAGAAATTGCTGCTTAAATACAAAAATATATATGTACGTGTGTGCGTATCTACAAAAACTAAACGCAAAACCTCCAGTATTAAAATAAATAGTCAAAAGTTTAAACAAAAACAGTAACGCAGTTAAGCAGTGACATTTAATCGGCAATAAATCAGCGGAGAATGATGGGAGCATTTAGGCAAGCGACGCGGGAGAATGCGCCTTGTATTTCATTGGATGAGATATCTTGATTCGCGCCTTTCCTCTTTTTCTTTCTCTCTTTTGTTGGCCATTCAACTAAAAAGTCCACTGAACCCTTTTTCATTCGATATAAAATTCGATTGCACATTGAATGAAAACAGAACAAAATCAGTTGTCCACGTTTTGTGAACAAGATTCTCTCGGTTAGAACGTCGTCAATTCGGAATGTTTACCGGCTGAAAAGGAAATAGATTTTGCTTTTCTGCTTATTCTCTTTGGGGCTTCATTTTTTCTTTCTTCCAATCATTCTAACTCTCCTTTTTTTTTTAAAGTTTCAATTTTCTTCGATTTCTTTCTTTTTTCTTTCTTTCTTTCTTTCTTTACTTTTCCCTTCGTACTTTCATTACATTATTCTTCTATCTTCCTTCCTTTCTCATAAATCTTTCTTTCTTTCTTTCTATTTTCCTCTTTATTACTATTCTCTTCTTTCTTTCTTTCTTTCTTTCTTTCTTTCTATTTTCCTCTTTATTACTATTCTCTTCTTTCTTTCTTTCTTTCTTTCTATTTTCCTCTTTATTACTATTCTCTTCTTTCTTTCTTTATTTCTTTCTATTTTCCTCTTTATTACTATTCTCTTCTTTCTTTCTTTCTTTCTTTCTATTTTCCTCTTTATTACTATTCTCTTCTTTCTTTCTTTCTTTCTTTCTATTTTCCTTTTTATTTCTGTTCTCTTCTTTCTTTTATTTTCCTTTTTATTACTACTCGCTTTCTTTCTTTCCTTCTTTCTTTATTCTTGAATTATTTTTTTTCTGCTTTTCCCACTTTGTCTCCTACACTTTATGTACTTAATAGATTCTCCCTTTCCTCTTTTCTTTTCTCTCGCCAGGTCAAATCTGACATTCATTCGTTATTATTGACTCTCCTTCCTCTTTTCTTTACTCTTTTAATAATTCTCTATCACTAAAAAAGATTGATTTAAAACTACTTTTTTCCGGACGTTTTACTGAATGGTTTTCTTTTCCTCGACGATTTTATCTTCACCTCTAAATTCCCGCTTTTCTTTCTTTTGGTGCTAGCCCTCTTCTTTCTTCTATAATGTTTATCTCCTATTTCCATAGAATATAGGATTTTCTTCTTTCTTCTTTTCAGACCCTCTCTTTTAATGTCTCCTCAAATGTACTTTCTCCCTGATCCTGTCACTCACTCTTTTGGATCCCTATTCCGCCCCGCACATTTTTTTCGAATTTCCACATCAAAAAAAAAGAAAAGAAAAGAAAGAAAAAACGTAGCGGTCGCATTCAAGAGATACACAAAAGCGTAATATCAATTGCATTTTAAATTAAGCAACTGGCCCTTTCGGTGCACAAAAGAAAACACGCCCATTCCAACTGGCGCCTTTCAATAAATATTTGGAGCAGCAATATTCTTCATTCTCCACGAACCCTTCAACAGCGCTAATTTTAAACTGTTTTCTTTTTCTACATTATCTGAGATCGACTCTTCCGATGCTATGAATTTTACAGGAGCTTTGGTGTATTCATCAGCGGATCTTTTAAAGCAGAGAAGCGAGGAGAGGGAAAAAAATTCATTTTGTTTTGCTTACATTCGCATTTAGAACAAATGGGAGATTTAAATCAGGCTCTAAGTTCTGTGAGGTTAGCAAACATTTTGTTTCGAAGCTTTTGTTTCAACTCAAAATACTAACCGCTTGGAAACTCGAGACGTGGGAATCAGATTTAAATTAAAAACACATTTTTCCATTTATTATCCTACATCTGGTTGTTTTCCATGCATTTCAGTGACAGAAACATGCACAAATTTATAATCTACATAAAATCAGATCATATTACATTAATCAGTTATATTAGACAAGCATTGTTTCTTTCCCGATACCTTCACATGATAAATATACCATGAGAATTTCAGCACCTAATATCTTTCTTTATTTTAAATATCTGCAATAATTATCTTTGGCGACGGGAGGTTTTCATATGCTACTCGCCAGTTGTTCAAATAAATGAATTATACATATATATATATATATATATATATATATATATATATATATATATATATATATAAGATAGTTACCTATACGCTTTTTTATACGTTTTTATTTTTTATATTATTTTATAAATGTATTTTTATTTTATTTTCCTTTTTCTTTTTATGTTTTTATTTTATTTAAATTTTATTTTAGTTTTTTATTTTATGCTTTTATTTTATTTATATTTTAGTTTTTTATTTTGTTTTTATTTTATTTAAATTTATTTTTATTTCATGTTTTTATTTTATTTATATTAGTTTTAATTTTGTTTTTATTTTATTTTTATTTTAGTTTTTATTTTATGTTTTATTTTATTTATATTTTATGCTTTTATTTTATTTATATTTTAGTTTTTTATTTTATGTTTTTATTTTATTTATATTTTAGTCTTTTATTTTATGTTTTTATTTTTATTTTAGTTTTTATTTTGTTTTTATTTTATTTATATTTTTATTTTTATTTCATGTTTTTATTTTATTTTTATTTTATGTTTTGATTTTATTTTTATTCTAGTTTTATTTTAGTTTTTCTTTTATTTTATGAATGTATTGTTATTTTATTTTACTTTTAATTTAATTTTATGTTTTTTAAGACAGTTACTTATACATTTTTATTTTCAGATAGGAATAAAGGTTGTTATGGGTGTTAAGAACGATATATCAAAAAGAAACATGATCTAAATCTATTACGTGTTTCGAACACAACTTTGTAAATTGCGAAAAAAGTTGAACAAAGACCAAACAATTTACAGGAAGAGATTGAAGATAAACTAAAATGGTAATAATCGATAAAACAGACAAGCCAGATAATATTTGATGAAACTGTGGTTGTGAATATAAATGATAAGGGTCGATGCAAAACATTAAAAACATTGGCGAAAAGCATGAAAGCAAGAAATGAATAAGTTTTCAGGAGACGAAGAAGTACATGAAAACTCATTTCTCAAGAATAATTGTTTTGTTTTTTGTCTTTCTTTTTTTTAGGCATTTCGCCCCAACTAATGCAGGAGTGCCACTAGTACGCAAGAGGTTACAGAGAGTGTAAATAAGGGAAAAAAACTAGATATAGAAGATGCGAAAAGGATAAAAAAACATGAACGGGCCTCAAGGCAACACAAGAAGTCGATTGATATTACATTTAAATTTTTGAAGATTATAGTTATCCGAGAAGAAATTAAGAGGAAGGGAGTTCCACTGTCGGGAAGTGCGAGAGAAGAAGCTGTTGGAGTAGAAAAGGCAGTTATATTTAACTGTTTCAACAGTAAATGGGTAGAGATTCCAACCTGGTAGCATGCAGTCGGGGCACCAGTAAAAATAGCTCGTCAGAGCAGATGCTATGAAAATATTTATAGAAAAAGACAGAGGGAAGCAACACTGTGAGTGTAGTCGAGACCCCAAGTCAGGACCGATCATTTGCATATACGTCTTTGTCGAGAACCTCGTGATGAACAGTGGGGGCTCTATATCATATATGGCAACGGTATTCCATGCATGAATAAATGGTAGATTTGTCGATTTGAAGAATGGACTCAGACGAGAAAAACCTTCTGGCGCGACGCAGAGAACCAACTTTCCTTGCGATAGATGCAGCTATAGATTCAATGAAGTTGTTCTATATCATGTCAGCAGAAAAGGTGAGAGCAAGAAGGCGCAGTGAGACGCTCTCCTGGAGTTGTGCATCAGCCATGCTGATGGAGGGCAGGGACCTTTCTCTATGGTGAGTAAATGACAGAAGCTTTGTTTTTGATGCATTCAAATTTATAAGCCATTTCCAGGCCCAGTCAACCACAATTTGGAGGTCCTTTTCTTGAAAAATGGCCAGGTTAACTTTGTCAGCAAATTTACTATTGAGACGGGAATAAATAGTAGTGTTGCCTTCGTAGACGCCGACTTCACAACTAATAACGGCAAGAAGATCATTGATAAATTCCAATAACCAACAAATACTATTCTTCAAACAATGCTCAATACAGAGTAGAGCAAATATAATTATTTATTCAAAAATTATAACATAGATATGTTAAATAATCACTACAAAAATAGCCATTTTGTTTCAACACTTCATCACTTGATAAGACACCAGAAGTGTTGAAAGAAAATAGCTATTTTTGTAGTGATTTTTTAACATATTTATGTTATAATTTTCGTATAAATAAGTATATATATATATATATATATATATATATATATATATATATATATATATTGAATTGGACAAAGTCCGACAATTTATTTAAAGACATTTATGATAGATACAAGTATTTAAGCAAATGCTCTGTTTTATAATAAATGTTATTTAATACTGTTTATTATAAAACAGAGCATTTGCTTAAATACTTGTATCTATAAAAAGAACGTTAAACATATCATAAATGTCTTTAAATATATATATATATATATATATATATATATATATATATATATAAGCGTGTGTCTCTGTGTGTGTATAAAACTACCAAAGTTAATATTATATTTATTTTCTTTCTGCTTTAAATTTAGAGATAAAATTATAATAATATTAACAAAATTCCGTACACATTAATCTCTAAAAAGTCAAACATCATTGCTATTTAGAATTGGACATTTGTTACAATTACAAGAAGTTTATCGTAAACCAAATTCGATCAAAAAGTAGTTTGTATTGAATAGGTAATATTTTAAATGTATATTTAATAGTAATAGTGCCTAAAAGTCTACATTTAATAGGTAATATTTTAAGTGTATATTTAATAGTACTAGTGTATAAAAGTGTATATTTGATAGTTAATATTTTAACCGTGTATTTCATAAGTAATATTTTAAGTGTATATTTAAAGACTTCGACAGGATAAGCAATGAAATATATCACGGATTTTTTCGAGGATCATGTTCCAGAAGTTACTGGAAAATGTCCCTTGCATAAACGTTGTGGAAAATTTATATACTAAATCTATTTTCATGATATCCAATCATTTTTAAAGATTCATATTAATGTGAAAAATATTGTTCTCGGATTGTTTAAAATTTAATCTTCAAATCGATGTTTAAATCCTAATTCAAATTAAAAATATAAATCAAATAAATTTCTCTAACTTCTCTGGTTTTATATAACTTATTAATTGCAAATGTCTGTCCCAGTCTTTCTTCTTAAAAGGAAGAAGCGAAGATTGAATGAGACGAGTTTATCTTTGAAATCAAGCTGCCTGTTTCCTATGAGAAGAGTGAAAATTCGGTACCTATCATGTGTGTGTATCCTGTATGTGTGGAGAGTGTGCCTTGTATGCGTCGGGTACGAGTTGGTGTTGGTGAAGTTTTTGTGTCATTTTGTAGCTGAGTAAATGCATTTGCGAAGTAAATGAGAATCTAAGCCTTATAGGAAATCGCAGTAATTTTATCTTTCATCAAAAGATATGGAAGATTTTACGAACGATTTTAATGATTAAAACGAAAGAAGGTCACTTAAAATCCATTTCCTCGAGCAAATTAAGAAGCGAAATGTGTAACAAGATAGATAGATAGATAGATATGAACAGACTGAGATAGATAGATAGATAGATAGATAGATATGAACAGACTGAGATAGATAGATAGATAGATAGATAGATATGAACAGACTGAGATATATATATATATAGATAGATAGATATGAACAGACTGAGAGAGATAGATAGATAGATATGAACAGACTGAGAGAGATAGATATGAACAGACTGAGATAGATAGATTGATATGAACAGACTGAGATAGATAGATAGATAGATAGATAGATAGATAGATTGAGATGAACAGACTGAGATAGATAGATAGATAGATAGATAGATAGATATGAACAGACATAGATAGATAGATAGATTGATATGAACAGACTGAGATAGATAGATAGATAGATAGATAGATAGATTGAGATGAACAGACTGAGATAGATAGATAGATAGATAGATATGAACAGACATAGATAGATAGATAGATAGATAGATATGAACAGACATAGATAGATAGATAGATAGATAGATAGATATGAACAGACTGAGATAGATAGATAGATATGAACAGACTGAGATAGATAGATAGATATGAACAGCCTGAGATAGATAGATATGAACAGACTGAGATAGATAGATAGATAGATAGATATGAACAGACTGAGGTAGATAGATAGATAGATAGATAGATAGATAGATAGATATGAACAGACTCAGATAGATAGATAGTTAGATAGATAGATAGATTTATTTATTTATTTATTCATTTTTATCTGAAAGACATTTGAAAAGAGAAGATGAAGTGAGAAGAATTGTATTCGTTAAAAAACAACTGATACTGTTCAATTTCATTCATAAAGCATTAGATAAATATAATATAAATATGACCAGCTATAGATTTTTTCAAGGAAAAATATTCCCAGAAATATATTTTTGAAGAAAAACATGACCAGCAATAAATTTTTTTTCGGCATTTAATAACTCATTGAGGTTGATATGTCGTAAAACAAACCAAACCTTTATGGACCCACTTTTTGGCGACTTCCAATCTTTTTCCTCAGATACACAAAAGAATGTTACTTACTCTTTTGCCCTGCATTTCTAATTTTCAGTATTTCCTGTGAGTATTAAATTCCCTAAGCCTTTATTCTTCATTACCTGTCCTTAATATTTTACTGTCTCTTTCTGATCGTTAGCAACCATTTCTTTGTAGTTCCTATTCTTTTAAAAACGTCTTTTCTTTCGTGCCCCTTTCAGGACGTAAGCGATCCTGGCTCTCCAAATCTCCTATCCCCTATCGCTCTCAATGTTCTCTCCCTTTGCTACTTCCCCTAGGCCACATTCTGTCATCCACTTACTTAAGCCCGCTAAGTATGCCACGCGTTGCTTTCCCCTGTCTCTCCTTCCCTCTATTCGACCTGTGAGTGTCAGATTCTCCAAGCCCTCCTTTCTTATTACATGTCCCTGAAATTTCATCTCCCTCTTCCTGATGTTAAGCATAAACTTCCTCCTTGCTTGCATCCTCTCCAAAACCTCATCGTTGCTCACATATTCGGTCCATGGGATCCTTAGCATCCTTCTGTCGAACCACACCTCCATTGCCCAAAGTCTCTTCTTCATCTCTGAGGATGTTGACCATGTTCACCATAGTCTATGAATCCAGCGCAGTACGTAATCTGTTCAATGCAACAACGGTCAAGATTAACACTCACGTGTCAGACACTCTACTGAATCTGACTATATTGCCGATACCACCAGCACCTGTTCCATAATTATTCAGTCTTCGATATCAAAGGCTGGCAGTGCGTATTCGGGAAAAACATGGCCGCCTTTATACACCTCGTATTGAATATTATGAGCCTTCTGATTGGTTAACTCTTCTATTGGTGAACTATAAAATGAGTCAGCTCATTTTGGCTGGCTCACTAGTACACCAAGGTACCCAAAAACTCCAACAGAGGAGACCATCCAATGTGTTACATATAAATGTTGTAATCTGTATCTTGTATACGCTAATGTTTTTAATTTCATCAGATCTGAATAGCGTACAATAGATAGGGGAATAAAGTTACTGTTATGGTCCAATATCCTCGCACCACTATTATGGTTCAAGGTTAGGACCAAGGAAGAATAACACGAACACAAGAGTAGAAATAACAAAGATATATTACAACAGAATAATAATACAAGAAGTTTAAGGTGTTAGTATGACTGTTAGTCTGGTTTAGAGTGAACTACTATTGTCTCGACTCGATCCGTCTCGACTCGTTACACTTCCTCTCTCGTCTCTCTTGAGAGCCGCCGTCTTTAGAGTGTCAGGAAGAGTCCATTGTCGTTACAGGTAAGTTGCCATAACAGTTACCTTGCTTTGTTATACATGTTATTCATGTGCTATTGACCAAATGATTCACGAGATGTACTTACCTCGCTTTGTGTCGCGTCACTGCACCTAGCATTTTTAGAAAATGTTTTCTGTGACAGTCTTTTCTTGAATATGTCGATCGGCACCAACGTCATGACACCGCCTCGTGTCTCTGTGTGACTCTTATTAATTCTCACTTAATATTCTGCAGGTTTTCCTCATTCTAGGGACAATTAATAACCATACTATGACCTTCATGTAAAAGAAAAAATTATATAACTTTGAATTTAATTTTATAAGCAAGAAACAAATAAGAATTATAATTTAAAACCCGAAATCGTCAGAAAACGCAGCTTCTCGTACGAAACAGTTGTAAAGGAACATTCAGCATCACATTTGAAAGTTCAACTGATGATATATTTTCTTCAGACCATAATTGACTATAGTACAATATAAACATTTCCTTTATGTGCACTGGCTAATAGAATAATTCATGTGATTCGTTTTAATGCTGTTTTCTGGAAACGAGACCGCAACATCTGAGGTATACCAGTTACTTTAGTTTATTTTGTTTTACGGCCTATCAAACTCAATGAATTATTTAATGTCGACAAGCCGTCCTGGGTAAGACGTTAAACTACATCCACGTCCTGGGTAAGGCGATAAACTACGCCCAGCAGCAAGGCCCCTGATCAGAAGGTTTTCAGGAGCGTGGAACCACCTCTTAATTGCTGGTGTTCCCAGGTCCACTCTGACCCGGGGTGTTAGCACCTGTTAGGGTCTCAGCTATGGGCTAATAGTTAACTATTACCAGCTATACTTTTTTGAAACAAATTATTACCAGCAATACAATTTTGAAGGAAAAATATTACCATAAACAGATTTTTGACAAAACAAATTATTACCAGCAATAAAAAACATTTGTCGGCATTAAATAATCCATTGAGGTTGATATGCCGTAAAATAAAATTAAACCAAACCAAACTAATATTGCCAAGGTTTTAGGATAGGTTCATATGAAAAGAATATGTATTCTTTGTAAGAAATCAGTTTGTAGATCAGGTTTCATTGCCGAATTTTGTAAGGAGGATTTTTGTCGAGAGTAATTGCTGGTAATATGTTTTTCATAAATGTATTGCTGCTATTTTTTTACTATAAAATCTATTTTTATATTTTCATAATGTTTTGGCCCCAGTCCGTGGGTTAATTATTTGCTCATAGCTTGGACTCTATCCCGGGTCAGGGAGGATCTGGAAACAACAGAAATTAACAGGTGGTTCCACGCTCCTCAAAACCTCCCGATCAGAAGCCTTGCTGCCGGATGTAGTTTATCGTCTTACCCAGGAGGGATATACCAGTCTTAACTTAAATTAAGCTTTTCAATTTCAATCTACATCACTACTTCAAATTCAAACGATTGATCTGCCAGGCGCAAGGTAATCTGATGTACAGTAACAAATATTTTTTTAAATAAACATACCGTGGTGTTTTTTTCGATAAATTGTCGTCGTCGTCGGCATCCGTTCGTCTCGGGAGACGATGGAGTAGCGAAACACCAGTGTGATACGAGACTGGGCGGGGTGTATGGAGAACTAGGGCTGCCCAGACGTCTAGTTCCCTCTCTCGGTCATCCTAGCAGAATCCAAAGGAGAGGATGAAACCAATACAGTTTGGTACCAGCGCCGCTGCAAGAGTTGCCGGTAGGCAGTACAGAGTGCCGTCCATCCGGGTTTGTGTAGGGTTTACTCCTTAGCCTTTTCTTCTCTCGAAGATTTCCACATGACAAACCAATAGCTAGAATTTGGTTCATGGTCACCAGGGCGTGTCGACAAACCGGTGGGCCTGCATGCTGCATGTTAAGGGGGTCAAACTCCTCCCCCGCCTCCTGTAGTTTAACTCAAGTCCGCAAGGTGCTCGGTTGCCATGTGTCGCCACGAGGAGGCACTACATAGGGCTTGCTGATGGAGAGGCTATATACTGGCAGGGGGAGACTTACGCACTCGCCTCCCTTTTTCGCATTGCTGCTAGCCAGTGGCGGTAGCTGAAAGCGAGAAGCGACAAGTACTACCACTACAGACTACCACACTAGACGCATCATAGCAGCTATTGAGACACATAAATTAATTGTAGCGTTGAAATTAAACAAAGAAGCAAGCGGTTGGGGCGGGGCATAGATTTTGTGAAATTTCAGGAGACTTGCTATCACGCGATTTGCAGAGGTAAACACCAGACATGTAGTGGACATTTTTTAATAATCAATTAGGCCATCAGTGTTCTGTGTCATCCCGTTTCACGGTAACTCTCAAGGAAATGGAAGATTACTTCCTGGCGCATACTACACCGAGTAGCATACAACAGGTTGTATTATGTTAGATGGTACCAGTAACAAGGAAACTGTCTGTCTATCATAGAACGTCCAAGAATACAAAGCTAAAGCTCTCTAACTGTAATACTATTTACTACAGGGACAGTTTGATTCATGCCTTTCACAATAGTTTGCTTTCACTTCACATATAAATGTGAAGTGAAAGCAAACTATCTGTGCCTGAATTTGAACTCGGCTTGCCAGTAGCATTATCCGCTATGCTCCTCGCACCCCACCTGTGCACACACTAAGCCTAGAATAATTTCTATACATGATACACTTAGTATTTTCTTGTATTTAATACTTGTAAAACTTTTGCAGTATTATCGTTATCTCCCTTGCACTAGTTAAGACAATAATAAATTGTTCGGTGACGTTTACGACAATGAAAGTTATAAAAGAGCAGTTTGCAACAATAATAATTGATTTACACATCAAAATCTTCAAATAATAGTAAGGACTTAGCAAAACAGGCTATCCATTTTATGACAATGTTAAATTCGTATTAATATAACATTTAACTGGACAGAAAGTAGGGGTTCGGTTTTCTATTGTCATTAAGTAATAAACTGAGTCCTCAGAATTACTGCATTCGGAAAACAATATATACCGGGTGTTACAGCAAAATTGTCCAAATCATCCATCTTTTAAAGTATTTAATATCTAAGAAACCACTAAACTAATTGAATTATTACTTTTTTCCAGGTTTTCAGATAAAGCGTTTAGCCATCTTTAAACCATTTTCCGTAAGAATCGTTGAAAATCATTTGAGCTATTCAGCTAAAAAGAGAACGGATAAAATCGTTTTTAGTCAGCCCCACTGTCTTCCAGAATGAGCAATTGTGAGAACAAAAAGATTTATTCAGACCTTCAGGACCAATATTCATGTTCTGGATTCCATCTTCAAAGTCCATTCAGGAGCTCCCCCCCCCCCAGAAGAAGATGAATAAATTCAAAAAATAGAGAACAGTAGAGAGGAAAACTGTATCAGGAGGTCACAACAGGAAGAGGGATCATCATTTCAACTTAAAGCCAAAGAGATCAATTTGAGAAGATCCAACCCAATTTGTTTGGCACGTGAGAGAGGAGATTCACTTATGACAGTCCAAAGAGCAGTGAAAAAACTTGAAAATTAAGTCGTACGTGAAACGTGTGAGGCACCTTGCTACGCCAGGGCAGAAAGTTAGAAGGTTAGAGAGATCGAAGATATCTTGAATAAATTGGATAATGACCCCGAAATAATATATATATATAATCTGGAGAAAACAACTGAAAAGTTGCAAATTATAAAAAATTTGAATGTTTTTTTGTGTAAGTATTTATTTATATATATATATATATATATATATATATATATATATATATATATATATATATATATATATATATGATATATCAGATCTGCCCCGATCTTTCATCAGAAATAAATGTATTCAGAAGTTTGTTTACAAGTAGCGTCCGTCGCGAGACGCGGACGTCACATGATGTGGAACGTAAATTTGTTTGAATATTTCTAACGTAAATCTAATGATAATAATATTTTAGATGTTGTTTAAAAAGGTTTTTTTAACCAACATGTTTTTTTAAACAACATCTAAAATATTATTATCGTTTTTTTTTAACCAACATGTTTTTTTAACCAACATGTTTTTTATCCAACATGTTTTTTTAACCAACATGTTTTGTATCCAACATGTTTTTTTAAACAACATCTAAAATATTATTATCGTTAGAAATATAACTGAAACGACGATTAGAAGACAAAGAAGAAATGATTAGAAGATACTTGAAAAGAAAATGGAATACAAACTGCAGATGTGAACACTTACTGAATGTAACAGACTTAGACGAGAACTAGTGGCGCATTTTAAATAAATCTACCTACTGAATATCTACACAAGATGTCCGGCTATCTTATAGACACATTGTTTGTGATTTGTTTATGATTAATTTACTCCATTTAGGGATTTTTATTTTATTTTCACAATCTTTCAGTCGTGAAATTTCCGTCCTTGGTTTGGTGCTTGTTTTCCAAGATTCGACAATCTTCTTTGCCTAAATAGAACGCTATGCAGTCCTAATCTAAGGATTCAAAACATGCTCCTTTATTTGTTGACTAGAAATGCTTCCTGTTACCATTCCGACGGAATAACTCATTAATAAGAAAGTGAGGTCAACATTGAAAATATTTTTTATACTTAGCTTGGAACAACTTTTGAAATGTCTCGGCTATAAATAGGCCCGACTCGATATATATGTTGGATAACGTTGGATAACACGAAAACTTCCTACACTTTGTCATATAATTTTTCCTCATATATATATATATATATATATATATATATATATATATATATATATATACGCGGCAATAAAATGTTTGTCAATTTGGGAATTATCTTTGTTTAATATTACATTCATACATTGGATTTAAAATAATTACAGGTATTTTATGAACTAGTATCACTTTATCGTTGGTTTTGATATATTTCGGCCGCTGCACTCTTCATTTTATTGCGTGCATCACTTTTCAAACATACTTTTAGGAGATACTGAAGAGCCTACAAGATATAACGTTGAGTTAAAAGCATTGAAGATGAAGACAGCACTTGAAAAACGCTTCAAAGTACTGACCAGGTTGAGAAAATCAACCAATATTTGCAACCATTCAAGCAAAAGAAGCATTAAAACTGAAAAGACGAAAAAGTTCCAATCTCGCCAAAGAGAAAGGAATTAAAGACATTGAAGTGTTAAATTTTCGGCTTACAATGACTTCTGAAATTGACATTGCAACTAGTAAACAGATTCCAAAGCAGATTTTAATTTTACTGCCGTGGGCAACAATCAGATAAAAAGAAAAAAAAATTACAATTTCAATAAATTCTCACAAAGAATAAACTTTTCAATTGGGGTACATGCTGTCTTCAAATTCAAATTCGCTGGCAATGGTTTCCAAATCATTTAAGATACATAGGTACCAGTAATCGATTTTTGGAAACTTATTTGATTTTTCCGAAGAAGGGAGATTAAAATCATTAAGATTTCCACAACTAAGGCAGTTTTATTTTTCGTCACAGAAAGACCATAATTAAAATGAGAGAAGATGAAAATAGAACATCAAATTTACAAGATGGAAATTGTTTGAATTGTCCAATGAACGCTTTTAACTACTCTGCTTCTTGAAAGAACATTAAAGTAAGATAAAAAAGAAAAATAAGAAGAAAAACAATGGCATCGAGTGAGAGACAAAGAAAGTAAAAGAACTCACCTCTCAAGGGAAGGATGAAAATGCAAAACAATGAATAAAGAAAAAGCTGATAGATATTAACTTTGGATTTATGGTACCTCGGCTAATTCATCAGGGTCATTTAGGAGCAATAATTTTTACAATTCTATTGAGAGGGGAATTATTTATATACTAAAATTGCTGATTGTGCATGCGAATAAAATTGTGTTTCATCGATAACAAAAAAGGAGAAAAGGGACAGAATGGACACGAATAATCAGAATGATGAAAGGAAAAATACACAATTAATACAACCACTGATATATATATATATATATATATAGAGAGAGAGAGGGGGGGAGAGAAATGAACGGACTGAGATAGATAGATAGATAGATAGATAGATAGATAGATAGATAGATAGATAGATAGATAGATAGATAGATAATGAACAGACGACGATAGACATGAACAGACTTAGATAGATAGATAATGAACAGACAAAGATAGATATGAATAGACTTAGATAGATAATGAAATGACGGACATAGATATGAACAGACTTAGATAGATAGATAATGACCAGGCGGACATAGATATGAACAGACTTAGATAATGAACAGACGGAGATAGATATGAACAGACTTAGATAATGAACAGACGGAGATAGATATGAACAGACTTAGACAGATAATGAACAGACGGAGATAGATATGAACAGACTTAGATAGACAGTTAATGAACAGACGGAGATAGATATGAACAGACTTAGATAATGAACAGACGGAGATAGATATGAATAGACTTAGACAGATAATGAACAGACGGAGATAGATATGAACAGACTTAGATAATGAAATGACGGACATAGATATGAACAGACTTAGATAATGAACAGACGGCCACATATATGAACAGACTTAGATAATGAACAGACGGAGATAGATATGAACAGAGTTAGATAGACAGATAATGAACAGACGGAGATAGATATGAACAGACTTAGATAGATAATGCAATGACGGAGACAGATATGAACAGACTTAGATAGATAATGAACAGACGGAGATAGATATGAACAGACTTAGATAGATAGATAATGAACAGACGGAGATAGATATGAACAGACTTAGATAATGCAATGACGGAGACAGATATGAACAGACTTAGATAGATAATGAACAGACGGAGATAGATATGAACAGACTTAGATAGATAGATAATGAACAGACGGAGATAGATATGAACAGACTGAGATAGATAGATAGATAGATAGATAGATAGATAGATAGATAGATAGATAGATAGATAGATAGATAGATCCATGATTTTTTTATAGCAGACACGATCTTCTCAGTTGGAAATTAGCACAACACAGTATTTCTATTCTGAGTCTCTTCTACAAATTCTAAGCTAAGGACGACACATATTATAATAAAAACCGCAAAATCGATCGCTCCTTCGAAACAATGTGATAGATATGAGCATAGAAAGGGAGGCGTTTTGCTGAAGACTATTACACCTATAGTGAATTCGACTTTCGCGGGCTTCCATATTCTTGTCGTTTTCAGCCAAACTTATTACAGTGAAATATAGATATGGACACCTCGCAGTGAAGTAGCGATTAGCAACGTATTCCCATAGTTAATTACTACAGCAGTTCATTCATCGGTCTCTGAGTGCTTCGAACCTGTAACCTTCTATATAGCTTGATGCTACATTATAATTAACGGTATCTCATTGAAAACGCGTAAGCATGAGATTCGATAGCTTAGCAGCCTCGCCATTTGAAACTACAGTAATACCAAACATGGCGTTTTGTGGCTACAATCCTACGCTCCATAAAAATACTGTAAAGAATAAATTCAAACTTATAAGGTGCAATATGGCTTCATTTAACTTGCATCGAAGGCCACAGAGCGCAAAAGTATAGGGGTTAAAATTCATAATAATTATATATATATATATATATATATATATATATATATATATATATATATATATATATATATATATATATATATATATATATACACACACACACACAAGAAGAGAGGTACCGTAAACGTTTTTGGTTGTAATGCGGATTTTTTTTTTAAATATTATGCTTTATTTTTCTTAATTTTACTACACGTGTTTCTGGTCTCGCGACCGTCTTCAGGTAAAAGGTGGAGATTTCCACATTTTATTAAAAATAACTAATTTTTTTCGATGTTAAATATTCTCGATACATATACAATACGTATCGGAAGTGAAAGTAATGAATTTGACTGGAATTCGATTCTCCGACTCTTCAAACCAAGCCGCTATCTATTACGCCATCGTATCGTATTAAGAAGTACAAAAAGGAATTAAAAGAAAGATTTTAATGTGGAAACCAAAACAGCAAATGTAAGAGAAAAACAATAGCATGTTCAAATCTTAATGGAAAGCCGTATATGTCTGTCTGGTGGCTGTCGTCTCACTTAACGAGTATGATCATTGGTGAGTAAATGTTGTTAAAATAAATTATTTACATTATTCGGACTATTGTCCTCATCTTTGTCGCCATATTTATTACAACGTTTCGGCCCTTCAGTATCTGACTACATTTCTAAGATGAGGTATTATGTACACTATTTACATTATTCGGACTATTGTTGTCATCTTTGTCGCCATATTTATTACAACGTTTCGGCCGTCCAGTATCTGTCTACATTTCTGAGATGAGGTATTATGTACACTATTTACATTATTCGGACTATTTTCCTCATCTTTGTTGCCATATTTATTACAACGTTTCGGCCCTTCAGTATCTGACTACATTTCTGAGATGAGGTATTATGTACACTATTTACATTATTCGGACTATTGTTGTCATCTTTGTCGCCATATTTATTACAACGTTTCGGCCTTTCAGTATCTGTCTATATTTCGGCCGTTATACTCTCCGGACATGTTTAGGTGGTTGGAATGTCGAACTGAACCCATTACTTCGCTCACTGGGTTCGGCACATGACACAGTGGATAAATGCGTTGGTTACATCTAGTGACAGGACCCAAACAGTGTGGGGTCAATATCCGGTTATGGCAGTGGAGAACATTCAGAGGGAAATTAACAGGAGATAACCGATAACTGACATCCATTAAACATGGCACATGGAACTCGAACAGTATACCCCAGTGAGCGAAATAAAGGGTTCAGTTCGACATTCCAACCACATGAAGACGGCTTTATAGTACAGTAGGTGGCGATTTGTCTTAGACGTGACTGAAATCCATGACATATTCTGGAAGGTGTCATCTGAAAGCCTCTTTATATATGAGTTATATAAGGTCTGGATTTTTACTTTTTAAATGTTTTTAATTAAAAGCGACAATGAAGGAAAATGAGAAGCAGTTTCGGTATTCGATGTGCTTTTTATAACCTGGGAAGGAACACGCGCTGAAGAAAGAGAGAAAAAGCTGCCGTTTATGGACATGGTGCAATAACTTTGAGTACTGTTTATAAGCATTTCAATCGGTTCAGAACTGTGAATTTCGGTCTAGAAGACCGAGAAGGTTCCTATAGCGCTGCCGTCGTTGTCGATTACCAGGTCGAAGCCTCTATTAAAAGTAATCCGGATCACACGGCACATATGTGTCTCATGATTTAATGGGAAAAATTAATTAATTATTCGCACCAAAATAAGTTAATTAAAAAACGTTAATTTATTAAAAAATCAACGAATTAAACCAAATTTGATTTTTTTGCTTAAACGACACAGATCTATCTATCTATCTATCTATCTATCCTAATACTTTTCTTTGTTTGTTTCTTTGTTTCTTTCTTTTTATCTATCTATCTATCTATATATCTATCTATCTATCTATCCTAATATTTTTCTTTGTTTCTTTCTATCTATATATCTATCTATCTATCCTAATATTTTTCTTTCTTTGTTTGTTTCTTTGTTTCTATCTATCCATCCTAATATTTTTCTTTCTTTGTTTGTTTCTTTGTTTCTTTCTATCTATCTATCTATATATCTATCTATCTATCTATCTATCTATCTATGCTAGATTCTACAATATCTATCTATCTATCTATCTATCTATCTATCTATCTATCTATCTATTGTATCCGACGAATCTGTTAATATCTTGTTAAAACCGATGGTTATCATTTGAAAGATAATGAAATAATTTCTTGACGAATTAAATATTAAAATAAAATGCTGTTCAAAACGTTGGAGGTTTGTCATAAAATGATGCTAGATCTGAAGTGTACGAAAAGAAAAGATCTGAAGCTGCAGAAATCATTTTTGCCTTTCATTGCTTCTGAATAATGTATATAGATTACATTATTTGCGAATTTGACTCAGGAACTCAGGCAGAAGGGTTAAAACCGTCAGGAACGCAGGGCTCAATGCCACACCCCTGTCACTGTGACCCTCGAAAAGGCCGCTGCAATATGCATCAAAGCACACATTGTTAGTCAAAGGATTCGCTAAATATAATGTATTTTATCGTCACTACATCAGAATATCCAAGGAAATGTTTTATGGCTAATTCTCCTACGACATTCAGCTCCAGTATGAAACAAGGAAACATTTCAAGATCCGTTTAAAAGAGAGAACTTGCAGCTTCAAATATAGAAGATCCTGAAGGGGAAACTGCTGTTTGTGATCGATATATGTGAAAGAGTACAATACTTGAAGGCACTAAGATCTTGAAAGGTCGCTCAACGAGTTGAGGAAATGCTATGCGTGCAACTAGAAGAGATATAGCAATCCGACAATTTCCATTTACTGAATGTGGCGGAGTATGTCGCTTAAATGCAGGCCTCATAAGCCACAAAAAGAGTCATATGGAAGACTTTTTAAAATTATGATCAGACTACGCTGGGATTACGAAATCCTTCAGGGTTTGTCAGAAAACGATCCAAACTCACCCATCACATGAAAGCGATAAAGCTGAAGAGACTTTACAAAACATGACAGACCCTGTACAAAACAACATTGTAAACATTGTAATTTTTGACTGGGTTCAGAAGTTCAGAAACTATGAGACTGAAAAATCTGAAATCTGAAATCTAAATGTCTTATTCCAGACGGAGTGAGTATGCTAGAACAGAATAGAGCAGTGATGCTGTACATGACTAAAGTAGGGGGTGGAACCCAAAGAAAACACTTCGACGACAAAGTCAACAGCTGGGAATCAATTGAGAGCGTCTTTGAGGCGTGTTCTTAAATCAGATCTTCATGTGTATTCTTACAAAGTCCAAATAAAGCAAAAACTCACGGAGACGGACATGAAATATCGCGTGAATTGTTTTGTGACATAATCGAAAAAAATCCAGACTTCTTGGATCATGTTTGGTTCTCTGATGAAGCGCCCTTTAAGTTTTCAGGACATGTAAACAGCAAAAAATTTTTTATTGGGGTACAGCCGCACCGGAGGAAGTTTTTACAGGGGCCGTTTCATCCGTCAAAGTGCACTGCATGCGTTGCAATTTCTAGACATGGTATTATCGGCCCATATTGGTTTGAAGACGAAAATAAGAGACTTCAAACATTGAATACGGAGTGCTATATGGCTGTGCTGAGGAAGCTTTTGGTATCACTTGGACGACGCACAGTGATAGATCGAGATGATCAGTGGTTCCAGCACCCTCACACATCAAATGACTTCCTATCCTGGCTGAGAGATCGATTTCAGGAGAGACTGATTAGCAGGAAATGTGATATTTAATGGGCACCGCACTCACCGGACTTGCCCCCCCCACACACACACACAGATACACAACCGAATTTTATTTGTGGTGATATCTCAAGGATAATGTATTACCAGAACAACCGTCAAATGATTGGTGAACTAAAGGCAGCAATCAGTGAAATCCCCAATGAGGAATCTGTCCGAGTAATTGACAATTCTGAGTGGCGTTTGCAAGTTTGCCTCCAACTCCGCAGAGTACATTTGGAGCATATTTTGGAAAGAACGTGACTTTTAGGCAAAGCGACCAATTTAACTAAAACTTTGGGGAATGGCCGTACACAGATTGAAGTATAAATCCACCTAGTTTCTTGAAAGCAACTGGACCGTTGTAGGATCTATTTATTATGGGTTCTGTTTTTTGGGTGGGTTACCATATATATATATATATATATATATATATATATATATATATATATATATATATATAGATGAAAATTTTTCAGAGTTAACCTGTAGATAAGACAATCTTTATAAATATAAATGACAATAGGAAAACACTATTAATTGCTGACGCGTTTCGTCCAATGTGGACTTTCTCAAAGGAAAAAACGAAATGAATTTAATTAAACAAGGAAGTTAATAAAAACAAAAGACAGAGTTCTTAGCAACTGGAACTCTGTTTTTATTAACTTCCTTGTTTAATTAAATTCATTTCGTTTTTTCCTTTGAGAAAGTCCACATTGAACGAAACGCGTCAGCAATTAATAGTGTTTTCCTATTGTCATTTATATTTATATATATATATATATATATATATATATATATATATATATATATATATATTAGGGGAAAAATTATGACAAAGTCGTAAAAGTTTTCAATTGACGCGCTTCGTTCTTTAGGACTTCATCCGATTAAATTTGTTATGTTGGTGCGACTACGCATGCGCATGGACAACGGGTGCTGGAATTTAATTCTTTTTTAATCTAGCCGATTTCATTTAGATTATTTTCTTTTCATCCCTTTTTTTAGTAGATATATATCCCACACTGTGATAATAGAAGTTTTGCCAGGAATGATGAAATATTGTCCTTGATATATAAAAATATATACCATTATCTCACATATATATATACATATATATATATATATATATATATGTATGTGTGTGTGTGTGTGTGTGTGTGTGTGTGTGTGTGTGTGTGCGCGCGCGCGCGCGGGCGTAGAGTGCTATGGCTAAATTGTCGTCTAAATTACGCAATAATGAAAAGTTTATTTACCAAAATTATGCAAAAATATCTTGAAATACTAAAGAATATATTCAATAAAATGAGCATTGGCTTCAATCACAGCCTCCAGACGACGTAATAAATATGGCGACAAAGATGAGGACAATAGTCAGAATAATTTATATCGTGTACATAATACCTAATCTCAGAAATATAGACAGATACTGATGGGCCGAAACGTTGTCATGAATATGGAGACAAAGATGAGGACAATAGTCCGAATAATGTAAATAATTTATTTTATTCAGAAATTATCATGCTCGTTAAGTGAGATGACAGCCACCAGGCAGACATATACGGCCTGCCATTGAGGATAACTGTCCGAATAATGTATATAATGTACATAATACCTCATCTCAGAATATAGACAGATCATCCAACTCGTTGTGAATACTCTGCACTATGTTCAGATTGACACCCAAACTCTCTGAAAGATTCGTATTGGAGCTTCCGGCGGGAATGCCAAGCAGTAAAGCATGCGGTTCGTAAATTTCTGGCGGTGGTGAATTGCGGCATGGTGCTCTTTTTCTCACAGAGGTTGCCTAATTCAAAATATATAATGGCGATAATTTACACATCACACCCTATGTATATGCGTGTGTATGTAAAATATTACTAAATATATATATATATATATAACAGAACAATATGAATAAAGTCAAAACGAAAACTTATCTTAGCCGACGCGTCTCGTCCTCTGAGAGACTTTAACAAGGCAAATGTATGTTTGTTGTTATGCAACAAGTATTGATAAAGTTAAGTAAAAATGTCGAAGGCTTTCAAAATTTCTAAATTTAAAAATGGTCATAAACATACATCAGACCAACTGAAAAATCAGGGTAAATTATGGAAGATTCTAAGTGATGTAATTTAATGTCTAATAAACAAAAGTGGTTGAATGTTCTTGTTAATTTATTTTTAATATGTGGTATTTAATTTAACCGTTTTCTTATAATTTTTTAATATTTTTATAGTCATGTATTTTGGCATGGGAAAGGAGTATTTCTTTCAGGAACGAAGATATTTGATATCTGCCTCTCCCCCGGATGTTTTCAAATATTTTCGTTTCTGAAAAAATACACCTTTCCCAAGGTGTAACCGAAATATCATAAAACTGACGCTTATACCACGTGGTAGCTCGCTCTAGCGAGACACTAGGCTCGTTCGTACAACAAAACCTACAACAGCCTTTCTCCTTTCATCTTCGTTCCAGAAGAATATGAATTTGTTGGGATTGAGTGAAGATGTTAAAAGATATCAGAAGGTTTGAATGATCAGAAGGCTTACAATTGTGTGTGTTCAATGATCTTCCATCCCCAACAATTAATAAAAGATAAAATAATGATTCAAAACATAACAATTGAATTTATTAAGTATTTGAGGTACATGCATATGAACTGAAAGGTTTGACAGAGTTGTGTCTCTTTGATTAGGAAATATTTTTACTTGAGCTCATAAGATTAGATTAATTATTAAACTGTAGTTTAGAGGAATGAGTATGTTGCATGTTAGAGATTGTCTGTTGGACAAGTTGGTAAGAGTTCAGAGATTGTAGTTGCGTGAAATGTTGTAAAGTTCTTTTACGCCTGACTGCATTAGTCAAGACGGGAGTTCTTTAAGGGTCACATTTTGGCAGCAGAGGTGAGACACACGAGTGAGTAAAAAGAGAGCGAGAATTACTCGTGTTTGGTTTTTATAATCTGTTGTACCACGTGACAGGCTCAGACTTAATTGGCGCGAAAACAGACCAGTCGCGTGTAGGTGATTTTATTGGTCGAAACTAACCAATCAGCGAGCTAGATTGAAGGTTATTGACCAATGAATGCTCGTTGTATATTTTGTAAGTATGATGGTGGTGAAAATTACAACAGGAAGAGTGCATTTCCCAGCAGGGTTAACTGGCAGTCGTGGAAGATTCCACAAAAAAGTCACCAACCTTTTTCTTCGATTTTACCGGCATCGGAGAATCGAGTTTCAGATAAAGAAGCAATGCTATCAGATAGATAGATAGATAGATAGATAGATAGATAGATAGATAGATAGATAGATAGATAGATAGATAGATATTGTGGAATCTGGCAATGTTAATGGAACATCCGCCAGCTGATCTGCATTGGTCAGACAATCCGTATGACAACCAATGTTTAGATCAACCTTTCTATAACCTTCCAGGTATCTGATGAAACGAGCGATGCTTAAACAGAGCTGCTCTCATCTTTGAAGCAATCGAGTCCTACCTCACCTATGTCGCCATATTTATTACAACGTTTCGGCCGTTGTACGCTCCGACCTTCTTCAGGTGGTTGGAATGTCGGACTGAACCCTTTATTTCGCACACTGCGGTAGACTGTTCTAGTTCCACGTGCCATGTTTAATGGATGTCAGTTATCAGTTATCTCCTGTTAATTCCTCTCTCCAAGTTCTCCACTGCCTTACCCGGGTATTGAAATCACACTCTTTGGGTCCTGTCACTGGATCTAACGCCTTTATCCACAGTGCCATTTGTCCATAGCACGTGGAACCACTTGACTTATATCTACCCCAGTGAGCGAAATAAAGGGCTCAGTTCGACATTCCAACCACCTGAAGAAGGCCGGAGCGTACAACGGCCGAAACGTTGTAATAAATATGGCGACAAAGATGAGGACAATAGTCCGAATATTGTAAATAATATACGGACTTTTTAGTTCAAAATCAAACTAAAAGTGCCAGATGTACAAGTAAAATTTGTTTTAAATTAGGAATTTAAAGCTCTCAAAACTAACAGAATTCAATTTATTCCTTGTTAAAATATTTCATAGAAAGGACTAATTAATCTTTTACTTTAAGCTAATCAGTAGAACTATTTGTAAACATATCTATTTCTAAGAGTCACTTGCATTCAATATTTGCTTCCATATACTCACATGAAATGAGAACATGTGATTTTTGCAAATATAAAATGTATTTTAAAAAAGACTTCTACAAAGTCTTGATACTAAGACATCATCGCAGATAGAATATTTTCCCTTTTATTTATAAGTTAGATGTGTGGCATTCAAATTTGTTAGATTTGTGAAATTCAAATTTGTTAGAAAATAAAATCACTCGAATACAACTGAAAGAACATATGGAATAAAAGATTTTCATCTTCGAGACCTTTTAAGAAATAGGGTGGTTGATTTTAATTTATTTAAAATAAATAGTATTGTAAGCATGTACGTTCAAAAATATTTTATTACGATATTACTGCTGATTACGGATAAGTGGAAGCGCAAGAAAAAACTTTGAAATGTTAAATACTTTTTGAAAATTACAAAATAGTTCCCTCCCCCTTAGTACATGCGAGTTCACGTGATGTAATCCCGGTTCTCAGCAAAAGCGTTCTATCCACTCGGACAAGCGAGGCGGCAAAATAAATGAGTGTCTGTTCTAGAGCACATTCCAAACATGGCTGTCATGTTCAGAACGTACATCTCTGATATATAGATGGTTTCGTTCGTTATCCGAAAATATAGCCGACATAGCATAAAGTGAGAAAGCAATTGATAGCAATTTTCTGATACGGTGATAGTAATGGTGAGAATAGCCGTTTCCTTATAAGGAAACATTCAGCATTCATTGACCGAACAGTTGTCGTTACTATCAATTGAATTTCATAAACTCTTTCGCTTGAAACTGTTTTTCAGGAAACTAAACTTCTCATATCCACTATTTTCGCTCATTCTAGTAACGATGGAAGTTTCATTCCTAATTTTTGTTTAAGGTAGTGTGGAATGTTCATTGAACCAGCTTTCGTTTCCTTTTTTTAAACATAAGGTTAGTTTAGACCCACTTGGGGCTGTAATCGATTTTTATTTTTTCCTCAGATTAGGCCATTTGCAGTGGTGTGCATGCATTAAAATGAATCTATTTTCATGCAGTATGATGAAATTTGGCCTTGAAAAATATTGCGTCATCCGCGAATACATCAAATTTTCATCACATCCAGACACTATTGTTTCGACTGTCGATTAGTTATCCTACGGCCATTGTCTGCGATGGACATTACTCCAAGGAAGCGTATGAAACTTGAAACGCTGCACAAACACACTGACAAGCCTTACCAGTGAGCAAATTAAAGTACTATAGACTGGCCCGAAAACTCTTTAAATCCAATCGAGAATCTGTGGTCAATCTGCAATGAACGTCTTTGTGGAATGGGCATACGAAGTACTAATATGTGCACTGGGTCATGTTTCATGGGAAGAATAGGAAAAAAGTAAATAATAACGGAATTATTCGTTTTGTTTCAATTAATCTGCAGAAGAGTGTGTGTAGATTTATTTCATTATTTTTCCTTCTAGTTATATATGCTATCAATTTTAGTTGTTGCTGTTTTTAGAAGTCTTCAAGAGATGTGTTTTTGTTATTTCGGTAACGTTCTTTGTTTTTGATTCCGTAACGCCAGTGTATGAAGATCTGATGACGGTTTATTTTAAGATCTACAAGTTTCATTTTCTTGAAGCCATTTTGCATCCACTGATTTGAGAAAACGTTTACAGATAGCTGATAGTGTTACGAGTCGTGGGCGCCGTGCATGACGTGCGTATAAAAGCCTACAACTGACGGGTCTATTTAAAGACACGATTTGAGTTCATAGATCAATATTTTGATATTGTAGCATCTTATGGTGTTGGGCAAAACAACCTCTGTCGCAGCCTATTTTATATTCACACTTCTTATCTCCTGTATTACGTTTGTTGTAAATGATCCATACTTTAAGCTATTTGAAATCTTTACGGGTTATTATATCCAAATTCTGGATTTCTATGATGAATTCCGCATATCTCTCATCACGGTTTTCATTCCAATTCCAAATATGGTAAACCTTTTAATATTCTCAGACCCATTTTTATAAATTTCTCTAAGTTGCATTGATAAAAATGAATTTAATTTTGAATAGGTAAGTACGTTAATGGCAGCTATGAATGATATGTTGTATGTCGACCAATGACTGTGTTCGAGAAGCATTGTAAGACTACTCAAAGAGATATTTTGAAGTCTTCTACATCAGCTACACTAAATCGTCTTAGACAGTTTTTTCCTGTTTCTTTGTGTTTCTTCGTTAGGTGCTGGGAACACACAAAACTTTTTACTGTATAAATTAATAGTAATTGCTTCTTCGCTTTGCACTGTTTCAATATGACCGCTGGAAAACTGTAATAATATAGGTCTTTCGTAAAAGAGAAAGTTAATATGAAGCCTTCGAAAAGCACTGTACGGAGACTCACACCCCCATACAAACACTCACGTATAGAGTGGTATCAATAGTTGAGAATTTGGAGCATTTTTTTTTCAAATTGGCTTTGCGCCATTTGTAATCGATGTTACTAACGTTTCTGTTTTTTTTTGGGGGGGGTTCTCTGTCTCAATCGACGTTTTCTAATTTCGTCGAGCGATTAACTTACTTTTCGAACCATGGAATACATTCGATGCTAGTTGATAGCAGCCATTCCAATTTCACATAACATCAATCTTTATTCATTTCTGGAGAAAGTCTATCAGCAGAAATGCCAGATAATATATCTCTTCAAAATCGTAAAGTGCAGAAAAGTTTTTCAGTCATAAAATTGACAGCATTGGCTTTGTAAATCATTTTCTACTTCCCCTAAATAGAAAGGTTTCACTTGTTCTGAAACTTTAGTCGGATAAACATAGTAGTAAAAATATTTCATCACTATGTTTTTAATGTCAAATTCCTACTGATTTTACGTCACTCATATTGTCGCCAATTCTTTTTAAAAGATAATGCTACAAATCACGTCAAGAAAGAAATCATGGCGCGTGAAATATGGCTCTGGTCACACATAAAGTGTCTTGATAGATTTGATCAAAGTCTCCAGTAAAATATACATTTCTAAGGTTACTTTCACTTTCACTTTTGATTTCGGCTCTGCTCATAAAGAAAAGTCAGTGGGGGGGGCTCTTTTTAGCCTTGATACATTTTCTAATCGAAGAGGATACAAGTGTCAATGAAAACGGAATCTAGCGTAACATTTTCTATCGAGGATAATCTCTAATCTTACGACCGGCTTAAAAAGACGACAGTTGTAAAACCTGACGAGAAATTCAAAATGTCGTCTTCAGAACTAAGTGTCAAAGAATTGCAATATATTTCAATGGCTTCTGTATTTCACTCATCGTTCGAACAGTGTAATGCTGTTTACTACTGCAACACACTGGTACGAGGTGTTGACGACAAGAGTGAGAGAGAACCAAATATCTGAATATGCACCCTCAGCAAAGTGTACTGCATTTGCATATGCAGCATTGAGGTAAAGCGTCTGAATCGCAGTTTAGCTGAAGAGAAACCAGTTGAATTCCAAGCAGCTTAGTGTTCGATGTTCAGAGAGACGCAACAAAACTGCTTGAGGAATTCTCGGGAAAAGACATTCGTTTCTCGGGGTACTGGATGCAGCATATAGGCAGAAATCAAATGATAAATAAAAGCACATTTATATATTACATTTAAAGATATATATATATATATATATATATATATATATATATATATATATATATATATATATATATTATAATGTGTTTTCCGACCGAAAAGATGTTTTTAAGAATGAGCTATTTATTAACGGCTATGTAGTGTTGGAGCGTGCAAATCGCAACGCTAAAGTTCAAATATTATAAGTGAGAATCTTTTTAATTTTTTAATTTGGTAGATCCAAGAATATATATATAGCTTAGAGTTTCGGGTCTCGCGACCTTCTTCAGGCAAAGAGTGGCTATTTACACATATTAAAATGAATTAATTTTCCTTGTTTTTCCATGTTATACAAATGTCTTTCTTGAACTGTCAGTGAGAAAGTTCTAAAATGGACATTGAAATCAACACCCAAAGGCGCGAGTTTAGCATGAAACAGATTGTCGCCTCTGTGTGTTGACTTCAATGTCGACTTTTATATTTACGTGCGCTGTGTACTAATATTTACCAACTTTAACCCATAAACATAGTATGTATGTATGTATGTATGTATGTATGTTTGTGTGTGTGTAAAAACACTCACATATTTGCATAGATGGTCTCTGATAACTATAGAAGACGGTTTCCATTTTCACTTCATACCCCTTTTCACGATGATTTATATGTCTTCCAGCAGGATTGTATGTCTCCCAATCGATAATAATAATGAACAAAAGACCTCTTACGCGAAGAGTAATACAACTTTGTCCTACATCGTCGCTAGTTGCAAACAACAGTGAACATCTGTCTGCATTTCTGAGATGAGGTATTAGGTGGCCTTCTTCAGGTGTCCTCAAGGACACATGGCACAGTGGATAAAGGCGTTAGTTAGATCCAGTGACAGGACCCAAAGAGTGTCAGTTCGATACCCGGTTAAGGCAGTGGAGAACTTGGAGACATCCATTAAACATGGCACGTGGTACTAGAACAGTCTATCCCAGTGAGCGAAATAAAGGGTCCAGTTCGACATTCCATCCACCTGAAGAAGGCTGGAGAGTACAACGGCCGAAACGTTGTAATAAATATGGCGACAAAGATGAGGACAATAGTCCGAATAATGAACAGTGAACATTCTTTTTTTTTTCACTTTTATTGAAGATCCCCCAATACAAGGCCCAAGAGCCACTCAAGGTTGAGGGCTTTTGAATGCAGTATATGATTGGGACGTAAGAGGAGGAAGGAGAAAGTTAATACTGCGAGGACATAACGGATCGAAAACGAATGATTCAAGATG
This sequence comes from Acanthosepion esculentum, assembly GCA_964036315.1. Lineage (NCBI taxonomy): Eukaryota > Metazoa > Mollusca > Cephalopoda > Sepiida > Sepiidae > Acanthosepion > Acanthosepion esculentum. The sequence goes on along the minus strand of OZ038482.1, from coordinate 14,261,544 downwards.
GATGAGGTTAGGTTGTATTTTGTTCGTGGATGCATCTACGCGATTGTCTGTTCCATAAAATAGCGAGACTTCGCTAGAGTTTAACGCCCTTCTTGACAAAGGAATACGTAGGGAATTAAAGTGATTTAACCCACTGGGACGTTGCAAGACGGTCTTTGGCTGTAAAAGTCTGAACTGGTCGCGCAAAAGAATGATGCTTACCCACGGAAGTTGAGATAGAGCAACGATAGGGTGTCGAAGTTGATTCTGTGAGCAAGAGGCTACGGGATGGATAAAAAGTCATCCTTACGAGTTCAGGTGAACAAATTTAAAGTCTGCCAAGGCTGGAAAGAGAGGACTGTCTATCTGTAGCTAAGATTTCGAAGCAGAATTTAATTTTTGATCGGACTCTTTTTAAAGATAAAGCATCACTGAAAGAAGAGCTGGTACCAATTTCCAAGCACCTTTAGCGGTGGACCATATATATATAAATAAAGCCACTAAGACGCTATACTGTAGACAGACTCCATTAAAATCGATAAAAATAAATCATAGAATAAAACGAGAAACTTTGGAAAAGAAAGAAAGAAAAACAGAATTATGGGAACATATAACATGAAAGGAATGTTGGAGAATTTCACTATTACAGTCTGCAACGAAGATAGGAAGAGCAGAGAAAAACAATGAATATTCAATTGTGAAATTTTAGCAAATGTTAAACAAAATAAGTACCACACAGAAAAAGAGAGATCGTAAAGAGGCATGTGTTGCTAAAAAGAAAAAGAAACTATGAAAATCCATTGTCGCTTACGTTCTGAAAAACCGTGGAACCCACACACATGAAACTGGTGACAGGTTTAATATTGTAATCAGCAGTCTAAAATCCATAACCCGAAATAGAATTTAGCAAAATCTAATTTATGACGACAGTTCACTGTCCAAATAAGATTATAGCTTTAATCTAATAAATTTTATTTTAAGTAAAAAAAGCCTGTCTATCGTAGATACAACCTTGGATTCTGTTCTGTAAAAATATAAAAGTTTCTGATTCCCGCCTTTCTAGTTTCATCAGACGATCAATCCAAGCGAATAATTATCATTTCGTCAATTCGATCGCTCGTCCATATGTCAATCATTTTGTCTTCTGCAATTCCTAATTTCATTTCACAGTCTGTGAATTCTTCTTAAGTACGCCTTCCTTTTTTTTCTCCGATACAATCTGTCAAACTTTTACTCCGTGACCACTTCAAACTTAGCAACAGACACGCTGAAAATAAAGTTATACAATACGTAATCACATTGTCGTGACGCATCATGGGATTTTGGTAATAGAATTACAGAACCGCGCCTGGATTTATAAAAGCCCACAATATTATTACGAATAATAATCGATAAATATCTTCTTTTCTTTCTTCAATTCTGTTAACTTTCTGATTCAGTCTTAAGTAATTCTCGCATCACTTCTGTCTTTACCTGTCTTGGTTTACCTTATATTTTTTAGCTTCCAGCATATCTTTCTTAATGAGGTTAACCTCTGCCTGCATCAAAATATGGGTGACAAAGACGGGTCAACTCTTCAGTACTAGACCCACATTCTTTCTGCTTTTGTTACAAATGCTCCCAGACACCAAGTCTGAGCTGAATAAATTGTGGCCGGACATTTGGCTGACGGACATTTGGCCGAGAGACATTTGGCCGAACGGACATTAGGCCGACGGACATTGTACAAGTAAAAATAGTGACAAGCAATACTTTTAATTATTTTACTTAGTAGTATTATAAGGTAGAATAGGACTAATAATTATCACTGAATTTTAAGTGATTAAATTACTAAATCTAAATTTAAAGTTAAAATTTTTCTTATTTGAATTTGTTTATTGAAATTTGTATTTGTAAAAATATTTAAGTGCAATTAAGTAGCATCTAATTATTTAAATTCGTATTTAACAGTGAGATAAAAGCTAGTTCATCCCTTTAAGATAATGATCATTAAAAGCGATTTTTGAAAGATCTTTCATATCGTAAAAGCTTAAGATTTTTGCTGTAGTAAAATGTGCTTTTTCTCAAAATACTTATCATCTTACAGTAACATTTGAGTAAATAATCATGAATATATGTAACACATTACGATAAAGAGTGTGACATACATATAGGTACGCCACTACATTTTCGGTTAAATGCCCATTCGATTGAATATTCGTCGGCCAAATATTCGTCGGCCAAATATTCGTCGGCCGAATGTCCGTCAGCCGAATGTCCGTCGGCCAAATGTCCGTCGGCCAAATGTCCGTCGGCCAAATGTCCGTCAGGCGAATGTCCGTCGTCCAAATGTCCGTCGGCCGAATGTCCGTCGGCCGAATGTCCGTCGGCCAAATGTCCGTCGTCCAAATGTCCGTCAGCCGAATGTCCGTCGGCCAAATGTCCGTCGACCAAATATTCGTCGGCCAAATGTCCGTCGGCCGAATGTCCGTCGTCCAAATGTCCGTCGGCCAAATATTCGTCGGCCAAATGTCCGTCAGCCGAATGTCCGTCGTCCAAATGTCCGTCGGCCAAATATTCGTCGGCCAAATGTCCGTCAGCCGAATGTCCGTCGTCCAAATGTCCGTCGGCCAAATATTCGTCGGCCAAATGTCCGTCGGCCGAATGTCCGTCGGCCGAATGTCCGTCGGCCGAATGTCCGTCGGCCAAATGTCCGTCAGCCGAATGTCCGTCGGCCAAATGTCCGTCGGCCAAATATTCGTCGGCCAAATGTCCGTCAGCCGAATGTCCGTCGGCCAAATGTCCGTCAGCCAAATTTTGCATTACCACATACAGACAGATTTAATTTCATTTTTCCTATTTTTAACTGTCTTGGTTTATCTACTATTTTTTTAGGTGCCAGTATCTCTTTCTTATTTTGGTTAACGTCTGTCTGCATCGAAAATATGGGTGACAAAGACCCACAGACTTTCCTGCTTGTGTTACAAATGCTCCCAGACATAAAGGCAGAGCCGAATAAATACACTCTCTTCTCTCGATTCATTCTAATTTTCCAATTTCTCTCTTTATTTCCACCATGTAAATCTCAATGCTTCAAACGGGCTCAACTGTACAAAAGTATCGTGCTATGGCGTACTTTCATGTAGGCATTAAAGAGGCAAACGTTTCCAGCTCTCTTTTTGAAGAAATACAGATTAACTACAAACCGTTTTTAAACGTCTGTATATCTGTAATACTTCATCCCTTTTGTTAAGCGACATTGGATTAAAACGTTTTAGGACGCATGATGATGTTAAGTCATTTCTTTTCAATTGGGAAAAAAATAACTTCCCGGCGTTGAAAACCTGATTATATAACTGATGTTGACCCGAAGTAGGGGCCACGGAAGGAAAACACGGAACACGGGTTAGAGGTAAGAAAGATATATTAAACAGAAAAGTTACAAAGAATAGTGTAAGAGTAAGCAGAGCTTACTATCCAGCGGTGTCCGATATTGGTATCGTACGCGGCTGCGCATTACTGGTTCTATTCCCATGATACAACCATTCACATAATAATATAGTACTGAGAGAGTCCATGATGTAGGAAAGTATCGGTCTCACAACAATAACCTTGTGCAAATTAATTGAAACAACTGCTTTAGTTTCCTTTCTTTCAACATACGGTCAGTTTTAGACCCAAAGGAGTGACAGGGTACAATCGATTTTTATTTATTCAGTGGTGTGCAGTATAATGAATGTATTTTCTGGGTGTATCATGCAATTTGTTTGGCCTTGAAAAATATCGCATCATCCCTGATTGCATCAGATTTTTATCACCTGCAGACACTATTATCTCGACTGTTGATTAGTTCTCCTACGTCTATTGACGCTATTCCAAGGAAGCGTATGAAAATTACAACGCTGCACGAACACACTGACAAGCCTTACCAGTGAGAAAATCAAAGTACTATAGACTAGCCCGGAAACTCTCCTGATTAAAATCCAATCAAGAATCTGTGGTCAATCCGAAACAAACGACTTCGTGGAATGGACATACGAAGTATTAACATGTGAACTGGGTCATGTTTCATTGGGAAAAAAAACGTCAAAAAGTAAATAATAACGGAATTATTCGTTTTGTTTTAATTAATTTGAACAAGGGTGTGTCTTGATTTTCCAAGCGTAGCTTAGATGTGGCACAAGGCCGAAAGTATAGGGCACCCAGTTAGGATCGAACTCACTACTCAGAGAGAATAGCTTGCTAACCATTACACCACGCTGATGTGCCCACTGAACAAGGATGTATATAGATTCTAATGACGGCCATTAGAACAAGTGGTAAATACGCTAACCAGTTCGTCTGAAAGAAAAGTTAATAAACATTCAAACTCACTTACTTGGTAAAATAACATATTCCGAAAAGGATTCATTTGATTATTTTAAAGAGTGATAACAAGAAAAGGCCGCAAAAATGATACGGATTCTATTGTAATATATTCAGCAATATGGCACGCATAAGAGTGGGATTAATTCAAGCAGTACACATAACCGCAAGTTCTATGCTAATAGTTCCTTCTATTGTGCTCCTCGCCGATGAAAATCTCTTCCTGCTTTCCTGTCAACTACGGTTTTCAAAAATTTAAATGCAACCTCAGAGGCCATCTTCTGTCTGGTTGAGACCTGTTTTTGTATTGCCCTTTCTTCCCGGTAAGGTTTACCGAATTTCTTTCACTCTCAATAACGCCTTGTATCTTAACGGCTTTATCGCTTTACTTGGTATGAAATGATTTAAAAAATAACATGACTATTCACATGGTCAACTAATGAAACATCGTTGGGTGTTGATGTGGATTTGGCGAAGCAATATAAAACGAGTAGTAAGCAATGAGTTCTTTCTTACTTTCGAACGCTGGGTATTTAGCATCGAAGGTCCATATACTGTTTGATGTGCTCAGATGATTTAAAATACAAATTCTGTTTTGTGTCTTTTTTCTCTCTCCATTCCGTTATCTAGGTAAGAGAGACCGTACGTGCGTCTTTTTGTTCGATTTCTACTACTGTTTTTGCTAAAAGGTAATTGGTACATTAAATATGGTGAACAACGAATTCATAAAATACTTAGCATGAATCAATTTATAAATCTATTAAGTACTTAGAAAAAGTTATTTTAACAAGTTTATATAATCTTTCAACAGGCCCTATAGACTAGTGCTACATAATAACTGTTGACCATGTTCACCATAGTCTATGAATATAGAATCCAGCGCAGTACGTAATCTGTTCATATAACAACGTTAAAGATTAACACTCACGAGTCAGACACTCTACTGAATCTGACTATATCGCCAATACCACCAGCAGTTGTTCCGTAATTATTCAGTCTTCGATATCAAAAGCTGGCCGTGAATATTCTGGGAAAACATGGCCGCCTTTATACACGTCGTATTGAATATTTCGAGCCCTCTGATTGGGTATTCTTTTATTGATGAAATATGAAATGCGTCAGCTCATTTTCGCTGGAGTACACCAGGGTACCCAAAAACTCCAACAATAACAGGGGACTGTACAACAAAGTACTTTACCAGAAAGCAAGAACCACAACAACTGCAGACTTTCAGCAACAACTAAAATTTAACTAGTAAAGAAAATAAGGATATAATTATGATCTTGATTTTATAAACGGTGTTTTATTAAGACGGACCAAAGTCAGCAGTAAATAAATCACTGTTATTGATAAAAATTTATTTCTATATTGGATCATATTATTTAAGTCATGGCAATTATGTGTGAAAAATAATATCACCCAAATAAAGCTTCAGCGGCACACCTCTACTCGATGGTCAAAAGCTTTGATGCCGTCTCTGCATAGTTGTTACTCGATCTCACCAATATGGCCTATTATCTCATCTGTCAACTGTTGAATTGTTGTTGGCTTGTTGGCATAAACCTTACTTTTGAGATATCCCCCAAAGGAAGAAATCTAAAGGCGTCAAGTTACACGACCTTGGTGGCCAATTGACTTCGCTCTTTCGAGAGATGATGCGACCTGGGAACTTCACATTCAATAAAGCCATAAACAAAAAGTTAGGAAGGAAATTCCCATCATTAACAGAAAGAGCAACAACAGCTGACTCGATGAGTCTATTCCCCTGAAAAATTGTTTTAAGAAGTCAACAATAATCGTTTCCACTATATTACCTAAGGATGCATATTAATTCACAATTGAAGTGAAAGCATCTGTGGACAGTCATAATCGTTTTCGGTCGGAGGGACATATTAAAAAATTCACCGTGCTGAGTTCGAGTTCCAGTCGCGTTCGTTACATTCACTTTCGCACAAATGTCATTGGGAAACGTATAAATCCATCTCTTCTCTCCCACCAGCTATGGGTTAAATACTAGGCCAAACTGGGCTCTCTAGTAGAAGGAAAAACTTTGAATTAAAAAAATATGCAGCTAAGGAAAAGATCGTAGAGTTCACAATGACTTTATGATCCCGATGACGAATGATCTTTTTTTTTAATCAATTCACCCCAAGCAAGGCGATAATGTCACTAAGATGCAAGGGACAACGGGGAGTGAAAGTGGGACCGGAACTCAATCCTAGACAGGAAATTAGGGATAAACCTCTAATCGATGGTGGAAACATAAGGTAATAAGAAATATATTAAGTCAAATGGAAAGGCATAGGATGGAAGGGATTGTTTATAGTTGCGTTGTTTTGGAATTGTCATCGGTGGTCGACTGAACTTGCTTTGTTTCAATGACTTTTATTTTGTTATGTTTCATAGATTATTAAATCAGTAATTTCTTTAAAAAATGCAAATATAGGTGCGATTCCTGTTACAAGGCATCTTTTCTTTAATTAAAGTTTCAATTTTCAAAATTAATACCTACCGGCTTAGAGGTCACAAATTGTTTTAAGAGACAGATTTTATAGATTACAGCCGACAGTCACTCTAACATTTCAGTCAACATTTGTCGAATATTTCCTAGATGGAAACAGAGAGCCTCATTGTCACGTTTATCATATATTCGATGTACCCTAAAGTCTGTTGTTTACAAACAACTGCTGGCTGAATATGCCCAACTGGCTATCGGTTTTAAGAGTTTTGAATTAATCATTTATCATTTGTATTGAGTAAAGAAGACCAGGTGTAAAACTGAATGTCCTTGCTTTTTCCTTTTGTCAAGACAACTGCAGAAGCGAAGAAGATGATTGATGGAACCAATGGAGATGAATCGATTAGCAGCGAATCGTAAATGTCGTAAATGTTTTATGACATCGCAGAAAGGTGAATTTGGCACTAAGGATCAACTACGTGGTGGGAGGCAGCAAGAATTTGGAATTGGAAACTAGCAAACTATTTTGAAAATGATCTTACCCAATCAACGTTGGAATGAACTGAAAAAGTTGGGTTCGGTCACTTACTAGTTTTAAAATATTTACAAAGGAAAGGATTCAAAAACTGTGATTCATAAGAACTGTCAGAGCAAAGAATTGGAGAGTCTCAATAACTTTATTTCTCTTCCAGTTAGATATGGCGATTTTCTCAGAGTATATATGTGGGACAAGGCCGAAATTATGAGGCACCGAGTGAGGATCGAACTCACTGCTCAGTCGTAATAGTTCTAGCGAGACAAGCTTGCACCTCGTCAAGGTTCCCCTGTCTTCCAGATAGAAGTGCTGAGATTGAATGTAACTAATACCGAAGAATATTACAATATTCACCTTCAAAGTTGGAGAGGCATTAGGGGAAAAACAAAAGTAAATTATGGGAAAAACAAATGAATTTAAGATAAAAGGATTACGTATCAAAATTAATTGTTTACAAGGCTTCACCTAATAAAAACATTAAAGAAAATCTTACAAATACTAGTACGACTAATTTAAATACAAATAAGATAAAAACTCGTCACGAATGAATAATCTTCGACAATACTTCTGCCAATACAAGTTCAACATAGAGGTCAACCACCACCAATCCGGTAAACAGTATTCCTTGAGTAATATCCACATGAGCAAGTTCAGATTTTACGGCTTGTTGCACGGACCTGCCACGAAGCTTTTGGTGACACCGGCTGCTGCAGAAACTGCTTGTGAGCACTCTCAAATCGTTCTAAAGAATTTCGACTTGTCTTTTGGGCATTTCTGTTATGTCCTATGGCTAGAGAGAATTTCAGTTGAGTTCCAATACGGAATATGTGAGCGAGCGGGCGCTATATTGAGTCTGATTTGCTAGCTCTTCGTCACCGAGGCCCGTTGGAACAGTTGGTATGACGTTTGTTTGATAACCTGACTGTCACGGTTTCAATTCTCGGTAGTTGATGCGCACTGCTGATGAGTCCCAAGTATAGGACGAAACGGCCGTCCAGTGATTTCTGCATTCTGTTGAGGTTTCTTTCAGACTCAATGAATTACTTAATTATCAAATCCTTCTAACAATTTCTATCATGTGTATATCATTGCTTAATCCAGCTTCTAATGCACAAGTTTGAGCGGCTTGGTGATAGTAGTCGTGGCTCCGTGGGGGGCTAGGTCCAATGGTTACAGAGAACTTCAGTTGATTACTACCACGGAATATGTAAGCGAGCGGCGCTATATTGAGTCTTATTTTCTAACTCTCCGTCACCGAGGTCCGTTGGAACAGTTGGTATGACTTTTGCTCGATAACCTAACTATCACGGTTTCAAATCGTGGCAGGGGATGCGCGCTGTGGATGAGTCCCAAATATAGAACGAAACGGCCGTCCAGTGCTTTCTGTTGAGGTTTCTTTCAGACTTTCAAGCCCAGTATCTGTTATCACTCTTTCCAATATTGATGGTGGTTTCTTTCCTAACCTTTTGTATGAAGTTGTGTGGAATGTCAACATCTTAATTATGTCATTATTTTCTCTTCTCAAGCCCAGTAGCTGTTGTCACTCTTTTCCAATATTGATGGTGGTTTCCTTCCTAATCTTTTGTATGAAGTAGTGTGGAAGGTCAACATCTTAATTATGTCATTATGTTCTCTTCTCAAGCCCAGTAGCTGTTGTTACTCTTTCCAATATTGATGGTGGTTTCCTTCCTAACCTTCTGCATGAAGTCGTGTGGAATGTCAACATCTTAATTATGTCATTATTTTCTCTTCTCAAGCCCAGTAGCTGTCGCTACTCTTTCCAATATTGATGGTGGTTTCCTTCCTAACCTTTTGTATTAAGTCGTGTGTAATGTCAACATCTTGATTATGTCATTTTCTTTCCGAATTGTAAGTGATATCCATTTTTGCTGTTCTTGTTGTTGTATTTGATGGTGGTGGTGGAGGTCTTGCTGAAATTCCTCACGTAAACCTGGCTTCTGATACTTGGTACCGTTTCTTTGTATGTGATTCTCTAGTGCTAGTCTACAACGTTCTAAAATATGGGACGTTCGCCAAGATCAACAGGCTTTAATTGATCAAAGCCATTTTAACGACTGATTGGTTGTATGAGAGCTAACGGTTTAGATAGTTTAATAAGTTCATCGCCATGTCAGACATCCTTAGGAAAGTCTCGATCTGACGACGCTATTTAAAGAACATAACTCGAGTTTTCAGGTTAATGTTTTGGTTTTGTGGTAATTTGCGGTGTTGGGCAAAATACATCAAGCACAGTCTATTCTATGTTAAATATACTTATCTCTTATACCAAATTTGTTATAATTGATCTACATGCCGAAGTATTTGAAGCTTTTGATATTTACTAAATCCAGATTCTACATTGTTGTGGTGGATTCAGGCCACCAATTATTTTATTTCATTTCCATATCATAGTTTCTGTTTTGAGAAGGTTCTTTTGAGTCCTATTATTTGGATCTCTTCGTAGAGTTTGTTGATTTTCTGTTCAATTTCATTTTTATCTTAGTTATGAAAACCTGTGTCATCGGCATAGCCCAGCCCCATCTCATCTTCATCAGTACACATTGACCTCTAGAGGGAGAAAATAGGCTCACTGTCTTTTATTGGCAGATTTCGTTTGGAATGCAGTATGTATTGCAGTATTGGGATGCAGTATGCAATGCTTAAACGATCAGTGACCATCACATCTGTGTTTGTAAACGTACAGTGGCATAGTCTAGGAAGAGATTAAATAGCCTTCCTTGTCGTAGTCCTGATGAGTTCTAAAATGTTTCTTTATTGGGAAGACATATACGACATTGTGGACCGATACGTTTCCTCTATTAGATCCACGCATTCAGTGGATTCGGAATTTCCAAGGCGCTTTCTAATGGATGACAAGAGAATAGTCAAGTGACATAAAACAGATCTTATTGCACAATGAAAATATATGCAGTATTCTTTATACTAGAATTTCTAATATATGAGCTGTCTACAAAAAAATGATTATGTATTCTTAAAATATGTTCATTAAATACACAGGTGATTTTTTAATGAACATTCTGGAATTTTTTACACACGGCAAGTATTGCACTAATATACAGTGCTGTTCGATAAAAGTGACTCACCTGATTTTTTTACTAAATGTTCTCTTCTCCGATGAAACGAAAGTTGAGCTAAATTCAAAGGATAAGCGATCTAAAATCCGAAGAAGCTTTGAAATCTCCTTGAATTTAGCAGTAAGTAATGTCAAGCATCCGTTCAGTATAATGTTTTGGGGATGATTTTCTTTTCTTGGAACTGGTTTCTTAAAACCTATTGAAAAGACCCTCAGGAGCGAGCAGTACATGAGAATTTTAGAGTCTTGTCTGCTCCCTTCTGCTGAAAGGGTGCAAATCGATCCCACCAAGCTAATTTTTATGCAGGATAATGTTCCCTGTCACAAATCAAAATTGATGAAGGAATACTTTGATGAGAAGCAGGTGAGTGTTATGACATGGCCGCCCCAATCTCCTGACCTCAACCCCATAGGAAACTTATGGAGCATTATAAAGTACAGGCTCTCGAGAAAGCAGTTGAGCAACAAAGAGGATTTTATTGTGAATTTCATATCCGAATGGAATTCAGTGCTTGGAGATGAGATTTGCCAGAACCTAATCAAGTCAATGCCAAAAAGGGTTGAAAAGGTTATTCAAAATAAAGGCGGACCCATAGATTATTAAAAATTTCGAACTAGATTACCTATTATAAATAAATTATACCTCTATTATTCTTTATTTAAAGCTGTTCGGTTATGTTTCTGTTGATTACTAGTTGCAGGAAATAAGTGAGTCACTTTTTTTGCACAAAGTGTTTCCCTAAATCTCATTTATATACAAAATTATAATTATCAATAGAATACGTTAGGGTGAGTAAACTTTTTTTTACTCGGTGGTCGGGAAGGGGACTTTATATTAGTAAGATTAAAAATTAGTTTGACCCCCAAAACAATAGGCGAAAAAATTTTTAAGTAAAAAAAATCGGGTGAGTCACTTTTATCGAACAGGACTGTATTACATTTTTGCAAAGCTGGAAATGGCTTTGGGGATGCAAATGGAAAGATTCCTTAATCTATGATGAGTTCCTTTCAAGTTTTGGAGGCAAATGATGCAGACATAAAGTATTAACTTTTTTCTAGATAACGTTTTGCTAAGAAAGATTATTGCGCGTTCTTATCCGTATCTGACATCAGTTTTTTTCCGTGTTCTGTTTAAAGTAAACAGTCTCCTAAAATCAATTAATAAAAGATAAGATTTGCAACGATGCAGAAAATGTATTAAAAGCCAAATAATAATCCGAGACAGCCTCACGCATATTACTTGGAAAGGATCAGCACCAAGTTAAATGTCAGAAATTCCATCAAAATGCCAGCATGTAAAATCGACGATCTTCTTTTCGAAAAGGCTTGAATCCACATCTTAGGTCAGGGTTAAGTCCCTGGTAACTTGTAACCCAGTACCATCTGTTTGAATATACGTGACCAGCGCCCAGTAACCTTCGTTGAAAATAAAGAACGAATGTCATAAAGGAATCGTCGTCATCGTCGTCGGACCCCAGCGATCTACTGGATCATGTTACTTTACGTTTTTGCTTCTTAAAAAAGCAAGACGTCAGGTGCATCTGTTCATTGCATATCGCTTCTTGCCTTTTACAAATCTGCATTATATCCAGAGATGAAATGGATTATAATTTACACATAATCACAAAACAATTTCAACGTCGCACTTGCAAATATTTCCATTTGAGCATTTCTGATTTTATTCTTTAAGACAAAAATTCTCACCAGACGCCATATTGGCAAGAATAACGAAGGAAACTTACGAAAAAAAGATGACACCTCTCTTTTTTTCACTTCCTAACTCGCTTCTAAAGCAAGAACTTTAATTCGCAAGAGAAAGAAGTAACAAGTAAGGAATAAAAAACAAGATATTGAGTGAGTGTGAAAGATAGAGTGGGGGGTGTAAAAAACGGGAATGGAGAGATGGTGTGAGAGAGAGTAAGCAAGAGAAAGATATTAAAAGAAAGAGTGGAAGACAAAGAAATAAGAGGGGATATAAAAAGAGAATGAGACTAATAAAGAAAGTAAGAGAGGGTGCAAAAAGAAAACGCATCCAAGAAAAAGAGAAATAACACGGAACGCCGTAAAGAAAGAAAATAGATAGATAGATAGATAGATAGATAGATAATGAATAGACTGAGATAAATAGATAGATAGATAGATAGATAGATAAAGAAGAGAATGAGATAGATAGATAGATAGATAGATAGATAAAGAAGAGAATGAGATATATAGATAGATAGATAGATAATGAATAGACTGAGATAGATAGATAGATAGATAGATAATGAATAGACTGAGATAGATAGATAGATAGATAGATAATGAATAGACTGAGATAGATAGATAGATAGATAGATAGATAGATAGATAGATAGATAGATAGATAAAGAAGAGAATGAGATAGATAGATAGATAGATAGATAGATAGATAGATAGATAGATAGATAGATAGATAGATAGATGTTGTGGTAGGATCCACCTAATTTGCATAGTGGAGTACCGACCATATAAATATGGTTGGTACCGGGAAGAGAGGGAGAACGAATCAAGAGATTCAACCAGAGACTCTGCCCGACTGTGACTCAGTCAATACATTCTCCAGGAACGGTCTTCCCAGGAATATACAAAAGACTATATGTAAATATTGTGGACACTTTCTTGTTTCAATACATTTTGTTCTAAGTACATTTTGTGTTGCATTATTATTCCATGCATTAGTCAAGTTTCAACAATGGCGACGAGGTAGAAAGAACCATACGAAAAAAAAAAGAATTAATAATTGAGAGCCTTCAACAATTGGGACAAGTCATTGAAGAACCCAGGCTGAAGGAAAAAATTATTAATTAAAAGTCCAACATTTAACGTAACGACGAAGGATTCTGAACTTCTGGATATTTAGAACTAATTAAAGGACGACTAAGCATAAAGGAACGTTCACTCAGAAAAATTTGAAAGGTGTCGTAAACGAATAACGGTGATTTTAAATTGAAAAAGTTATCTACAACGAGACACCCGTTAAAAAAAAAAAAACTGGCCGACTACAAAAACATGCATGGAATTAAAAGGCGCAAAAATACACCGTGTCGACTTTGAAAGGTAACGAACTTTTAAAAAATTTTTTTTTTTTGTTTGTTCAACAATATTTTATAGTGACGAATTTACCTCTGATAATAAAAATCAGAAGTTGTCATTGAAATACGCGAACAGAATTCGAATACGAAAAAAAAAGTCCGACGGTCTCTGTTCACAAAAAAAAAAAAAAAAAAAGAGAAAAAAATACCAAAGTTGATTATCACGGGCTTGAATGTAAAAGCAAGACATAAAATAAAAAAGTCGTAAGTTGTTTCGATTTTTCTGGTCAGCTTATATTATACCCGTGGATACACAAATTAAAAATATATTCTTTGTTGCATGAACACTATCAGCTAAAGATGGATGAATTATCCAAAGTCATATCTGAATTATTCAAATCCCACCAGTTGAGTCAGCAACGTCAAAATGAACAGTTTGCCTTATTAATAAGGGAACAACAGATAGCACAGCAAAAATATCAAGAAAAGCAAGAGGAAAGACTGGGAAAACAGGAATAAATGCAGATCAAGGTTTTAGAAATTCAAAAGTTAGCAGTGGAGAAATTAAACAACAATCAGGCAAATGAAGGAAATTCTTCATATTCTAACAACACCATATTTAATTCGCTGGAAACTTTCAACTATGTGCCAGACGAAGAAAAACGTTTGAAGCGTACTTTAAACGATATGAAGATATTTTCTACACAGACTGTGAAAACTGGTCGAATTCAAGAAAAGTCAGTCTATTATTAAGAAAGCTAGGTACAGCAGAACATAACAAATTTGTAGATTTTATTCTACCGAGAAAAACGAAGGAATTGGAATTCTCGGAAACAGTGAAATTGCTAAAGGAGCTGTTTGGAATAAATATGTCGCTTTGGCATAAGCGATGGTTATGCATGAATGTCTCTAAAACCGACGATCAGGATTACTTAACATATGTATCTATAGTGAATAGACATTGTGACAACTTCAGATTGGCAGAGATTACGGTTGAAGAATTCAAGTGTTTAATTTTTGCTCAAGGACTGGTATCCAGTAAGAGTGCCGAAATAAGACGTAGAGTTTTGTCTAAACTCGAATCTGAACAAAACCTTACCCTGCAAAAGTTAGCAGAGGAGTGTCAGCGGGCCGTAAGTTTAAAGAAAGAGTCTCAAAAAATCGAAGAAGCTGGCATTGCTTATATTAAAAAGAAAAAAAAACAGTCAAATTACCCATCAGCAAAATATTGGAGTCAAAATTCGGCGTATTGTAAAAATAGACAAGAAAAATTAAATAAAAAGAACGAGGATGAAAAAAAGGTCCCACCATATAATTGCAGACGTTGCAACGAAAGACACTGGGAGGTAAATTGCCCATATAGAAATAAGAAATGTTTCGTGTGCCACAAGAATGGACACAAAGGATCGTGTTGTAAAACGAAAAAATTCAATAGCCGAATTAGACAAACAAATTCGAATATCAAATCAGATAGAGATTTGAGGAAATATGTGACGACTGAAATATTTAAAAAGAATATCAAATTTCAACTCGATTCGGGTTCAGATTTAACAATAATGAACTATAAAACATGGAAAATTTTAAAAAGGCCTACAATAATGAAGTCAACGAAACTCGCTCGAACGGTAACTGGAAAGGAAATTAACTTCGAAGGCGAGGTTGTACTGCCCATGAAATTGAACGGGATTGTTAAAAAAATAAAAGTTTTCATTCTGAAAAATGGAGAAAACTTGATGGGTACAGATTTTATTGAAACATTCGAATTGTGAGATAAACCGTTAAACTCATTCTGCAGAAAAGTAGAAAGTAATACGCAAACAAGACAGGACATTAAAGATGAATTAAAGAAAAAGTTTCCGGAAACCTTCACACCTGGCCTAAATTTGAATTAAAGGAAAATACTATGCCAATTTTTAAAAAGAAACGTAACGTGCCTTTCGCAAGTGTAGAGAAAATTAACGAAGAACTTGATAGGTTGGAAAAAATGGGAATTATTTCGAAAGTAGAATCTAATTCATGGGCTGCGCCGATTGTGTGCATAAAAAAGAAATCAAACCAAATCAGAGTCTGCGTTGATTTTTCGACAGGGTTGAACTCGGTAATTAAGGACTACCATTACCCGTTACCGAGTCCGGAGGAGATTTTTAACAAGCTAAATGGCGGAGTTATATTTTCAAAAATCGACTTATCAGATGCCTATCTCCAAATTCCTGTCGAGGAGGAGTGTTCGAAGTTACTAGGGATAAACACGCATAGAGGTTTATTCAAGTACAACAGGCTTCCTTTTGGTATTAAAGTGGCACCAGCCATTTTTCAACAAGCTATGGACGTCATGTTGAATGATTTAGATTTTGCGTGCGCCTACTTAGACGACATCATAGTAAGGAGCGCAACCGTCGACGAACATCGAGAGCATCTCAATCAAGTATTTAAAAAGATTCCGGACTTTGGATTTAAAGTCAAAGAGTCAAACTGCGAATTTGGGTTGGAGGAAATTAAGTATTTAGGTCACATAATCAACAAAAATGGCAGATTTCCAGATCCGGAAAGGTCCATTGCGATTAGAGACATGCCGACGCCCACTAATGTGGCGAGGCTACAGAGTTTTCTGGGGCTCGCAAATTATTATCAAGCGTTCATTAAAGGAATGTACAATCTAAGAGCTCCGTTGAATGAACTACTAAAAAAAGACAAGGCATGGGAATGAACGGTAGAATGTCAGAAAGCCTTTGATGAAATAAAGAAAATGCTTACATCCGACCTCTTTTTAACCCATTACAATCCAAAACTTGATATTGTAGTGGCAAGTGACGCCAGTTCATACGGGATAGGAGCGTATATTCAACACATAATGCCAGATGGTTCTAGAAAACCAATTGCACATGCTTCGAGAACGTTACTCCCAGGAGAAAGAAGTTACTCACAGATAGAAAAAGAAGATCTGAGTATCATTTTTGCCATAACAAAATTTCATAGATACATCTACGGCAGACATTTTATGCTAGAAACGGATCATAAACCTCTGATCACTATTTTTGGTTCAAAGAAAGAGTTACCCGTTTATACGGTAAATCGACTGTTGAGATGGGGAACCATTCTTCTCAATTATGATTTTCACATAAAGCACATATCATCCAAAAATATAATTCATGCGGATAGTTTATCAAGACTCGTACCGAGTCAAGAAGAAAGATTCGAAGAATCAATTATTGCAAATATCAGAGCAGATTATGAGGTGAAAAGCATGGTAAACAACATTTTAAGAGAGCTACCGGTTACACCAAAGGAAATCAAAAAAGAAGCTGAAAGCGATGATTTCATTTTAGAAATAAAAAGCAAAATGGTAGCAAATGATCAAAAAGTGCAGGAGATTTATTCAATATGTGACGGATTTTTATTATATGGTGAGAGAGTAGTAGTACCAAAATGTTGCAGAAAAGAATCCTACGGGACTTTCATATGGGTCACCCGGGGGTTAATAGAACAAAAGGCTTAATGCGAAGCTTTGTATATTGGAAAGGAATGGATGTGGATATCGCAAACATGGTTCATCGATGTAAAGGGTGTGCGTTAGCAGCTAAGGCACCACCAATAGTACACAAACCATGGCCCAAAACGGATCATCCGTGGACAAGATTACACATTGATTTCGCTGGTCCAGTAGAAGATTATTACTACTTAATAGTGGTAGATAGTTTTACAAAATGGCCGGAAGTACTACGCTGCAAAAAGCCTACGTCCAATACCACAACTTTTTTGCATGAACTATTTGCACGGTTCGGTGTGCCAGAGTGTATTGTGAGTGACAATGGTACACAATTCACTTCTGAAGAATCTAAGGAATTTTGTGAGTTATATCAAATTAACCACATAACGACCCTGCCGTATCATCCGAGGTCCAATGGACTCGCAGAAAGATTTGTCGATACTTTAAAGCGCGCTCTGAAGAAAGCCTCAGGAGTTCCAACGGAAATGGCGCTTCAGCAATTCCTACAAGTATACAGAATCACTCCAAACCAGAGAACACACTCAAACATGGCACCAGCTGAACTAATGTTCGCTAGGAAAGTTAAGTCAGTGTTTGACAAGCTTTTGCCAGGAAAAAATAGAGTAAAGAATACTATGTATACAGTTAGAAAAAGATACACCTCCGGAGAGAAGGTGTTTTTCAAGTGCTACAAAAACAACGTTGAATTCTGGGAGCGAGGCATAGTGGACAAGATAATCGGTGACCTGATTTACATAATTGAAGGGCCGAAGAATACTCATAAAAGGCACCAGAACCAATTTAAAAAATGTTACGTTCTAGAGCATGAAGAGAGTATACCGGATGAGGAGGAAGATCCCATTGATGTAATGTATGATATTTTTCAAGTAGAACCACCTCAGAATACTCCTGAACCGAGAAGATCCGGTAGGAAACGAAAGTTCACGAACCCATTGGACGTGAATCCAAAACGGAAAAGATATTAAAATTAAGCAGATGGACATATGCATATGAAGTATGAAAATGGGATCTACAAAGAAATAGCCATAATCATCATCCCATATAGGAAGCTAGTTTGAAATCCAAAAGGGATTCCAAGGCTTGGGAGGGGGGTGTTGTGGTAAGTTCCACCTAATTTGCATAGTGGAGTACCGACCATATAAATATGGTTGGTACCGGGAAGAGAGGGAGAACGAATCAAGAGATTCAACCAGAGATTCTGCCCGACTGCGACTCAGTCAACACATTCTCCAGGAACGGTCTTCCCAGGAATATACAAAAGACTATATGTAAATATTGTGGACACTTTCTTGTTTCAATACATTTTGTTCTATGTACATTTTGTGTTGCATTATTATTCCATGCATTAGTCAAGTTTCAACAATAGATAAAGAAGAGATTGAGATAGATAGATAGATAGATAGATAAATAGATAGATAGATAAAGAAGAGACTGAGATAGATAGATAGATAGATAGATAGATAGATAGATAGATAGATAGATAGATAGGAATCCGACAAAACGATAGGATTAAGAACAAATAGGGAAGAGATCTTAATCTAACATGTTTCACTTCATTATAGCTTTTCTATCTTCATCTCTGACGAAGCTTTAATAAAGTGAAACATGTTAGATTAAGATATGTTTCCTACTTGTTATTCATCCTATCATACATACATTTATATATATATATATATATATATATATATATATATATATATATATATATATATATATATATATATAAGCGAGAGAGAGGGGGAAGGAGAAGAATCGAACAAGAGAACGGACACAAGACTGAAATATTTTTAAAAAGTGAGAAAGAAAACAAGAGAATCCGAGAAATGGAAGAAAGGAAAAACAGAGAAGAAGGAAGAGAGCGGAAGCAAGAAAGAGAGAGAGCAAGAAAAATAAAGAGAGTAAAAACGAATGAAGAGTAAGGGAGATTGGAACGAAGCGCGAGAAACGAGATAGGGAAAAATAAATAGATTCCTATTATTGCTTCACATCAGCCGAACGCCGAAGGTAAATCGCACATTGAATCAACTTAACGTCCATTTTTATGGCATATAACACGAGAGGATAGCATTGTTTTCTCCCAAGGTAAATTACCATCGGTGGAATTGTCGATTTGCCTGCAACTAGCAGCCTCGAAGTAGAGAAAATGTTACTAACACTGTTTTTATGAAGCAAAGAAAAAAATGACTCGCAGTTTCAGAATTAAATATGTGACAATAAATCTTCTTCATTTGAGTCTTCATTGGTTTTAGCCGATCGATTGAACAATATAATTTTCAGAAATGATTCTCGTTTTTCGGAAAATAAGACAAAAATAAGCTTACCTTCCAGTTTGAACTGGACAAAATTTTAATATGGAAGCAGACGAACATTCTAGACGGTTAGATTTTTAACTCTAAACGTTAATTGTGGTTTGGACAAAGGATTCGAATGCAAGATTCAAAATTCTTGCTACAAGAGGATTTACAATTTAATTGTTTTTTTATCTATTATCGAGGTCAGAATTTAATCAATTATTAAATAAAATATGAACTAACTGTACAAGAAAAACACCCACACGCATATTCTCTTTTAGGCATGTCTGATTAAATAAATTACAAACATTATGTCTGCTTATTTTTAGCATAATCCGTTCATATTCACGGATATTCAATGTATAACCGCATGGTAGACTTATAAATGTGTAAGATATATTCAAGTACGGAAGATTGTTTAGCTCGATACAGTGAACCAATTTCCCAGCAGTCATATATATATATATATATATATATATATATATATATATATATATATATATATATATATATATATATATATATCCAAGTATAGGATTGGTGTAAAATAATAAATAATAAATAATTTATAATTTTAAACTTAATATAGATTAAATTTAAAATATAAAATTGGTAATTTTTAATCTTATATTATAATTTAATGTTAATTAGTTAGAATGAATTCTATCTCTAACATTAAAGTATTAAATAATTATTATAACCTAAGTCCGTTGTCAAGTTTTTTGAATTCTCATATACTTATATTCTGATTGGTCATTCCAGCTTATGTAATAGCGTTTCCCCTATCGAGGTATATTTGATTGATTTGAACCTTTTAAAACCCTTTATTCTACATTCAACATCATCACTTGATAAGACACCAGACGTGTTGAAACAAATTGGCTATTTTTAGTGATTTTATAACATATTTATGTTATAATTTTCAAATAAATAATTATATATATATATATATATATATACTAAAAACATTATGTCTGCTTATTTTTAGCATAATCCGTTCATATTCACGGATATTTTCCGTGTATTACAATCAAATGATGCAAGATATGCACTGTAACAATGAAAATCACTTTCATTTCCCAAATACTTTCTATCTCTTTCTGGGATCATCATCAGTGATGCAACTAGTAACATAAAAACCGTGTGCAGCTATCCATTACAGATTTTTTGATCTCCAACCGAAAAATAAATATATATGTTGGATATACGACAACTACATTAGCAAGACGTTTTACCCTACACATGCTTGACCATTCGTCCATTGCGAGGTATTTACAAAACATTCCTGTCCACATTCACAGTATAGAAAAATACAGATTGAAAACACAACTATCCTACACCAAGAAAATAACAAATTAAAACTACGGATCCTCGAAGCAATCTACATAAAAAAATTGAAGCAAACACTGAATAGAATCAGCTACGAATACTGTAATAATGTGCTAAAATGCCTATAAAATAACAGTTTTCACGCTTTAATCCACACCTGACCATGACATTGCAACATAAATGAAAACATTCCATAGTGGGTAATTTTTTCACGCTCTAATGAGCGCTAAAGCCTAACTGTCAGCCGTTGTATTTAAACGCAAAAGGAAAAAAATCAGAAACTACACATAGTTTTTGCCTTACTAGATGAAACCTTGATGATGATCTTAGAAAGAGATGGAAAGTACTTGGTAAATGAAAGTGATTTTCACTGTTACAGTGCATTTATTGCATCATTTGATTGTAATACACGGAAACATATCCGTGAATATGAACGGATTATGCTAAAAATAAGCAGACATAATGTCTGTAATATACATATATATATATATATATATATATATATATATATATATATATATATATATATATATATGGCTGCTGGGAAATTGGTTCACTATATCGAGCTAAACGATTGTCCTTACCTGAATCTATCTTACACATTTATAAGTCTACCATGCGGCTATATATTAAATATTTTTGTCACATCTCGCCGGGTGCTTCTGCTATAAATTTAGAGACTTCTTATAAAACACAAAGTATCGGCAATGTTATTGATGCTGCCTCTCGTCTTCACAGACTTTCCCTAAGCCTTTTTTATAAATACTTTAATGGTAATTGCTCTTATGAAAGCTTTACTACGCATACAACCTTTAGAGCGAGGTTACACTAACGAGGCTGGAGGTCCTACCAGGATTTATCTTTGGCGGGCACAATTTTAACAACATAAGATGCGCTGATGCACTGTATTGATGGCAGATACAGGACAATGTAGTAAGGGAAAACGAGAACAAAAGAATAACTATTGATTGTTTGAAAACCGAAGTTATGAGTATCAGAAAAACCAAAAGCCCAAGATTCGAACTATGAAACGGAGATGTGAAAATTGAACACGTACAAGTGTACAACTGGGGAGTGTTTTGAAAATATGGGAAATGTGGCACCGAAATCTGAAAGCGCGGATTGCAATTGAAAAAAGATACTCTTCATCTAAAAAATACTCTTCATCTAAAAGATACTTTCCATCTAAAAGATATTCTCCGTCTAAAATATACTCTCTATTTAAAAGATGTTCTCCATCGAAAAGATATTTTTCATCTAAAATATACACTCTATTTAAAAGATGTTCACCATTGAAAAGGTACTCTCCATCTAAAAGCTAAGCAAAGTATTAAGAAACCGGAAAAAAATTTTAGATACAAAAAAACAGTGCTGAGTTGCTGTTTAGTTTCCCCACCTCAATATGGCAGTGATTGCTGACCATTTTCCTCACAGACGAAGAGGAAGCTAGAGACAATAGAAATGTGGCCCTCTAGAAGGATACGGAGAATACTATGGAAGGAGCATTAAAACAACGATGAAGTTTTAAGGAAAATGAAAACAAAAAAGACACTTATACTTAATGACAGTTGAAATTTCTGAGGTGTATAATAAAGAAAGAAAGCTTGGAAAATTTGACACTCACTGGTAGGAAATAGCGAATATCCTACCTAACGAGATCATGTAAATGGATGGAAGTATAAGGATAACGATGGCGTAATCTTGCCACGAGCAACAATGGGTAGGAAGTTGTGTCGAGTCATGGCGTTGCACGTCTTGAAGTTAAACGATACATAAAAGGAAAAGATTGTCCTATCTTTTGTGCTGTTAACATGGACATTAATACGTCGAATACGGTGAGTATTTAATTATTAGGATTGTTCGAATGTAAAAGTTGTAGAAATTGATTTGTAAAATAAATACTAGTAGTATATGGTAGTAAAAATAGTGGCGAAATTTATTTAATTACTTACAGATTTTAAAATTTGATATACCGAAGTAAAAACATTGGCTATAAAGAGGCCGGATTTATGAATTTTAATGTCAGCATATGAATGAGAAGTTTAATAATCACCAGTTATTTTCACCATATAATGATTAATAAAAAAAAACAGAGTTTCTACTCAAATACGAAATATCCACTAAAAATAACGTTTAACAGATAAAATCTGTTGGTTTAATAAATAAATAAATCCATCCCTTTCCTGAGAAATTTCTTTGTTTACGTTAGGATATGAAACTGGGCAGATATGTCTATTTCGAGCGTCAGACAATAATTTGTGTTTAAAGGCACTATTCAAATTTTCTTGTTTTCTTGAGCGTCTACTCAAATATAAGTATCGACTAAAAATAACGTTTACGTAATTACATATATGTCGTTGAACGCCGCATCAACAAGCACTCTTCTAACAAGGAAACATACAATAAGCACAAAATTGTCTATAACAAAATCCTTACCGACAGTGGTTACAGATCTTCCTAAATTAAATACAGAGAAATTTGTAGGTATTCTAAAAAAAAAAAAAAAAGAGGAAGGAGAATAATTTCGTATACACCTCCCTTCAACAAATTAGTCTGTACTAAATTAGGACACAAATTCTTAAATCTAATTAACAAGCACTTTCCTACGAAGAGTAGATTAAGTCAAATCTTCAACCACAATACCTTAAAAATTAGTTATAGCTGTTCGAGAAATCTAGATAAAATTATTAAATCATACAGCAATAGAATACTGAAAGTTCATAACGATAATAAACGCAACCCAAACACAGATTCTAATACACCCCTGGAAAAAGAGCTATGTAATTGCAGAATCCCCGATCAATGTCCATTATTAAACAGGTGTTTAACGAAATCCATAGTGTATATGTGCTATATCTCATCTAATGAGAACTCCAGAGATATTAGGCTGTATGTGGGATCAACTAGCATACCTATTAAGGATAGATATTACAATCACATAAACTTCTTTACAAATGCAGGCAAACGCAATATGACATCACTTTCGAAATATGTTTGGAAACTGAAGGAGGAAGAAAAACACCTAAGTTTAAATGGAAAATCCTAAACCAGAACTTGTAATTCTCTGAACGAACCTTGTTTTTATGTTTGCAAGTGAATATATGTATCATTGAACTTTTGAACAACACCGAATTATTAAACCAAAGAGATGAAAACACCGTTTTTTGTAGACATATTAAAGATCTAACATTACAATCTTGTTAAGTTCTTAATTCCATAACTCTAAACGTTTAAAATTATAACTCACCTCCTTTGATGTATTTACTAACATCTTATGTACATCTCCACCAATATATCGTAGATTATGATTCTTAAAATATTTTGTTTTGCATATATATTACTAGTAATTCTTTCAGATAAATTGTTTTACATCCATACTAATTCTACCCGCTATACTGTCCTAGAATATGTCAAAATTAGATGGTAAAAGTTATATTTATATCCGATACCATTTTTAAACCCGAATAACTTATATATCCATAACATACCAAGAAGAAATCACCACTTCTAAATTTATTAATTTACAAAACACTTTCATTGATTACAGAAATAGTAGTGATAACTCCAACCTAAATATATGCAATTCAGCTTTAGCTTGTTTTTTTATAGTAAACAAAAAGCATTCCCAATTACTACTATAACTATCGCTAGAATTTATCCCTCTTACCTCTTCCATCGTATTACTATCTCCTATTCACACATTTCCCCACCCCTCACTCTTAGGATGGTTGTGAGATGATGTGCTTGAACGTTTGAGCGTGGTTATCGGCAAGGAATCTTTCCAGACTAGCCAGCATTCAACAGTCCCTCCATCATTCACCAAACTGCTATCAACAAGCACTATTGTTTCACTTCGTCGCTTTTTTGCTTTATGTATATTTTTTCTTAACCAAATGGAAAAAAAGAAGTGACGTTTCACATA
Organism: Acanthosepion esculentum; assembly: GCA_964036315.1. Lineage (NCBI taxonomy): Eukaryota > Metazoa > Mollusca > Cephalopoda > Sepiida > Sepiidae > Acanthosepion > Acanthosepion esculentum. The sequence continues at coordinate 14,237,031 of OZ038482.1, read as the reverse complement.
CAGCTTGCCTACAAGCAGAATTGTTCATAACTTTTTCGGTTCTCACCTGTCGAGGTGCAATTGAAATGCACCGAAACGAAGTTGCATCTTTGTAGTGAGTAATCTGTTTTTGCCTATATGATAAAATCATAATATATATATATATATATATATATATATGAAAAAATATAGACTTAAGATTTACTATATTTATGGGATAAAGTGCTCAATATAAGAGATAGAGCGTGTGTAAAAATAAAAGTGAACATAGAAGTCAACACTTAGAGGCGACAGTCTGTTTCATGCTAGATGCAATCGTCAGGCCAGTAATTTTTTTTCTTTTCATGGCGGTCATATATATATATATATATATATATATATATATATATATGACCACCATGAAAAGAGAAAATTTACTTTTATTACCACTCATGATGATAATAAATAAAAAGTAAAACTTTAAACGGGCTAAGCTAACCGGTTTCTAACCTCACTCAACAGAGGTAAATCGAGGTTAATAAATTTAAAAAATTAACAATTTATATTAGGTGTGGGGAGAAAAACTATTGCTTAGATGGAAGTTAGTTAGTACGAAGTTCTTGTGTTTACACAGAGAGGGCTTCAACGATAATACATATATATATATATATATATATATATATATATATATATATATATATATATATATATATATATATATAAATAAAGGTAACAAATTCGTTGGTATGTAATGGATCCTAGTAATATAAAATATTAAAACTGATCCACAAAAAGAGATTAATTTATTATTACGGAGCAAATAGTTAATAAACAATAAAATTCAAAATTACCTTATATGGGGAATAGCTTTTTTCGGCAGACAAAGATATCGGTTGTCTGTCTTACACGAAGATGGACTGAAAATGTATCCGCTAAACAAGAGCACCTTCCCGAAAAAAAATCTGTGTTCATTTGATTAGATTTTAGGAATTGGGTTGTGGGGAGAAAATCCTTGTGTGCACATACTCAGATAGATAGATAGATAGATAGCGGGTGTAACAGCAAAATTGTCCAAATCGTATTACAGCATAATTGTCTATCCCACAAAATGTTTAATATCTGAAAATAAAAGCACTAAATTAATTTTTTTCAGGTTTTCAGATAAGACGTTTAGCAATTGTAACACCTTATTTGTAACACCTTATTTGTAAGAATTACTGAAAAAACCTCGAGTTATTCAGCTAGAAAGAGAACAAGTTAAAATCATTTTGTGTCAGTCTCACTCTCTTCCAAAATGAGCAATGGTGAGAGGAAAAAAACATTCAGACCTTCAGTAATGTTACCAATATTCATACTCTGGCTTGCATCTTCAAAGTTCATTGAAAAACCAACAATAGAACTGTGAATAAGTTTAAAAAATAGGGAACAGTAGAGAGTAAAACTGAATCAGGAGGTCACAACAGGAAAAGGGATCATCGTTTTAACATACAGATCAATTAGAAAAGATACAACTAAATCCACAAGACGCCTGACACATGAAATTGGAGTTTCAGCCATGACAATCGAAAGAGGATTGAAAACAGACTTGAAAATGACATCGTACGCGAAACGTGCGAGGTCCGTTGTTACGCCAGGACAGAAAGTTAGAGGTTAGAGAGGGAGACGATCATCTTGAATAAGTTGGAAAACGATCCTGCAATAATATATATATTTGAACTTAATTCCAATCCTTCATGAGCTTCCCATCTTTAGCCATTGTTAATTAATGATGAATATGTCATTTTCGTTTATGACTGATTTCATCACGTTTCTTCTGTTAAGTTTAGAGAATAATTATACAGTCTTATAGCTCAAAGTCCAATAGTGTTATAAAACCTCGAAGAATTCCAGTAAGATATCTTTAATCATTTCTAAGATACAACAGTTCAAAGCTTTATCCAAAATTGGACAATTTTGCTGTTACACCACATAGATAGATAGATAGATAGATGTACGCAGAAGGTATATGTAGATATATGCGAATATGTAAATATATGTTAATATATACATGTGTTGGCCTGTGTGCATTTTTTACTTGAATAAAAAGACAAATATGAACCCTTAATCTAAATTTATTTTCAACATAATTTAACAGCACAAATTGGATTTAGAGAAAATATCTGGGCTTCAGTAAGGAAAAGTGAATTAAAGATTTATTAACGTGGTTCAGCCTAACGTGGCCCAAGATCACAATAATACGGCACTCGGTAAGGACAGAACTCTTGAAGCATGCGAAATTGTCTGCAAAAAGTGACAATGGTAATCTATTATGGTAGATTATCAGGTGGAATAACTTTTCTTGACAGATTAAATAAACGATCAGCTAACTTTGGCAACAATATATATTGATGGACAGACAGGCACAACATTATCTGGTTTATATATATATATATATATATATATATATATATATATATATATATATATGTGTGTGTGTGTGTGTGTGTGTGTGTGTGTGCGTGCGTGCGTGAAGAGAGGAGATAGGAATAGATAGATTTTGAAAACATACGACTATCTGAAAAGTAAACAATCGAAGTTAGATATGAAGACACATATTTCGATATGAACAGATTTCGATAGATAGATAGATAGATAGATAGATAATGAACAGACTAAGATAGATAGATAGATAGATAGATAGATAGATAGATAGATAGATAGATAGATAGATATGTATGTATGTATGTATGTAAGAATTTTTTAAATTTCTTTTGACAGTGTGATAGATTGTTTGTAGGAGAGGTCAAGTGTCCATAAAATTTGGGAAACTTATTGTTGCTATGCCTGATATAAAAAATGTTTTCTGTTTCTAATGATTAGGCCTAAAGAGAAAAAAAGGTCACTAGATGATGGATTAAGCCCTTCTGAACCAGACACCCTGGCCGCTACTTCATCATCGCAAACGTCAACCCAAACCAAAATAAAAAAGGCATTAATCTCCCCTATTGAGTGGCGGAATAGAAGTGATATAGCGTCATGTTTAAAAAGCTCGTAAATTTAGCCAATTTCCTCATGTTCAATCTTTACTGGGCCTCCAACGACTTTGCCAAGTAGAGTTGCACGAACTGTAGCCTAATTTGAAGTAACTCCATTTTATCGTCGTCGTCGGCATCCGTCCGTCTCGAGAGACGATGGAGTAGTTACGAGCCTGGGCGGTATATATGGAGAACTACGGCTGCTCAGACGTCTAGTCCCCCCTCTCGGCCTTGCTAGCAGAGTCCAAAGGAGAGGATAAACCAATACAATAGGGTACCAACGCACAAAGTGCCGTCCATACGCCTACAGGGATCCACTCCGTGTTTGAATTCAGTGTTGTCCTTCTCCTAGACCAGTTGCCACCCAAGGCTATAAAACCCAGTCTGTCCTGCTATTTGGAGGGAGAAGAGGAGGGTTCACGCCATTCCCAAGTGTATTAGCACGTAAGTGAATGTAATGGATTCGACTGGAATTCGAACTCGGCTCTCCGATTTCTCAATCCAAGCCGCTATCCATTACTTCACCGTCTCTCCATTTTATAGGCCCCTTCTTATTTATAGAAACTAAGAACATCATTGAGCACCCAACTCTTCTCACCTTATCTACAATCTATATTTCTCATGCTGTCTGTCTGTGTGTCTCTCGTGGGCGTTGTTACCTCGCCCAGGCCGCATTTCTCGCCCGATTTCGATGCGGTTTTCACCACAAGTTTGCAAATGGCTACCGTCAGGACATGACGGAGCCCGATTTTTGAGTTCAGACTCAGGTTCCGAAAAAATCGATAATCGAAAAAATCTGCTTACAGAAGGAATGATCGTATTTGAACCAAATTTGATACCCTCTTAGAGTCTACCATTAGAAGTGTTGTCCAGAAGTTTCATAACCACGGACTCCTAAACAGCGCGGAAAATCGATAAAACCCCAAAACCGATACACCCAGATTGCGCCTGAACCGCATGTCGGTTTTTAGCGAAAACCGACCGGATTTATGAAGAGGCTATTGGGAGTCACCATGTGAAATTTCAACTCTGAGCGCCCCCCAAACAGAGTGAAAATCGACAATCGGTCAACCCTTAAAAAATTTTTTCCGGTTGGGTATTTACTAAATGCAGATTAATTTAAGGTCACGCTATGCGCGGGAAGAAATAGGTCAGTGCGTGCAGTGGAGTGGAAGAAAACATTTGACCTCAAATTCTGGAATGGGGGCAGGGCCATTGAAATTCGGCTTTTTTATCCCTGCTACCAGGTCTGACTTTGAGCCACAAATGACATATTCGACTTTGTCAACACTTTTGCTTTAATCGTCGCATCTTACCAAACTAAACACTTCCTTTATTCGCTTCTTTACTAGAAAAAAAACGCATACGTGCTGAGTGAAAATGGTTCCGCCCTCAGCAGTCCATTTTCCAATTCTTTAAACCTTTTCCCCTAGGCCAGGCCGCATTCCAAAACTGACGAGGAGTTTAATGCGCTAAAACAGCATGGCTTCCTCCCAATCCATTTCAAAGCTAATGCCGGCAAACGGTTAGCGTCTTTTCGTTGTCGCACAAAGCAAACGAGCAAACGCTTCATTGCAGCTCCTTGCATTCTCATCGCCGGCATCACGTGCGTTAGAGCCAGGCTGCATATGCAGCAGGCAGCTTGACCCCGTTTACGGCCAAGTCTTGCGCTTACCAAATCATGCGCGTGTGCGTGAATGCGCGCTATCATCTTCCATCTTGCGTGAGCTCATTCATTGGTCTGTCATGGCCATTGTCCAGGCTCCACCAATCAATGACAAGTCACGCTCCCTTTAAATACCTTCAGTGCAGCTGCATCCGCACTCACGTCTTGATTTGATCGCCATTAACGCATCTGTCCTGGATTAATTGAAAGCTTCCTGCCACCGCAAGTTACCTATTTGCTTAAACGTTTGCATTACCCATTTTATCTCCGCATGCTGCCTTTACTGCGCAGCCCAGTCCATCTTAGCGTTCCATACCTATTTCTACATTTTCTTAGTTAGTTTTGCTATTAGACAGTTAACTGCTGTCGCAAGTTACTTCTCTTCTGCCTTTAATACGCGGCCCAGTAGACCTGTGTTTCACTACTTTTTAACCTTCAACGCTTCAGCGTTTTGGTTGAGTAGCCTCTTCCTACAGCGACGTTTTCGTGCTGCCAGAAAGCACGGCCATAGCTAGGAGAAGCTTTTTCCATACCGCTCCACTGCATTTTTAGTTTTCGTATACAACGAGGTTGCACCACTTCAGCTTCGGCATCAACTTCTATTCGCATTCTTACACAGCATTTCTACAACCCTTCAAATGGCTCCAACACGAGGAACATCCGCACGTCAGCAACTGACACCGGTAACGTTACACATGCAGAACAGGCGACTGCGGAGCAGCACATAATAACTCCGGTTACAGATAATGATATAGCGTCTACTTCAACATCTGCTTTGCACTCTTCTGCGTGCCGTGGCGATGACCAAACCGGCAGCTCTGCAAAGGCTGCAAAAACACCCAGGCGAGGCAACCTTAGCAGGCGTTCTAAAAAAGCCTCACTGGCTAAGGGGAAACGGGAGCAGGATTCCATTGAGCGCGCCTCCTTGGGGGAGAAGCGGCTGGCGTCTACTTCAACCTCTGCTTTGCACTCTTCTGAGTGCCGTGGCGATGACCGACCCAGTAGCTTTGCTAAGCGTGACAAAATACCATGGTGAGGCAACCTTAGTAGGCGTTCTAAAAGAGCCTCTGCGGCAAAGAAAAAGCGAGAGGAGGAAACCGAGGTAGAGGCCTCTTTGAGGCTTTCCAGTCAATCTCAACGGAGGCAGTATGTTTTGTCACATGAAACGCTTGGTGAGCGTAACTACCGTTTGTACTGCAAATCAGTTTACACATATTCGTTGAAAAGTAAAAGGAAACTACTTAAACGTACGATTTTTGAATCAAGCACGGGCAACGCCGGGCTATGCTCCTAGTGCTATATAAAATTAGAACCTAATTGACCTATCATAATAATTAACAAGTTTATCTGGTAGGCTGTTCTGGGGGTACCATTGGACGCCCTATTAATATGGCCTCTTTACAAACAAATCTTATCTTAATCTATCAGTCATCTATATATTCCATACGTGTGATCTCCGATTAGCCCAGCCATACCGCAATAAACATTTTAAATGATAAAGATTTTGATAGGATGTAGTACTCATATCTTTATGAAAAATAATTATTTATAAAACATGGTTGGTTGGAGTTTCTCCTTGATCAGATTTGCCTCATCAAAATACGAGATGTAACCATTTATTTTCTGTGAAACAAAGTTTGCTTACCTGGTCACCGTTGACTGCGGTCACGTTCAGATAACCCCGCTTGTGAATCCCTACATTTCATGAGACGATGGTGCCATTGCTGAAAACATCGCCGGAAATCGTTTTCCGGAAGTAATTTCACTAATATAGTCATGAACGTTGGAGATACCAATATCCCTTTTGACATAGACTGTCTACCGTTCATGTAATGAGGGATAGGGGTAGCCGCTGTTCAAGGGCACAAATGTGGGCGAAAAAAATGAAACTGAATTAATTTTATGTGCCTGTCACTGTCAAATTTTAGTTATTCATGCCATCTTTTTAATAAGATCAGAAAAATGTAACATTTACATTAGATGCGCTCTATCTCTAGAGTATTGAGCACTGTATTAAAAAAATCAACGATGACTTGCATTTAATTGGAAATTATTTTTAACATATCACCTCGTGCAAGGTAATAAAGCCACTAAGACACAAGGTGTTACAGAGTGTGAAAGAACAAGAAAAAAGAGCGAGAAGGGAGCGGGAAGAATAGAAGTATAATCAAGACAGTAGATAGCGTCTGACATTGCATTTAAATTCTGGAAGAACAAACTTTTCTTGAAAGCATGGAATCAAAGGAGACTTTCACAAATGAGAAGTGTGAGAGAAGAAACTGTTAGCATAGAACTTACGGTTAAATCTAGCCATTTCAACTGTGAATTGATTGGGAATTGCCGCCAATCTAGAACTGGACTTACATTCATAGTCTAGGTACCGTAGAAGAAATTCATCAATGAAATTACCGAGAAAAAATATTTATAGAAAAGGCACAGGGAAACTACATCAGGGCGGTAGGAATGTGACTGAAGCCGAGACACCAGGTCTAATAATATTGCCGATTCTTTGGATTTTATCAAAAATCTCCACATATAAAGCGGAAGTACCGGATCAGATGTGTCAGTAATGTTCAAAGCATGGACGAATTGTAGACTTATAGATATGCAAGATAGGTGCTGGAAAGAAAAAGTTTCTAGCACGACATAATGAACCGGCTTTATTAGGATCAGACCGAGCAATGGATTCAATATAGTCTTTCCATTTCATATCAGCCAAAAATGTTAGACCGATGAGTTGCAACAAGACAGTCATATAGAAGTTAACATCAGCCATGCTGATGGAAAGCAGGAAGGGGTCTTCCATGTGATTAATAAAGAGTGGCTTCGTTTCGGATGTGTAAAAAATTAATACGCACCCAGTTAACAACAAACTATCGTTCATTTTTTAGATCACCTGCCAATTATTTATTCACTTATTATCGAGACAGGAGTTGCTTTTCAATTAAATAATTAATCGTTTATTTTGCATATATAAATATATATATATATATATATATATATATATATATATATATATATATATATATATATATATATATATATATATATAGTTGGATTGATGTGAGTTTGTGATCATCAGGCAAACTCAAACGCGCATATATAATATATAAATAATATATAATATTGCGTATATATATATATATATATATATATATATATATATATATATATATACACACATTTCACACACACACATACATACATATATATATATATATATATATATATATATATATATATATATATATATATATATATATATATATAGGGAATTGCCTTGAAAAACGTAGAAAATATCTCAAGGAACTATAAATCAAAAAAGGAGATTTGAGACCAGATAGACGATGGCACTGATAAAATTAGCTAGTATACTGAGGGCAGTCCGATTACAGGGAAAAATCATCAATTAATTATGATAGGAAACCCGAATGTTGATAATAATAATAATAATAATAATAATAATAATAATAATAATAATAATAATAATAATAGTGTAAATGTTAATTTTTTAAAATCTTACAAGGTATTAAGAAAAAGATTTTGCGATGGAATTGGTAAAATAAATGTCTAATAATTGTTTTCTACGGTGGTTAAAGTGATATCCATGGCAAACGAAATTTTAAAAGACAACAACACTTTGAAATTAGATTAATCTTTTCTTTTTATGTGCCGTGTCCCTTCAGGACGTAGCCGATCAAGGCTCTCCAATTCCCCCTATCTCTTTTAACTCCCATCAAGTTTTTACTTCCCCCTGGCAATGTTCTATCATCCACTTGCTTAAGCCCACCAGGTATGTCATGAATTGCCTTGCCTTGTCTCTCTTTCCCTCTATTCGACCTGTGAGTATCAGATTCTCCAGGCCCTCCTTTTTCATTACGTGTCCCAAAAACTTCAGCGGCCTCTTCCTGATGTTAAGTTTAACCTTCCTCCTTATTTGCATCCTCTCCAAAATCTCATCTTTGCGCACCTGCTCGGTCCATGATATACTCAGCGTTCTTCTGTAGAACCATACCTCTGTTGCCTTGAATCTCTTCTTCATCTTTGAGGAGACCGTCCATCATTCACTGCCGTAAAGGAGGACAGATGTAGCTGAAATTCGACACAATTTGATCACGGTGCCGATTCACTTGTCTATATTATTTAATGAAACATGTATGAATGAAAACATTTTCATAAATACACACAGTATATATATATATACATATATATTATATTATATTATATTATATATACATGAATATATGTAAATAAATATAAATAATAAATAAATATAAATATTTTGATTTATATATATATATATATATATATATATATATATATATATATATATATTGTGTGTGTGTGTGTATTTTTGTGTATTGAGGCAGCAATCCTTCTTTCATGCACATTCCATTGAAAACGACAGACAATGTGCTTTTATTAATTTTTTTATACAATTTCTCATGCGATCTAATATTTTTTTTCTTTTCGAATGATAAATTATATAAAAACTGTCCGAATGTTCTTTTTATCCGAGCGCTTTCGGCTATACATTTAGCCATTTTCAAAGGTTATATTTTAAATATTGTTGATTATTTTTAACTTTAAGGTTAGAATTTTAAACTTTTTTGTAATATATAATTAATCTAATTTTTTTGCTATTGTCGACTGGTGTTATGCATTTTTTTATAATGTTCTTTAATTCTGCCTTCATCCTGTTTATAATTTTCGTTCATCTCAATTTTATAAAAAATATTAATGTTATTGTTTATGTTTCTATTCTCGTTATTTATTCGTACAAAAATGTACAAATTGTGGCACAAGGCCGAAAAAAGGGAGGGGTAAAGGCTGGTCTTAACTAACTATCCTATACCTAGCTAATCAGATTCGTGACCCATTCATACATTACAATTGAAACATTCACCACAAGAATTCGTCCGTCACCATTCAATCCTCCATACACCATAATACCACATCCTCAGCAGAGGGGACCTACAAAAACGCGCCCACACCATAAAAATTTGATGATAATAAAATATATAAAATTCTAATCATGAAAAGATGAAAGTGGAGGGAGATGAACCCCATAACAAACTAAAATTCAACAAATTTTTAAACTAAATATAATTTATGTTAGTAGGGCCCATCCAACCCTCAAAATAGAGTGGTCGCTGTATTCTGCCCAGAGGACAAAATCAAGAAGCACTCTCGCTAAGGGAGTGGGAAAGAGATAAAATAACTCGGACATGGGGAAGTAAAAGGCTGATCCAGTTGAGATGAAAAGGAAGTCAAAACAAACTAGGGAGGTTGGGAATCTCGACTTGGATCATAACTAAAAAGATGACCGGGAAACAGGCCGGGAACAACACATACTCATATTAACTACGTACACTTAAGCTTGTCTAACCTAACCAAGGGGAGGGTTCCACAGGAAACCACCCCGATGTGACTTAGGTTGACCTAGAAAAGAAAATCAAGGCTAGCTCCGTTCAAACGAACCAGGCTCGCTTCTTTTACCCACCTTTCACTGAAGACTGTCGAATGCAATCGTTTTCTATCAGTTCTAATCTTCATCCTGAGCTGATGCTCAAAGAATCGGATCAGATCCTTATGCGTAAGACTATTGCCTCGCAAGACTTCCTCCATTTGCGTCGTCCATATCACCATTCGAGCCGTGGCTAGCAGCGTCAGAAACACCATTCGTTTCACCCCGGAATACGGGGGCAACACATTGTCACACGCGTATGCGCGATCAATGGACACGAGTTCTTCGGGAGCGAGACGAGCCGTCAGCTCGCCGACATGGTCCCATAAGGGGCGGACCCGGGGGCAATGGTAGAAGGCGTGCGAAGCCGTTTCTTCTAATCCAAGGCCACACCGTTCACAGTCTGGCAAATCCGCCAAGCCCCATATGAAAGCCTTGTCGTTGAGAGGCAGCCGATTCCGAGCCAATCGCCAGGTAAGCGAAAACTCAGGGTTACTGAGATAATCCGCCACTGGCGCCCAAGACCAGTAGGAGCGGTACTCCTCCTCCGAACAGCAGAGCGTATCACGTAGGGGATCCTTCGCGCGACCCTCCACTAATCCCCGATAGAAGACCTTCCTAGGCCGTGAAAGGTCACTGGACCGCGGAATAGCCTTCAAGGCTAACCGACACTCGCGGAGGAAATGCCATTCATCCCGGGGTTTACGACCGCGCTCAACCCTCGAGATGGGGGGACTGATGGTAAGGCTAGGGAACGCGTCCCTAACAATCCCCTCTAGAATCGGGTTCTCTCTAGTCAATGCACGGCGTAGGAAAGCCAACCGAGAGGCACGGATGTGACTCCTCAGGTGTGGCATTCCCAGCCCCCCATGACACGGACGTTTCGTGCAGACTCGTCTGTCGACCCTGTTCACGCGTCCCCTCCATAAAATGGAGGATAGCGCTTGCTCGAGCGCCTTCTTGTGAGCCTTACAGAGAGGAAGTACTGACAATCGATAAAGAATCAGGGGGAAAATGTATGTAACACACACCTCCGCCCTGCCCTTTACGGACAACCTCCGTCGATTCCAAGTCTTACCGGCAGAAACGACCTTTGCTAGTACTTCAGACCAATTTTTCTCCAGCTGGAGGTCGGATCCAAACCACACTCCAAGAATGCGGGCAGGACCGTCCGTCCAATCAAAGCGGCCCGGAAGATCACGCCCCTTCCAGGCACCTAACCGCAAGCCGGACGACTTGTCGCGGTTTATCTTGGCCCTGTCACCTTCTCGTACCGATCAAGCGTCTTCTGTACCGCCTCAATGTCACCACGGGGCGACACGAAAGCAGATACGTCATCGGCGTACGCGGAAACCCTGGCTCGAGACCCTCCAGGAACGGCGATCCCGCGTAGGGCCGGACTGCACGCCTCGTCCTTCAGCCGGCGCAGGAGAGGCTCCAACGCCAAAGCATACAGGAGAGGCGACAGCGGACAACCCTGATGAACCGACCTCGACAGAACAAAAGCGCCCGACAACTTTCCGTTCACCTGTACCACAGCACTGGGGGAGCGATACAGGAGGCTAATCCAACGGCAGAAGTCGGGTGCGAATCCGGCGGCCTGCAGGACAGTAGCAAGGTAGCGATGGTCGACCCTATCAAATGCCTTGGACTGATCCAAATTGATCAGCGCGGCTTCGTCGTCGTCTTTTACGCCCTCTAGGATCGTGCGGATCAAATGCAGGTTGCTCTGAATTGTTCGGCCCCTCACAGAACAAGTCTGCTCAGGTCCCAACAGAGACTCGGCAACTGACTGCAAACGCTCCTGCAGGATCTTGGCCATAATCTTTAACTCTGTGTTTAGCAGAGTTATGGGCCTATAATTATCTAGTTTCCCCCAACACCCTTGCCCTTTTTCAACAGAGTGATCACACCCCTGGAAATGCGATTGGGGATGGACCCCGACCGAAACCAGTTGTTGAACACTGCTGTCAAAATCGGGACAAAGATGTGCGACAGCCTCAAGTACAATTCATAAGGCAAACCATCCAGACCGGGCGACTTGTCTCTGCCGACCTTCTTCAGTGCCTCGTAGACTTCGCCCTCCGTGATCTCTCCCTCGCAGCTAGCCGCTTCAGTTGGCGTAAGCCGAGGAAAGTCAGCCAAATAGCTGCGAAACTCCTCCTCACGGAGACCAGGCTCCTTGGTAAAACGGCTCTCGAAATGCCGCCGAAACGCCTCGCACATGTCGTCAGTCGACCGCAGAGTACGCCCCTCCGGAGATTCGACTTGACAAATGTAACGATCACCACCTCGACGGACTTCTTCCCGACGCAGTTCTGCGCCCAGGTTCACGGCTTCAGAAGACATCTTACTTAACTTATGTCTAATTACCTGACCCATGTAGCGCTCGCTATTCGAACGCTGCAGGGCCTCCCTAGCTACGGCTATCACTAGGGTATCCCCCCAGCCCCCGCCCGGGAAAAATTAGCCTTAAGTGTCTTCACCTTCTCAGCTCTATCTAGGGCGAGCCGCTTGCTGAAATCAGTGGTGAAAGACATAATTCTATCCTTAAGTCGAACCCACAACGTATTCCCGATAACCGCCCCACTAGCTCCCGCTGCACTAATTTAATTAGCTGCTCCAGGAAGTCCCGCCTGTCCAGTAAAGACAGATTGAACTTCCAGTAACCAGCCATTCTAGGCCTATGTTCTAACGTCACCCGGGCACAAACGAGTTTGTGATCCGTGTAGCCTACCCAGTGGAACGTGGGACAATCTAACAAGTCTATGTCGGCTCTACGAACTAACATTCTGTCAAGGTAGCTAACTACCTTGTCAGACGGCCAGCTATGAGCCCACGTCCACATTTTCCCCCTGGGATGATCGACCCGGTATCTATCGACGAGACCATAATCGCCAATCAGATCGACCCGGCTACGATCGCCCCTTCTTCCGCTAGCGCCCCGCCCGCTGTCTAACTTGGGGTCCAGGATGGCATTCCAGTCCCTCATTAAAACTAGGCGCGAAGAATCAACTAGGAACGGTCCCAACCGCCGAAAAAAGGAGACCCGCTCCTCCCGGTCGTTGGGCGCATAAACCGCAACGACCCGAAACGAACCACTTTTCACGGCAATATCGGCCACGATCAACCTGCCCTCGGCATCGGTATGCACAAGGTCCACCTTCGCATCAAGAGTACGTCTGACTAGCAAAGAAACTCCTCTGGTACACCGGTCCCCATATGCTGAATAGATGACAAAGTCATCCTCCAGCACACACGTATCGGACGTGCAAACAAAGTGGGTCTCTTCAATCGCGGCGACATCCACGCCAAAGGACAGGAGATCCCGAAGCAGGCGGGCAGCCTTGCTCCGATCTCTCAAGCTCTTCACATTCAAACTGGCTATCTTAATAGACATTTGCTAGGCATGCAAAAAAGAAAAATTATTGCAAAAAACCTAAGTACATACAGGGCGGAAATCTGCAGCTGACAGGACCCCGACGCATTGTCCCAGGCTTCCTGTTCCCAATTCCGTCGTCATCCGCCCGCCCGAGACAATCCCGCCGACGTCCGTGGGATAAATTAGTTTTATAGCTCTATATAAGGAGGGGTGGAGTAATATCGGGACCCTCCCAGAGCAAAACAGTCTCAATTTTTAAAGATTTTCGTTCTCCACTTCAAACAGCCTCATATTAGAGAATGCATCCCTTGCCTCGTATAAGTGGTTCCATACCTCTAGATGTCCCCCAGTTTCCCTTATGCAAGTTATAACCCCTGGGGCCTCAGGGAAGTTTCGGGGATCCTCTATGTTTTTCCCGTCTACCAGGTCCATCTTGTAGAGTGTCCCTAACAGGGCCTTTCTCTGCTTGGAAATGACTTTCTTATACTCTTCCCTGTCCACTTTACAGACCTGGTCCGGGCCTGAAAACATCTTTTTCTTCTTTTTCTTCTTCTCCCTTGATGGATGAGGGGGGGGGAAGAAGTGGATGCGTGAGGGGGGTGGAAAGTGGGCTGATGGGAGGAGTGAAGGGGGAAGGGGAAATAATGCGGATGGGAGAGGAAGAGTGACGTCTGGTTCTTAGGGGTTGCTTGGCATCTTCAAAAGAAGCCGAAACGCAGATTGCCCTGGTTCTATCCATGACTCTCTCCGCCCTGCCACGGTCAGAGTGGCCTTGCGACTGTTCGTCGTCACTCTCCTCCCTTGCTCTTTTGAGGGATGTCTGCCGAGGGGGGGGAATTGTTCCACCTCCATCTCTATCTCCTGCTGTTGCTGCTTTTCTGGCTGTTGGGGTTTCTGCTGTTTTTGCTGCTGCTGCTGCCATTCTGGCTGTTGGGGTTTCTGCTGTTGTTTTTTATGCTGGTGCTACTTAGCAGATTTCTCCAGTCCCTTCTTTGGAGGTTGCACCTCTTTCTCAGCGTTCTTGGGTTGAGGAGTCTCATGTGGGGCCCGGACATTAGGGGACTTCTTACCCCTCACTACCACCGTCCAGGGTTCCTCCACCGACTTTGTTGTTGATCCCTATTCTGAGGTATTCTCCACTGTTGTAGCTGTCACAGCCTGCCCTCGACCACTACCAGCATCTTCCTCTGCCTACACATTAGGGTATTCGGAAGGTTTTTGTAATTTTCCTAGTTTACCGTAATCTGGATTTCGATATCACCAGTCGCGATCCCGATCTTGCTTGTGAGGGCCTTCACTTCATGCACTTCGCCATATAAAGCAAAGAAGGTCCCCATGCTGTCCTCTGAAACATCCGCCGGCACGCCGTGAACTGTCACTTTTGTCCTGCGAGTACCCATATATTCGGTCTGCAGGCGCAGGCTTTTGGTTACTAAAATACTGCCTGCCAGCTCCTTCGCCTGTTGCTCCGTAGCCAGCAAGATGTCCCACAAGACATTCGTTCTCCTCGCGAGAAGCTTTGGGTTAATCTTTAAAGCCTTTAAGGCTTCTTCCATGTTGTCCCTGCTGACTCCAATTAATTTCCGCGTCTTAACGTCAGAAGTCAGCAGGGATATTGTCCGGGTACGGATATCCTTGAAGGCCTCCTCAATGGTCAAAAATTCAGTCCCATTGAAGGAGTCCTCGAACTTCTTCCTCTGCTCCTTGTAGAAGTCCGCATCCTTCGTAATCGGCCTATTTTGGGACCAGGCCGTTTTACTCGGTGACACCGTTTCAGGAGACGGTGTTTCCTTGTTATTATCCACCATGGCAGGTTTTAAAACACCTACCACGGTGAACAAGGATAAGGAAATATGTTTAAAACCAAATAAACTGGAACATAAAACGGGGCAAACAAGAACAAAAGATAATTAAAAAAAAGAGAAAAATGCAAATAAAAACCGGGGGAGGGTAGCAAAATAAAACAGAAAAGAAATAAACGATAAACGGAAAATGTAAAAACTTACAATGTACACTAAAACAAAAAATTCAAAAAAGAAAATTCAAAAAGAGTTTGAAACTGAAAAAGTAACAACTAAACTTATCTTATCTTTTCAAATCTTCAGTTCATCAGTGCTGAAATCACAAATAGCAGGTTGTAACTTAATATAAATCCAGACACGTCTTTATGTTTCTATTCTCGCCGTTTCTATTAGTTACTTTGGACAAGAAACGCCTAATGTGGAAATCCAACAATTGATTAGGAAATCCGTTATTAATCAGCGTTTGCTTTATATTTTTTAATTCTTTAAAGAAAAGCGTGCGAGCGGATGAGTTCTCGTGCGCTCTCGTGAGGAAATTTTTAATAACACCTATTTTATATCTAAGAGGGCATTCACTAGAGAAATTAAGATGGCAAGAGTCTTTACTAGTTGTTTTTTTATAAACAGAATTTTTAAAAGTATTATTACTAAAATCGACGAGAACATCTAAGAAAGAAAGTTAATATGATTTATATAAAAAACATTGAAATATTTTATTGCTTTTAAAACATTTAGGAACAATATTCCCTGGCATTTACCGTATTTTCTGGCTTACAAGATGCATTTTTTCCTAAGAAATACCCGGAAAATACGTGTGCGTCTTCCAAAACGAATGTAAGGCAACGTCCAGGCTCAAGTAAGCTTGGACGGTCACCTAATTGGCTTGACTGATAGAGACGTGGATTTATATGTTGAGTCATTGCACTATAATGTTAGCTATCTATCTAATTCAGTCTTTTATATGATGTAACCTCAGTATTTAGCTGTTATAAGTATTGCCAAGACTATAAACCTTCCTGGAGCCGAGCCACAAGCTTGAACACGCTCTGTTTACTAGCAGCGGCGAGAACCTATCTGCTTTTGATTAGAATGTAATTGCCATGCAAACAAAATCGGACGAGTGATTAACGTAAACAATACGTGGCGCCAGTACGTGAGGGACGCATGGAGAATGTGTTGTTGTATGAGAATGGCCGTTTTCTTAGAAATTTCTTTCCAATATTAGGGTGCGTCTTCCAATCCGAAGCGTCTTGTAAGCAGGAAAATACGATATATATTTTTTAAGTACAGAGATGAAATATTTTCATTGCTCCATATACTTTTTTAACTACTGTATTTCTCGAAGGCGTATTGGGATGGCCAATGTCGCTTTCCAAAGGCTAGGTCGAGTATTACGAGACAGGAGGATTTCTTTGTTAACAAAGAAAAGAGTACTGAGCTGCTACGTGATATCTGTCCTCCTTTATGTCAGCGAATATTGGACGGTCTCCTCAAAGATGAAGAGACTCGAGTCAACGAGAGTATGGCTCTACAAAAGGATGCTAAGGATATCATGAACCGAGCGTATGAGCAACGATGAGATTTTGGAGAGGATGCAAACAAGGAGGAGTCTTATACTTAACACCAGAAAGAGGCAGATGAAATTTCTGGGACGCCTAATGAGAAAGGAGGGCCCAGTGAATCTGATACTCACAGGTCGAATAGAGTGAAAGAGAGACAAGGGAAAGCAACGCATGACATACCTAGCGGGCCTAAACAAGTGGATGACTAAACAGGGTCTGGTGCAGGTGGCAGAGGGACGAGACTTTATGAGTTCTATAAAGGATAGAGGAAATTGGAGAGCCATGATCACCTACGTCCTGAAGGTACACGGCACATAAAAAGAAAGAAGTTCTCTTTAGTGCTTTATCATATTTTAAGTTATTTATTATCCGATCCTGCTCAAGCGGATGTGGAATCCAATTATTATAATTTAATTTCTTGTTAAAGACATGACGAATAGGCTGCATATGCACGTGAGTATACGGTGGACTGCCGCTGAACTGAGGCATAACCCACGCACAGTACGGTAGACTGTCGCTGAAGTGACACACAACCCACGCACAATACGGTGGACTGACGCATAACCCACACACAATACGGTGGACTGCCGCTGAACTGACGCATAACCCACGCACAATACGGTGGACTGCCTCTAACAGACGCCCCGCCCACGCACAATACGGTGGACTGCCGCTGAACTGACGCATAACCCTCGCACAATACGGTGGACTGCCGCTGAACTGACGCATAACCACGGCTATGATTTGAATAAAATTTTGTTTTCTACACTTTTTGGGCAAAGTGATAATAGAAAAATGGTGTACAGCTTCGAATTGAGGGATTTTCTTCTCCTAGACTAGTTGCCAATGATGGATATAGACCTAGCCTGTCCTGCTATTTAAACCATAGCTAGTGGGAGTTTTTGTTCCATAATGAACCCAGTGACGTCTGCAAGAATTTCAGCTCGGTCTGTTGATTCTTCCGTGTATAAACCTAATGTAATGGTAAAAATGGTTGCTGAAGATATTAGGTTTATAATACCCAGAAATTCATACGCCGATGTCCTCAAGGACAGATGGCACAGTGGATAAAGGTGTTGGTTAGATCCAGTGATAGGACCCAAACAGTGTGAGTTCAATACCCGGTTATGGCGGTGGAGAACTTTCAGAAAAATTAACAGGAGATAACTGATAACTGACATCCATTAAACATGGTACGTGGAACTAGAACAGTCTACTCCAGTGGTTGGAATGTCTTGGTAGGTTTGTCTGGCTCTCTCTCTCTCTATATATATATATAAGATGAAACAGATTCTTAGAAGTTAAAGTTGAAAGAAAAGATTACCTGTAATAACGAAAAGTGGGTTTTATTTAACATATAATAAAATATTTTTTTATAAACAGTCGGGCTGAAGTTTAAACAATATACGTTGGGAAATGCTAACAAGCGTTTGAGAGCCCAGAAAGTAGTTGGCTTAACGTGTAACTATATGAGGGAGTGGGAGGAAATCTTTATACAGTTAAGATTGTAGGAGTTACGTCCTCCTTAGTTCCCTAATTCCTCACCAGGAGTCCCTATACTGTAAATACTGGGAATCTTCTTGCCTCTTTGTTTTTTTTCCTTCAGGCCTCGTGCCGAATCCCACCTCGCGTGGAGGTGAAGTAAATCTCTCTTTCTTCTTCATTTCAGCGACAAGATGTAAGCTCTTAGAAGGTCAGCGTTTCCCTTTTCGGCGAAGACGCTATGAACATTACAATCATTCACCAAAATACGAACATTCACTAAAGAACAAACACAATGTTCCCCCACACACAAATGTTATGTCTAGATGCCTTGTAATTTGTTTAATACAAATTTGTTGACATATATATATCTGTCTTGTTTGTCTTCTTTCATCTTCGGTTGGGCAGATTAAGTCCGCCAATTTTCATGTAGTTGGACCTTTTAATATTCTGCCAGGAGTTACACACGTGTCTCTAATACATCACGTAAATACACACATGGACCTCTACGTGACGGATAAGAATTCGTCGCTAGGCAAAGAATAATATTATTTTCTTCTATGAAAAATAACTAGATATTCACATATATATAAAATAAGGAGTTTGTTCAACAATATGAAGGTGAAGTATTTAACAATAGCCTTTTCTTTTTGTAGACTGTCGGAACTTTGATTCTTTCGGCCAAGCTTTGTTCATGAATCAAACGGACCGGAGTCGACCTCAGTAGTCGTGGATGTGGGGTCATATATATATATATATATATATATATATATATATATATATATATATATATATATATATATATATATGAGTTAATGTGATCAATATCAGGGACAGAGCGTATATAAATATAAAAGTGGAAATTGAGGTCAACATCCACTGGCAAGAATCTGTTTCATGTGTAAACGCAATTGTCAGGCCATATATATATATATATATATATATATATATATATATATATACAGTCGAGCTGGCTAGATATAGCCATAAGTTATATACTAACAGTTCCTTTTCTCGCACTTCTCGTTTGTGGAACTCTTTTCCGGTCCCATGATTCCCATCCAAGTTTAGTCTTCAAAAATTTCCTCCTCATTACACTTCTTTTTTGTTGTTGCTCAATCGTAAAGTTTCTGTTACCTAATTCTTCCATAACCAGTAACCCCATTTGTTCTAGTCGCTTTACTGCTTTCCTTCTGGTGAGATCGATTACACACACACACACACACTCATATATATATATATATATATATATATATATATATATATATATATATATATATATATATATATATATATATATATATATATATATATAACATAACAAAGTCTTAAAATAATTGTCGGAATTTGTCCATTTCATAATGTGTGACGTCGTTTGTTTACATTGGGATACGCTTTGAGCAGATATGAATGTACGTGAGAAATTCATGGAAGATTGTAGTTTAAAAGCAGTAAAATCGACCTTGCTAACCGAACGCTCCTCCCTGGCTAAATCTGTTAAGGCACGTCAGGCTATATGACTGTTCCGTATAGGATACAGTTTCGATTCTTGTCAGTGTTCTTTTTCTATGAAAATTTCTCGGACATTCAGGCCGGTAAATGTCATTAATAATGTTTATTATAAAACAGAGCATTTACTTAAATATTTGTATCTATAAAAAGGAAGTATAAACATAAAAATGTCTTTATATATACATGAAGAAATATAATTTTAATGTGTGCTATATTTACGATTGCGCTTAGCATGAAACAGCCTGTCACCTCTCAGTGTTGACTTCAATGTACACTTTTACATTTCTGTTCATATATATATATATATATATATATATATATATATATATATATATATATATATATATATATATAACGGTGGAAACTGAAGTATATGCCCGTATAAATTTGTTTTGCTGAGTTGCACATTTGCATGAGTATAAGTGTTGCTTTGCAAAGGCAAAAAGATAGATAGATAGATAGATAGATAGATAGATATGAAACGGATGAGATAGATAGATAGATAGATAGATAGATAGATAGATAGATAGATAGATAATGAATAGACTGAGATAGATAGATAGATAGATAGATAGATAGATAGATAGATAGATAGATGTGAGAGAGAGACATGAACAGACTGAGATAGAGAGAAAGAGAGACATGAATAGACTGAGATAGATAGATAGATAGATATATAGATAGATAGATAGATAGATAGATAGATAGATAGATAATGAATAGACTGAGATATACAGATAATGAATAGACTGATATAGATAGATAGATAGATAGATAGATAGATAGATAGATAGATAGATAGATAGATAGATAGATAGATAGATAGATAGATGTCGGTAGTTATATTACAGGAGAGCAATATAAAATCTACTTGGATTTGCTGCAAGTCAAATCAGTACAACCTGAAGTTTTCCAAGTCCATTTCAGCAATTAATTTAATTTCCTTTAAAAATCCATACAAACCTGCACCGACTTCAACTCACTGATATTTTATGAATTATGAAAATGTATTTAAAAAGTAGAAAATATCTGGAGCAATTTCTAACTTCTTTGAAAGAAAATTAAGTGAATGTAAATTGCCGAATGGACACATTTTCAGTTTCCTCAAACTTCGCATATTCTTTCCATATTTGATTGCATTCGTTTGTCAAAAAGCTTTCGTAAGACAACGTCTCCTTCCACAAGAGAGATTTCATGACGGCTGCTTTTAGTAAATTGTCCTTTCTAACCCTACATTCTAATTTCAATCCTCACTAGAGGTGTCAATTACGTTATCCTGTGCCAGCCTAAGCTAAATTTCCAAAATATCTGCATCGGTGCGTGGCGTTAAATATGGATTTAAATAACTAATCCTAATGCAATGACAGCAAACTTAACTAGAGCTTAGCATTTAAGTCCTTGTGCAAATTAATTAAAACAAAACGAATAATTCCTTTACTATTTACTTCTTTTCGTATTTTTCCAATGAAACATGACCCAGTGCACATGTTAGTACTTTGTATGTCCATTCCACGAAGTCTTTTCTTGCATATTAACCACAGATTCTTGATTGGATTTAAATCAAGGGAGATTCTGGGCCAGTCTATAGTACTTTGATTTGTTAACTGGCAAGGCTTGCCAGTGTGTTAGTGCAGTGTTACAATTTTCGTACACTTCTTTGGAGTAACGTCCATTGCAGACAATAGTCGTAGGACAACTAATCGACAATCAAGACAATAGTGTCTGGGCGTCATAACAATCAGATACAATCACAGATGACACAAAATTTTTTAAGACCAAACCAATTTCATCATACACCAATAATATTGGTTAAAAAAGGACATTTCTGAAAAATATCTAAAGCTGTAGGAAGCTATCAAATTTTCTTCATTGCTTTCCAACTTCGTATATGGTGGAATGCAGTTTCAACTCAGTTGCATAGCTGTTTACTAAACAACAAACCGCTTTCAAATAAAAAAACAGGAGATCTACATTACTTCTAAGCAGTATGGAAATTACAGTAAAAGACTTAGACAGTAAACACTAAAGTCAACCATAACATTGAAAACATTGAGATAAGCTATCAAATGAACCTAGAGTAAGAAAATTAGACAGTAAACACTAAAGTAGACGATCACATTGATAACATTGAGATAAGCTATCAAATAAACCTAGAGTAGGAGACTCACGCAATAAGCACCAGAGTCAACCATCGCATTGACAATATTGAGATAAGCTATCAAATGAACCTAGAGTAAGAGACTTAGACAGTAAACACTAAAGTCAACCAAAACATTGAAAACATTGAGATAAGCTATCAAATGAACCTAGAGTAAGAGTCTTAGGCAGTAAACACTAAAGTCAACCATCACATTGAAAACATTGAGATAAGCTATCAAATGAACCTAGATTAAGAGACTTAGACAGTAAACACTAAAGGCAACCATCACATTGAAAACATTGAGATAAGCTATCAAATGAACCTAGAGTAAGACACTTAGACAGTAAACACTAAAGTCAACCATCACATTGAAAACATTGAGATAAGCTATCAAATGAACCTAGAGTAAGAGACTTAGACAGTAAACACTAAAGTCAACCATCACATTGAAAACATTGAGATAAGCTATCAAATGAACCTAGAGTAAGTGACTTAGACAGTAAACACTAAAGTCAACCATCACATTGAAAACATTGAGATAAGCGATCAAATGAACCTAGAGTAAGAGACTTAGACAGTAAACACTAAAGTCAACCATCGCATTGAAAACATTGAGATAAGCGATCAAATGAACCTAGAGTAAGAGACTTAGACAGTAAACACTAGTCAACCAAAACAATGAAGACATTGAGATAAGCGATCAAATGAACCTAGAGTAAGAGACTTAGACAGTAAACACTAAAGTCAACCAAAACAATGAAAACATTGAGATAAGCTATCAAATGAACCTAGAGTAAGTGACTTAGACAGTAAACACTAAAGTCAACAATCACATTGAAAACATTGAGATAAGCGATCAAATGAACCTAGAGTAAGAGACTTAGACAGTAAACACTAAAGTCAACCATCACATTGAAAACATTGAGATAAGCGATCAAATGAACCTTAGACTTAGACAGTAAACACTAAAATCAACCAAAACATTGTAAACATTGAGATAAGCGATCAAATGAACCTAGAGTAATAGACTTAGACAGTAATCATTAACGTCAACCATCGCATCGAAAACATTGAGATAAGCTATCAAATGAACCTAGAGTAAGAGACTTAGACAGTAAACACTAAAGTCAACCAAAACAATGAAAACATTGAGATAAGCGATCAAATGAACCTAGAGTAAGAGACTTAGACAGTAAACACTAAAGTCAACCAAAACAATGAAAACATTGAGATAAGCTATCAAATGAACCTAGAGTAAGTGACTTAGACAGTAAACACTAAAGTCAACCATCACATTGAAAACATTGAGATAAGCGATCAAATGAACCTAGAGTAAGAGACTTAGACAGTAAACACTAAAGTCAACCATCACATTGAAAACATTGAGATAAGCGATCAAATGAACCTTAGGCTTAGACAGTAAACACTAAAATCAACCAAAACATTGTAAACATTGAGATAAGCGATCAAATGAACCTAGAGTAATAGACTTAGACAGTAATCATTAACGTCAACCATCCCATCGAAAACATTGAGATAAGCTATCAAATGAACCTAGAGTAAGAGACTTAAACAGTAAACACTCAATTCAACCATCACATTGAAAACATTGAGATAAGCGATCAAATGAACCTAGAGTAAGAGACTTAGACAGTAAAAACTAAAATCAACCATCACATTGAAAACATTGAGATAAGCGATCAAATGAACCTTAGACTTAGACAGTAAACACTAAAATCAACCAAAACATTGTAAACATTGAGATAAGCGATCAAATGAACCTAGAGTAATAGACTTAGACAGTAATCATTAACGTCAACCATCCCATCGAAAACATTGAGATAAGCTATCAAATGAACCTAGAGTAAGAGACTTAAACAGTAAACACTCAAGTCAACCATCACATTGAAAACATTGAGATAAGCGATCAAATGAACGTAGAGGAAGAGACTTAGACAGTAAACACTAAAGTCAACCATCTCATTGAAAACATTGAGATAAGCTATCAAATGAACCTAGAGTAAGTGACTTAGACAGTAAACACTAAAGTCAACCATCACATTGAAAACATTGAGATAAGCGATCAAATGAACCTAGAGTAAGAGACTTAGACAGTAAACACTAAAGTCAACCAAAACAATGAAAACATTGAGATAAGCTATCAAATGAACCTAGAGTAATTGACTTAGACAGTAAACACTAAAGTCAACCATCTCATTGAAAACATTGAGATAAGCGATCAAATGAACCTTAGACTTCGACAGTAAACACTAAAATCAACCATCGCATTGGAAACATTGAGATAAGCGATAAAATGAACCTAGAGTAATTAAGACTTAGACAGTAAACACTAAAGACAACCAAAACATTGAAAACATTGAGATAAGCTACCAAATGAACCTAGAGTAAGCGACTTAGACAGTAAACACTAAAGTCAACCATCACATTGAAAACATTGAGATAAGCTATCAAATGAACCTAGAGTAAGAGACTTAGACAGTAAACACTAAAGTCAGCCATCACATTGAAAACATTGAGATAAGCTATCAAATGAACCTAGAGTAAGTGACTTAGACAGTAAACACTAAAGTCAAACATCACATTGAAAACATTGAGATAAGCGATCAAATGAACCTAGAGTAAGAGACTTAGACAGTAAACACTAAAGTCAACCAAAACAATGAAAACATTGAGATAAGCTATCAAATGAACCTAGAGTAAGTGACTTAGACAGTAAACACTAAAGTCAACCATCGCATTGAAAACATTGAGATAAGCGATCAAATGAACCTTAGACTTAGACAGTAAACACTAAAATCAACCAAAACATTGTAAACATTGAGATAAGCGATCAAATGAACCTAGAGTAATAGACTTAGACAGTAATCACTAACGTCAACCATCCCATCGAAAACATTGAGATAAGCTATCAAATGAACCTAGAGTAAGAGACTTAGACAGTAAACACTAAAGTCAACCATCACATTGAAAACATTGAGATAAGCGATCAAATGAACCTAGAGTAAGAGACTTAGACAGTAAATACTAAAGTCAACCATCACATTGAAAACATTGAGATAAGCTATCAAATGAACCTAGAGTAAGTGACTTAGACAGTAAACACTAAAGTCAACCATCACATTGAAAACATTGAGATAAGCGATCAAATGAACCTAGAGTAAGAGACTTAGACAGTAAACACTAAAGTCAACCATCACATTGAAAACATTGAGATAAGCTATCAAATGAACCTAGAGTAAGAGACTTAGACAGTAAACACTAAAGTCAACCAAAACAATGAAAACATTGAGATAAGCTATCAAATGAACCTAGAGTAAGAGACTTAAACAGTAAACACTCAAGTCAACCATCACATTGAAAACATTGAGATAAGCGATCAAATGAACCTAGAGTAAGAGACTTAGAAAGTAAAAACTAAAGTCAACCATCGCATTGAAAACATTGAGATAAGCGATCAAATGAACCTTAGACTTAGACAGTAAACACTAAAATCAACCAAAACATTGAAAACATTGAGATAAGCGATCAAATGAACCTAGAGTAAGAGACTTAGACAGTAAACGCTAAAGTCAACCAAAACAATGAAAACATTGAGATAAGCTATCAAATGAACCTAGAGTAAGTGACTTAGACAGTAAACACTAAAGTCAACCATCACATTGAAAACATTGAGATAAGCTATCAAATGAACCTAGAGTAAGAGACTTAGACAGTAAACACTAAAGTCAACCAAAACAATGAAAACATTGAGATAAGCGATCAAATGAACCTAGAGTAAGAGACTTAGACAGAAAACACTAAAGTCAACCATCACATTGAAAACATTGAGATAAGCGATCAAATGAACCTAGAGTAAGAGACTTAGACAGTAAACACTAAAGTCAACCATCGCATTGAAAACATTGAGATAAGCGATCAAATGAACCTTAGACTTAGACAGTAAACACTAAAATCAACCAAAACATTGTAAACATTGAGATAAGTGATCAAATGAACCTAGAGTAATAGACTTAGACAGTAATCACTAACGTCAACCATCCCATCGAAAACATTGTGATAAGCTATCAAATGAACCTAGAGTAAGAGACTTAAACAGTAAACACTCAAGTCAACCATCACATTGAAAACATTGAGATAAGCGATCAAATGAACGTAGAGTAAGAGACTTAGACAGTAAACACTAAAGTCAACCATCACATTGAAAACATTGAGATAAGCTATCAAATGAACCTAGAGTAAGAGACTTAGACAGTAAACACTAAAGTCAACCAAAACAATGAAAACATTGAGATAAGCTATCAAATGAACCTAGAGTAAGAGACTTAAACAGTAAACACTCAAGTCAACCATCACATTGAAAACATTGAGATAAGCGATCAAATGAACCTAGAGTAAGAGACTTAGACAGTAAACACTAAAGTCAACCATCACATTGAAAACATTGAGATAAGCTATAAAATGAACCTAGAGTAAGAGTCTTAGACAGTAAACACTAAAGTCAACCATCACATTGAAAACATTGAGATAAGCGATCAAATGAACCTAGAGTAAGTGCCTTAGAAAGTAAAAACTAAAGTCAACCATCGCATTGAAAACATTGAGATAAGCGATCAAATGAACCTTAGACTTAGACAGTAAACACTAAAATCAACCAAAACATTGAAAACATTGAGATAAGCGATCAAATGAACCTAGAGTAAGAGACTTAGACAGTAAACGCTAAAGTCAACCAAAACAATGAAAACATTGAGATAAGCTATCAAATGAACCTAGAGTAAGTGACTTAGACAGTAAACACTAAAGTCAACCATCACATTGAAAACATTGAGATAAGCTATCAAATGAACCTAGAGTAAGAGACTTAGACAGTAAACACTAAAGTCAACCAAAACAATGAAAACATTGAGATAAGCGATCAAATGAACCTAGAGTAAGAGACTTAGACAGAAAACACTAAAGTCAACCATCACATTGAAAACATTGAGATAAGCGATCAAATGAACCTAGAGTAAGAGACTTAGACAGTAAACACTAAAGTCAACCATCGCATTGAAAACATTGAGATAAGCGATCAAATGAACCTTAGACTTAGACAGTAAACACTAAAATCAACCAAAACATTGTAAACATTGAGATAAGTGATCAAATGAACCTAGAGTAATAGACTTAGACAGTAATCACTAACGTCAACCATCCCATCGAAAACATTGTGATAAGCTATCAAATGAACCTAGAGTAAGAGACTTAAACAGTAAACACTCAAGTCAACCATCACATTGAAAACATTGAGATAAGCGATCAAATGAACGTAGAGTAAGAGACTTAGACAGTAAACACTAAAGTCAACCATCACATTGAAAACATTGAGATAAGCTATCAAATGAACCTAGAGTAAGAGACTTAGACAGTAAACACTAAAGTCAACCAAAACAATGAAAACATTGAGATAAGCGATCAAATGAACCTAGAGTAAGAGACTTAGACAGAAAACACTAAAGTCAACCATCACATTGAAAACATTGAGATAAGCGATCAAATGAACCTAGAGTAAGAGACTTAGACAGTAAACACTAAAGTCAACCATCGCATTGAAAACATTGAGATAAGCGATCAAATGAACCTTAGACTTAGACAGTAAACACTAAAATCAACCAAAACATTGTAAACATTGAGATAAGCGATGAAATGAACCTAGAGTAAGAGACTTAGACAGTAATCACTAACATCAACTATCACATCAAAAACATTGAGATAAGCTATCAAATGAACCTAGAATAAGAGACAGTAAACACTAAAGTCAACCATCACATTGAAAACGTTGAGATAAGCTATCAAATGAACCTAGAGTAAGAGACTTAGACAGTAAACACTAAAGTCAATCATCACATTGAAAACATTGAGATAAGCGATCAAATGAACCTAGAGTAAAAGACTTAGACAGTAAACACTAAAGTCAACCATCACATTGAAAACATTGAGATAAGCTATCAAATGAACCTAGAGTAAGAGACTTAGACAGTAAACACTAAAGTCAACCATCACATTGAAAACATTGTGATAAGCTACCAAATGAACCTAGAGTAAGTGACTTAGACAGTAAACACTAAAGTCAACCATCACATTGAAAACATTGAGATAAGCGATCAAATGAACCAAGAGTAAGAGACTTAGACAGTAAACACTAAAGTCAACCAAAACAATGAAAACATTGAGATAAGCTATCAAATGAACCTAGAGTAAGTGACTTAGACAGTAAACACTAAAGTCAACCATCGCATTGAAAACATTGAGATAAGCGATCAAATAAACCTAGAGTAAGAGAATTAGACAGTAAACACTAAAGTCAATCATCAAATTGAAAACATTGAGATAAGCGATCAAATGAACCTAGAGTAAGAGACTTAGACAGTAAATACTAAAGTCAACCAAAACAATGAAAACATTGAGATAAGCTATCAAATGGACCTAGAGTAAGTGACTTAGACAGTAAACACTAAAGTCAACCATCGCATTGAAAACATTGAGATAAGCGTTCAAATGAACATTAGACTTAGACAGTAAACACTAAAATCAACCATCGCATTGTAAACATTGAGATAAGCGATAAAATGAACCTAGAGTAATAATACTTAGACAGTAAACACTAAAGACAACCAAAACATTGAAAACATTGAGATAAGCTACCAATTGAACCTAGAGTAAGCGACTTAGACAGTAAACACTAAAGTCAACCATCACATCAAAAACATTGAGATAAGCGATCAAATGAACCTTAGACTTAGACAGTAAACACTAAAATCAACCAAAACATTGTAAACATTGAGATAAGCGATGAAATGAACCTAGAATAAGAGACTTAGACAGTAATCACTAACATCAACCATCACATCAAAAACATTGAGATAAGCTATCAAATGAACCTAGAGTAAGAGACTTAGACAGTAAACACTAAAGTCAACCAAAACAATGAAAACATTGAGATAAGCTATCAAATGAACCTAGAGTAAGTGACTTAGACAGTAAACACTAAAGTCAACCATCACATTGAAAACATTGAGATAAGCGATCAAATGAACCTAGAGTAAGAGACTTAGACAGTAAACACTAAAGTCAACCAAAACAATGAAAACATTGAGATAAGCTATCAAATGAACCTAGAGTAAGTGACTTAGACAGTAAACACTAAAGTCAACCAAAACAATGAAAGCATTGAGATAAGCTATCAAATGAACCTAGAGTAAGTGACTTAGACAGTAAACACTAAAGTCAACCATCACATTGAAAACATTGAGATAAGCGATCAAATGAACCTAGAGTAAGAGACTTAGACAGTAAACACTAAAGTCAACCATCACATTGAAAACATTGAGATAAGCGATCAAATGAACCTTAGACTTAAACAGTAAACACTAAAATCAACCAAAACTTTGTAAACATTGAGATAAGCGATCAAATGAACCTAGAGTAATAGACTTAGACAGTAATCATTAACGTCAACCATCCCATCGAAAACATTGAGATAAGCTATCAAATGAACCTAGAGTAAGAGACTTAAACAGTAAACACTCAAGTCAACCATCACATTGAAAACATTGAGATAAGCGATCAAATGAACGTAGAGTAAGAGACTTAGACAGTAAACACTAAAGTCAACCATCACATTGAAAACATTGAGATAAGCGATCAAATGAACCTAGAGTAAGAGACTTAGACAGTAAACACTAAAGTCAACCAAAACAATGAAAACATTGAGATAAGCTATCAAATGGACCTAGAGTAAGTGACTTAGACAGTAAACACTAAAGTCAACCATCGCATTGAAAACATTGAGATAAGCGTTCAAATGAACCTTAGACTTAGACAGTAAACACTAAAATCAACCATCGCATTGTAAACATTGAGATAAGCGATAAAATGAACCTAGAGTAATAAGACTTAGGCAGTAAACACTAAAGACAACCAAAACATTGAAAACATTGAGATAAGCTACCAAATGAACCTAGAGTAAGCGACTTAGACAGTAAACCCTAAAGTCAACCATCACATCAAAAACATTGAGATAAGCGATCAAATGAACCTTAGACTTAGACAGTAAACACTAAAATCAACCAAAACATTGTAAACATTGAGATAAGCGATGAAATGAACCTAGAGTAAGAGACTTAGACAGTAATCACTAACATCAACCATCACATCAAAAACATTGAGATAAGCTATCAAATGAACCTAGAGTAAGAGACTTAGACAGTAAACACTAAAGTCAACCATCACATTGAAAACATTGAGATAAGCTATCAAATGAACCTAGAGTAAGAGACTTAGACAGTAAACACTAAAGTCAACCATCACATTGAAAACATTGTGATAAGCTATCAAATGAACCTAGAGTAAGTGACTTAGACAGTAAACACTAAAGTCAACCATCACATTGAAAACATTGAGATAAGCTATCAAATGAACCTAGAGTAAGAGACTTAGACAGTAAACACTAAAGTCAATCATCACATTGAAAACATTGAGATAAGCGATCAAATGAACCTAGAGTAAGAGACTTAGACAGTAAACACTAAAGTCAACCATCACATTGAAAACATTGAGATAAGCTATCAAATGAACCTAGAGTAAGAGACTTAGACAGTAAACACTAAAGTCAACCATCACATTGAAAACATTGTGATAAGCTACCAAATGAACCTAGAGTAAGTGACTTAGACAGTAAACACTACAGTCAACCATCACATTGAAAACATTGAGATAAGCGATCAAATGAACCAAGAGTAAGAGACTTAGACAGTAAACACTAAAGTCAACCAAAACAATGAAAACATTGAGATAAGCTATCAAATGAACCTAGAGTAAGTGACTTAGACAGTAAACACTAAAGTCAACCATCACATTGAAAACATTGAGATAAGCGATCAAATGAACCTAGAGTAAGAGACTTAGACAGTAAACACTAAAGTCAACCATCACATTGAAAACATTGAGATAAGCTATCAAATGAACCTAGAGTAAGAGACTTAGACAGTAAACACTAAAGTCAATCATCAAATTGAAAACATTGAGATAAGCGATCAAATGAACCTAGAGTAAGAGACTTAGACAGTAAATACTAAAGTCAACCATCACATTGAAAACATTGAGATAAGCTATCAAATGAACCTAGAGTAAGAGACTTAGACAGTAAACACTAAAGTCAACCATCACATTGAAAACATTGAGATAAGCTATCAAATGAACCTAGAGTAAGTGAGACAGTAACACTAAAGTCAACCATCACATTGAAAACATTGAGATAAGCGATCAAATGAACCTAGAGTAAGAGACTTAGACAGTAAACACTAAAGTCAACCATCACATTGAAAACATTGAGATAAGCGATCAAATGAACCTTAGACTTAGACAGTAAACACTAAAATCAACTAAAACATTGTAAACATTGAGATAAGCGATCAAATGAACCTAGAGTAATAGACTTAGACAGTAATCATTAACGTCAACCATCCCATCGAAAACATTGAGATAAGCGATCAAATGAACCTAGAGTAAGAGACTTAGACAGTAAACACTCAAGTCAACCATCACATTGAAAACATTGAGATAAGCGATCAAATGAACGTAGAGTAAGAGACTTAGACAGTAAACACTAAAGTCAACCATCTCATTGAAAACATTGAGATAAGCTATCAAATGAACCTAGAGTAAGTGACTTAGACAGTAAATACTAAAGTCAACCATCACATTGAAACATTGAGATAAGCGATCAAATGAACCTAGAGTAAGAGACTTAGACAGTAAACACTAAAGTCAACCAAAACAATGAAAACATTGAGATTAACTATCAAATGGACCTAGAGTAAGTGACTTAGACAGTAAACACTAAAGTCAACCATCGCATTGAAAACATTGAGATAAGCGATCAAATGAACCTAGAGTAAGAGACTTAGACAGTAAACACTAAAGTCAACCAAAACAATGAAAACATTGAGATAAGCTATCAAATGGACCTAGAGTAAGTGACTTAGACAGTAAACACTAAAGTCAACCATCGCATTGAAAACATTGAGATAAGCGTTCAAATGAACCTTAGACTTAGACAGTAAACACTAAAATCAACCATCGCATTGTAAACATTGAGATAAGCGATAAAATGAACCTAGAGTAATAAGACTTAGACAGTAAACACTAAAGACAACCAAAACATTGAAAACATTGAGATAAGCTACCAAATGAACCTAGAGTAAGCGACTTAGACAGTAAACCCTAAAGTCAACCATCACATCAAAAACATTGAGATAAGCGATCAAATGAACCTTAGACTTAGACAGTAAACACTAAAATCAACCAAAACATTGTAAACATTGAGATAAGCGATGAAATGAACCTAGAGTAAGAGACTTAGACAGTAATCACTAACATCAACCATCACATCAAAAACATTGAGATAAGCTATCAAATGAACCTAGAGTAAGAGACTTAGACAGTAAACACTAAAGTCAACCATCACATTGAAAACATTGTGATAAGCTATCAAATGAACCTAGAGTAAGTGACTTAGACAGTAAACACTAAAGTCAACCATCACATTGAAAACATTGAGATAAGCTATCAAATGAACCTAGAGTAAGAGACTTAGACAGTAAACACTAAAGTCAATCATCACATTGAAAACATTGAGATAAGCGATGAAATGAACCTAGAGTAAGAGACTTAGACAGTAATCACTAACATCAACCATCACATCAAAAACATTGAGATAAGCTATCAAATGAACCTAGAGTAAGAGACTTAGACAGTAAACACTAAAGTCAACCATCACATTGAAAACATTGTGATAAGCTATCAAATGAACCTAGAGTAAGTGACTTAGACAGTAAACACTAAAGTCAACCATCGCATTGAAAACATTGAGATAAGCGATCAAATGAACCTAGAGTAAGAGACTTAGACAGTAAACACTAAAGTCAACCAAAACAATGAAAACATTGAGATAAGCTATCAAATGGACCTAGAGTAAGTGACTTAGACAGTAAACACTAAAGTCAACCATCGCATTGAAAACATTGAGATAAGCGTTCAAATGAACCTTAGACTTAGACAGTAAACACTAAAATCAACCATCGCATTGTAAACATTGAGATAAGCGATAAAATGAACCTAGAGTAATAAGACTTAGACAGTAAACACTAAAGACAACCAAAACATTGAAAACATTGAGATAAGCTACCAAATGAACCTAGAGTAAGCGACTTAGACAGTAAACCCTAAAGTCAACCATCACATCAAAAACATTGAGATAAGCGATCAAATGAACCTTAGACTTAGACAGTAAACACTAAAATCAACCAAAACATTGTAAACATTGAGATAAGCGATGAAATGAACCTAGAGTAAGAGACTTAGACAGCAATCACTAACATCAACCATCACATCAAAAACATTGAGATAAGCTATCAAATGAACCTAGAGTAAGAGACTTAGACAGTAAACACTAAAGTCAACCATCACATTGAAAACATTGTGATAAGCTATCAAATGAACCTAGAGTAAGTGACTTAGACAGTAAACACTAAAGTCAACCATCACATTGAAAACATTGAGATAAGCTATCAAATGAACCTAGAGTAAGAGACTTAGACAGTAAACACTAAAGTCAATCATCACATTGAAAACATTGAGATAAGCGATCAAATGAACCTAGAGTAAGAGACTTAGACAGTAAACACTAAAGTCAACCATCACATTGAAAACATTGAGATAAGCTATCAAATGAACCTAGAGTAAGAGACTTAGACAGTAAACACTAAAGTCAACCATCACATTGAAAACATTGTGATAAGCTACCAAATGAACCTAGAGTAAGTGACTTAGACAGTAAACACTAAAGTCAACCATCACATTGAAAACATTGAGATAAGCGATCAAATGAACCAAGAGTAAGAGACTTAGACAGTAAACACTAAAGTCAACCAAAACAATGAAAACATTGAGATAAGCTATCAAATGAACCTAGAATAAGTGACTTAGACAGTAAACACTAAAGTCAACCATCACATTGAAAACATTGAGATAAGCGATCAAATGAACCTAGAGTAAGAGACTTAGACAGTAAACACTAAAGTCAACCATCACATTGAAAACATTGAGATAAGCTATCAAATGAACCTAGAGTAAGAGACTTAGACAGTAAACACTAAAGTCAATCATCAAATTGAAAACATTGAGATAAGCGATCAAATGAACCTAGAGTAAGAGACTTAGACAGTAAATACTAAAGTCAACCATCACATTGAAAACATTGAGATAAGCTATCAAATGAACCTAGAGTAAGAGACTTAGACAGTAAACACTAAAGTCAACCATCACATTGAAAACATTGAGATAAGCTATCAAATGAACCTAGAGTAAGTGAGACAGTAACACTAAAGTCAACCATCACATTGAAAACATTGAGATAAGCGATCAAATGAACCTAGAGTAAGAGACTTAGACAGTAAACACTAAAGTCAACCATCACATTGAAGACATTGAGATAAGCGATCAAATGAACCTTAGACTTAGACAGTAAACACTAAAATCAACCAAAACATTGTAAACATTGAGATAAGCGATCAAATGAACCTAGAGTAATAGACTTAGACAGTAATCATTAACGTCAACCATCCCATCGAAAACATTGAGATAAGCTATCAAATGAACCTAGAGTAAGAGACTTAAACAGTAAACACTCAAGTCAACCATCACATTGAAAACATTGAGATAAGCGATCAAATGAACGTAGAGTAAGAGACTTAGACAGTAAACACTAAAGTCAACCATCTCATTGAAAACATTGAGATAAGCTATCAAATGAACCTAGAGTAAGTGACTTAGACAGTAAATACTAAAGTCAACCATCACATTGAAACATTGAGATAAGCGATCAAATGAACCTAGAGTAAGAGACTTAGACAGTAAACACTAAAGTCAACCAAAACAATGAAAACATTGAGATTAACTATCAAATGGACCTAGAGTAAGTGACTTAGACAGTAAACACTAAAGTCAACCATCGCATTGAAAACATTGAGATAAGCGATCAAATGAACCTTAGACTTAGACAGTAAACACTAAAATCAACAATCGCATTGTAAACATTGAGATAAGCGATAAAATGAACCTAGAGTAATAAGACTTAGACAGTAAACACTAAAGACAACCAAAACATTGAAAACATTTAGATAAGCTACCAAATGAACCTAGAGTAAGCGACTTAGACAGTAAACACTAAAGTCAACCATCACATTGAAAACATTGAGATAAGCTATCAAATGAACCTAGAGTAAGAGATATAGACAGTAAACACTCAAGTCAACCATCACATTGAAAACATTGAGATAAGCTATCAAATGAACCTAGAGTAAGAGACTTAGACAGTAAACACTAAAGTCAACCATCACATTGAAAACATTGAGATAAGCTATCAAATGAACCTAGAGTAAGTGACTTAGACAGTAAACACTAAAGTCAACCATCACATTGAAAACATTGAGATAAGCGATCAAATGAACCTAGAGTAAGAGACTTAGACAGTAAACACTAAAGTCAACCAAAACAATGAAAACATTGAGATAAGCTATCAAATGAACCTAGAGTAAGTGACTTAGACAGTAATCACTAACATCAACCATCACATCAAAAACATTGAGATAAGCGATCAAATGAACCTTAGACTTAGACAGTAAACACTAAAATCAACCAAAACATTGTAAACATTGAGATAAGCGATGAAATGAACCTAGAGTAAGAGACTTAGACAGTAATCACTAACATCAACCATCATATCAAAAACATTGAGATAAGCTATCAAATGAACCTAGAGTAAGAGACTTAGACAGTAAACACTAAAGTCAACCATCACATTGAAAACATTGAGATAAGCTATCAAATGAACCTAGAGTAAGTGACTTAGACAGTAAACACTAAAGTCAACCATCACATTGAAAACATTGAGATAAGCTATCAAATGAACCTAGAGTAAGAGACTTAGACAGTAAACACTAAAGTCAATCATCACATTGAAAACATTGAGATAAGCGATCAAATGAACCTAGAGTAAGAGATTTAGACAGTAAACACTAAAGTCAACCATCACATTGAAAACATTGAGATAAGCTATCAAATGAACCTAGAGTAAGAGACTTAGACAGTAAACACTAAAGTCAACCATCACATTGAAAACATTGTGATAAGCTACCAAATGAACCTAGAGTAAGTGACTTAGACAATAAACACTAAAGTCAACCATCACATTGAAAACATTGAGATAAGCGATCAAATGAACCAAGAGTAAGAGACTTAGACAGTAAACACTAAAGTCAACCAAAACAATGAAAACATTGAGATAAGCTATCAAATGAACCTAGAGTAAGTGACTTAGACAGTAAACACTAAAGTCAACCATCGCATTGAAAACATTGAGATAAGCGATCAAATGAACCTAGAGTAAGAGACTTAGACAGTAAACACTAAAGTCAACCATCGCATTGAAAACATTGAGATAAGCTATCAAATGAACCTAGAGTAAGAGACTTAGACAGTAAACACTAAAGTCAATCATCAAATTGAAAACATTGAGATGAGCGATCAAATGAACCTAGAGTAAGAGACTTAGACAGTAAATACTAAGGTCAACCATCACATTGAAAACATTGAGATAAGCTATCAAATGAACCTAGAGTAAGAGACTTAGACAGTAAACACTAAAGTCAACCATCACATTGAAAACATTGAGATAAGCTATCAAATGAACCTAGAGTAAGTGACTTAGACAGTAAACACTAAAGTCAACCATCACATTGAAAACATTGAGATAAGCGATCAAATGAACCTAGAGTAAGAGACTTAGACAGTAAACACTAAAGCCAACCAAAACAATGAAAACATTGAGATAAGCTATCAAATGAACCTAGAGTAAGTGACTTAGACAGTAAACACTAAAGTCAACCATCACATTGAAAACATTGAGATAAGAGATCAAAAGAACCTACCGTAAGAGACTTAGACATTAAACACTAAAGTCAACCAAAACAATGAAAACATTGAGATAAGCGATCAAATGAACCTAGAGTAAGAGACTTAGACAGTAAACACTAAAGTCAACCAAAACAATGAAAACATTGAGATAAGCTATCAAATGAACCTAGAGTAAGTGACTTAGACAGTAAACACTAAAGTCAACCATCACATTGAAAACATTGAGATAAGCGATCAAATGAACGTAGAGTAAGAGACTTAGACAGTAAACACTAAAGTCAACCATCACATTGAAAACATTGAGATAAGCGATCAAATGAACCTTAGACTTAGACAGTAAACACTAAAATCAACCAAAACATTGTAAACATTGAGATAAGCGATCAAATGAACCTAGAGTAATAGACTTAGACAGTAATCATTAACGTCAACCATCCCATCGAAAACATTGAGATAAGCTATCAAATGAACCTAGAGTAAGAGACTTAAACAGTAAACACTCAAGTCAACCATCACATTGAAAACATTGAGATAAGCGATCAAATGAACGTAGAGTAAGAGACTTAGACAGTAAACACTAAAGTCAACAATCTCATTGAAAACATTGAGATAAGCTATCAAATGAACCTAGAGTAAGTGACTTAGACAGTAAATACTAAAGTCAACCATCACATTGAAACATTGAGATAAGTGATCAAATGAACCTAGAGTAAGAGACTTAGACAGTAAACACTAAAGTCAACCAAAACAATGAAAACATTGTGATAAGCTATCAAATGAACCTAGAGTAAGTGACTTAGACAGTAATCACTAACATCAACCATCACATCAAAAACATTGAGATAAGCGATCAAATGAACCTTAGACTTAGACAGTAAACACTAAAATCAACCAAAACATTGTAAACATTGAGATAAGCGATGAAATGAACCTAGAGTAAGAGACTTAGACAGTAATCACTAACGTCAACCATCACATCAAAAACATTGAGATAAGCTCTCAAATGAACCTAGAGTAAGAGACTTAGACAGTAAACACTAAAGTCAACCATCACATTGAAAACATTGAGATAAGCGATCAAATGAACCTAGAATAAGAGACTTAGACAGTAAACACTAAAGTCAACCATCACATTGAAAACATTGAGATAAGCTATCAAATGAACCTAGAGTAAGAGACTTAGACAGTAAACACTAAAGTCAACCATCACATTGAAAACATTGAGATAAGCTATCAAATGAACCTAGAGTAAGTGACTTAGACAGTAAACACTAAAGTCAACCATCAAATTGAAAACATTGAGATAATCTATCAAATGAACCTAGAGTAAGAGACTTAGACAGTAAACACTAAAGTCAACCATCGCATTGTAAACATTGAGATAAGCTATCAAATGAACCTAGAGTAAGTGACTTAGACAGTAATCACTAAATCAACCATCGCATTGAAAACATTGAGATAAGCGATCAAATGAACCGAGAGTAAGAGACTTAGACAGTAAACACTAATTCAACCATCGCATTGTAAACTTTGAGAAAAGCTATCAAATGAACCTAGAGTAAGAGACTTAGACAGTAAACACTAAAGTCAACCATCACATTGAAAACATTGAGATAAGCGATCAAATGAACCTAGAGTAAGAGACTTAGACAGTAAACACTAAAGTCAACCATCGCATTGTAAACATTGAGATAAGCTATCAAATGAACCTAGAGTAAGAGACTTAGACAGTAAACACTAAAGTCAACCATCGCATTGAAAACATTGAGATCAGCTATCAAATGAACCGAGAGTAAGAGACTTAGACAGTAAACACTAAAGTCAACCATCGCATTGAAAACATTGAGATCAGCTATCAAATGAACCGAGAGTAAGAGACTTAGACAGTAAACACTAAAGTCAACTATCGCATTGAACACATTGAGATCAGCTATCAAATGAACCGAGAGTAAGAGACTTAGACAGTAAACACTAATGTCAACCATCACATTGAAAACATTGAGATAAGCTATCAAATGAACCGAGAGTAAGAGACTTAGACAGTAAACACTAAAGTCAACCATCGCATTGAAAACATTGAGATCAGCTATCAAATGAACCGAGAGTAAAAGACTTAGACAGTAAACACTAAAGTCATCCATCACATTGAAAACATTAAGATTAGCTATCAAATAAAAGTTGTTTAGCATTTTTACCATTGGCATTTATAATAGGACCGAAAACATTAATGAAATTATTTTTACACTAACACCTAAGTGTTATCTTGTTATGAATGATGAGTTCAGTATAATATTCGAAGGTTAATTTGACTGGTCGAGGGTACGTTAACAATAAAAATGTGTGCTCACAGGAGGCGCTTGTTAAAAAAAAGTTGGGGAACACTACTTTAGACTAATGTCAATAAAAAAGCATTTAACCTCTTTGGATGTTTCACTGTTTTGATCAAACAATGCTAAACCAAGCAAATATCTGGTCGTGGATGATTATGAATCTCCACAGCGTCCTCTCTTTCTCCATCATCACCAGCTTTCTCTTTATGATATTGTTCCTCCATGTTATTTTACAAACTTATCAAGTATTTTAGTCACTGCTTTCTTGGACTTCTCTTCCCAGTGGTGTGTCCTTTTGAATGTAAAATTTTCTGTTTGTTATCAACAGTTTCTTTCCCCTGTCTTTTCTCGCTAGAACTTCTCTCATGTCGGATAGTAATTTCAACCCTTGTCGGTAGCCCTACCGTAAGTTTTTATTTTCCTGTGGACCCTCTCTAGGGTACGCATCACGTAGCTGTCTAGGGTTTTTTTTTTTTAATTTCTAATGTCTTTTTTTTTCAATTCCTTAGTAACTTACTCAGTTTCTAAAAACATATTTTCCACTCTTTCTGCGCGTGTTTGACATCCCCGTTGCTTAACTAACATCCTAACCCTTTTACTCACTACTATTTAATCAGATTTACCCTTTAAATCCTTCTTTCGCTTGTCTGATGGCGATTTCAGTCCTCCTCCTGAATTGTCACCTGCGCAGCGAATGTTGCTATGCTTAATATATTGTGGTAGGTTTTTCAGTTCTCTTAAAATCCTCTACCAGTGCCTGGTGGAATAAATCCACGGTAACAAAAGCCCATTCTCCTCTTTCTATTTAATTGCCATCACTTATGGGAAGCCATTATCTTCTCTTTTTAATTATCACATTTCACAAAGTTTCGCAAATACAGAGACCATTTTACAAGTCGTCGCTTTCTGAACTTACAATTCCTATAAACCTCTCAAGGTGTTCTTTGTTGTTCAAATAGTTTATGCTTTTTAAACAGTCCTTCCATGCTGAGCATATTCTATAGGGATATTCTAAGCGTAGCTAAAGGTGTGGCACAAGTCCGGAACTATGGAGCACTCACTGATAATCGAACTCGCTATTCAGTCGTAATTGATCTAGTGAGACAAACTTGCTAACCATTACATTACGTTGAAATGCCCAAATTATATTCTAGGCGTAGCTTAGATGTGGCACAAGGCCGAAAGTATGGGGCACCCAGTGAGAGTCGAACTCACTATTCAGTAGTAATTGATCTAGCGAGACAATCTTGCTAACCATTACATCACGTCGATGTGCCCAAATGATATTCTAGGCGTAGCTTAGATGTGGCACAAGGCCGAAAGTATGCGGCACCCAGTGAGAATCATACTCACTTTTCAGTAGTAATTGATCTAGCGAGACAAACTTGTTAACCATTACAACACGTCGAAGTGCCCCGCCCACTATACGCATGCTTGTATACATTTATATATAATGCAAAGTTGTCATTTTCTTTTCTTGAATCCTTTGAGTGTTTACTCAGTTTCCTTCACTTGTGGTAACCTCTTGCATTTTAGTGGCTTTATCGCCTTCTTTGTGATGAAATGATTATATATATATATATATATATATATATATATATATATATATATATATATATATATATAAAAGAAGAAGAAATATAGAGATAGAGCGAGAGTAAATATAAAAGTGAACATTGAAGTCAACATTTAGATATTGTGCGTTATATTTTTTTCTGGGGTTGGACGTTTCTGCATGGTTGGAACGTGTTTGCCTCAGAGAATTTGCACTGAATAACATATCAACGTAACAGGGATCCAGTCTTCAGACTCAAATCGGGTGGGGATTATTTTACCTGCAATAATAGCCGTTGGGATGCAATCTAATATTCTTTATGTATTTACACTGTAATGTTTTGTTCAGGTAGACATTCCCCCTCCACACACACACATACACACACACACACACACACACACACACACACACACACACACATATATATATATATATATATATATATATATATATATAGGTGTGTGTGTGTCTGTGTCTGTGTGTGAGAGAGAGTAGGGGTGTTTGCATTTTCTTGCATATCAAATGTAAACTTAATGCACGTAGAAGTCTACATGCAAAAACGTATTGATTAGTGTTTTATACGAATATGAATACAAGCGTCGAATATCAATCGATAGATCAATCATATGCCTGCTTGAGAGTTCACCGGATACGAACATAAACAGATATGAACAGAGATAGATAGATAGATAGATAGATAGATAGATAGATAGATAGATAGATATGAACAGACTGAGATAGATGGATATGAACAGACTGAGATAGATAGATAGATAGATAGATAGATAGATAGATAGATAGATAGATAGATAGATAGATAGATGTGAAGCGAAAGAGAAAAGCCGCTAGATATATCGCTCTGCTTTTGACAATCTATCGGACAAGAGACAGGAAATGCGACTTCTCTCTCGTCTGACTTCACAGCCGATATTTCTAAAGAGTATTGCGTGTCGTTTTTGTTGATTTCACAAAAACACAGCATCGACGATGCGCCATTCCATAGAGAGAACTTCTGCACTTTTTCATATCCTTTTCAACTTAATGTTTCCAGACAAATCTGCAATGCTACATTGCGTTTCGTTTTAAGGACATAACGTCTTTCACTTGGCTGCATATAATAGACCAACACTGATCTACAGAAAAAAAACAACTTTGTTTGGGTTTCCATTAAGAGCAGTGGAAATTGTTGGTAGCATCTTATTACTCATACATCAGGGTACGAACTTATACTATCAGTGGGTTATATATGCTAAGCACACGAATATCCGATTTGCGGTGTTTATAGGTACAAAATGAGTTTGAATTATCGTTATGGAAAAAGAAAACATGGCCCACCTTATCTCGGAGATAGTGATCGTCAATTGACGTCATTTTGTCCCGAAACTCAATGTAAACCCAAATTTTACATATTAATGACCAATCAGATAAAACTTTCTTCATACAATGCAACCTAATATGCAGATGAAAAAGAAATTATTTATAAAGCGTTCTGAACAATAGCAAACCCTCCATTCCTCCCCTGTTCAATCAGTTTGAGGCCCTGACCACCTCTGCCGACAAGGCTGAATGCTTTGCTCGGAAGTTTTCTTCCAATTCAACGTTAGACTCTTCCGGGGTACCCATGCCCGATTTCCCTCCCAGAACCGAGGCCCTTTTGAGCGGATTGCACATATCCCCGTCGTTGGTATTGGGCATTATTTCTAACTTCGATCACAACAAGGCTACTGGTGGTGACGGGATACCAGCCATTGTTCTGAAGAAATGCGCACCTGAACTGGCGCCTGCCCTCTCTAAATTATACAACCACTGCCTCAAGGAGTCTTGTTTTCCTGACTGCTGGAAGTCCTCAACCATTGTTCCTGTCTTTAAGAACTCTGGTGACTCCTCCAACCCTTCTAATTACCGTCCTATCAGTCTCCTACCCCTCTTCGGCAAAGTCTTCGAGGTCATTATCAACACCGAAGTGATTAATCACCTGATATCCAATGATCTGCTCTCAGACAAGCAATATGGTTTCCGTTTTGCCCAATCTACATCCGATGTGCTTACGGCCATCACTGAATTTGTCTACAAAGCTATTCATAATAACGGTGAAGCTCGTGCCGTGGTCCTAGACGTCTCCAAAGCGTTTGATAGAGTTTGGCATGCCGGCCTTCTTCGCAAGCTCCAGGGTTATGTTATCACAGGTCGATTGTTTGACCTAATACAATCATTCCTGTCAAACCGTGAATTGAAGGTCGTTTTCAATGGATTCATCTCCAGCTCCTATCCCACTAACGCAGGTGTTCCTCAAGGCTCCATCCTAGGCCCTACTCTGTTCCTTATATTCATAAACGACCTTCCTGACGCCATAGACTCCCAAGTCGGCATCTATGCGGACGACACCACAATTTACTCCTGCCTCAAACACAAATCTAATGATGCTGACAAAGTTAACCTGGCAGTTCAAATAGAAAAGGACCTCCAATCGGTTGTGAACTGGGGCAAGAAATGGATGGTTAACTTTAACGCCTCTAAAACAAAACTGCTCTCTATTAATCACCACAAGGATCCATCCCTGCATCCCAATAGAATGTCTGAAGACCAACTTCTCGAGAGCTCCTCTCTGCAGCTGCTCTGTCTCACGCTGGCCGCTGATCTGAGATGGAACAAATACATCGAGTCAATTGCATCATCCACCGCAAAGAAAGTTGGTTCGCTGTGTCGAGCCAGGAAATTTTTCTCCCCGGAATCGATCCTCCAAATCTATAAATCGACCATTCACCCTTGCATGGAGTATTGCTGCCATATATGGTCTGGTGCCCCTGCTGTTTGCCTCAGGGTTCTTGATAAGATCCAGAGACGGATATGCAATGTAATTGGCCCTGATCTGTCATCTCGTCTGCAGACGCTCTCTCACAGACGCGACGTTGCCTCGCTCTGTCTTTTTTACAAATACTTTCACGGTAATTGCTCCGAGGAGCTGCTTTCGCTGGTTCCTAGGCCTCATGAATTTAAACGTCCTACGAGGCTGGCCTCCCGTTCCCACCCCTTCACCGTTGAAACTGTTAGATGTAGACGTATCTTCTACTCCAATAGCTTCATGTCTCGCACATCTCGCCTGTGAACCTCCCTTCCTTATTCCTGTTTCCCTGACAAATACAATCTGCAACTATTTAAGTGTTTCTCGAGAGCCTGTACTTTATAATGCTCCATAAGTTTTCTATGGGGTTGAGGTCAGGAGATTGGGGCGGCCATGTCATAACACTCACCTGCTTCTCATCAAAGTATTCCTTCATCAATTTCGATTTGTGACAGGAAGCATAAAAATTAGCTTGGTGGGGTCGATTTGCACCCTTTCAGCAGAAGGGAGCAGACAAGACTCTAAAATT
This sequence comes from Acanthosepion esculentum, assembly GCA_964036315.1. Taxonomy (NCBI): domain Eukaryota; kingdom Metazoa; phylum Mollusca; class Cephalopoda; order Sepiida; family Sepiidae; genus Acanthosepion; species Acanthosepion esculentum. Next base: position 14,192,754 of record OZ038482.1, on the reverse strand, counting down.
CTCTTGTACTGCTCGCTCCTGAGGGTCTCTTCAGTAGGTTTTAAGAAATCAGTTCCATGAAAAGAAAAGCATCCCCAGAACATTATACTGAACGGATGTTTGACAGTACTTACTGCTAAATTCAAAGAGCTTTCAAAGCTTCTTCTTCGGATTTTAGGTCGCTTATCCTTTGAATTTAGCTCAACTTTCGTTTCATCGGACAAGAGAACATTTAGTAAAAAAAAAACAGGTGAGTCACTTTTATCGAAAAGCACTGTATATATATATATATATATATATAGTTTTATGGTATGCTATATTTATTGATTGAAATGCTCAATATCATTATGTAAATACGAAAATGGACATTGAGATAATATGATAGTGATTACCCAGTTTGAAACATTGTCGCCAAACCCCAGTGACTTTATATTCAGACCAATATTTATTGGACCAGCCTGTCTAACCAGCAGACCCAGTAACTTAATAGACATAATACTACAACGATTTACTAAGCAGATTAAAAGCTACATCAGAGACGATATTCACTTCCTTAGCTCCATACCAAAAACTTGATCTGGGAACACTCATGGCTGCTTTTGTCGTCAGTAGCCTATATAGCAACATACCCCATGAATTAGGTAAACTCATTCTGGATTGTAAAACATCCAAAAACACTACATCCCAGATTTACTACCGTATTCATTATCGATAGTATAGACCTAATTCTAAACAATAACATCTTTGAATTTGACAACAGAAACTATATCCAAACCCTAGTTACCGTAATGGGAACGAAAATGGTACCTACATATGCCACCGTAACATTAGCTTACCTAGAAGAAAACCTATATAAACAGATGTACAAATATATGGAGGAAATATAAAAACACTAAGCTAAATCGTGGAAACGATACTTAGATGATTGCTTCATTTTCTGGAAATCCTCATGGGGCGATTTTAACCAATTCCACAATCAACTTCAGAACTTACACCCAAAAATCAAATTCTCCCAAGAATATAATTTTAACGAATTACCATTTTTAGATATACTCATTAGAAATAGAAACAACTACATAATTATATCTTTATTTCAAAAGCTATCACCCAAAAAGCTGTCCGAAATCCATCTACTATTTCCTAACACGTAGAGTTTGCACTATAGTGACCGACAAATTAGTTTTTGTTCAGGTTAGGTTTCAACTGTTTTATGTACATAGCTTCAAGAATTTTTAGTTTTTGTTTATTGTTTTCATGTTTAAGTATAGTTGTGTTTTCAACAAGGATTTTCCGGAATTGTGTACGCGGCCAGGCATGTTGTTTTAAATGACTAATATGCCGCGTATACAATTCCAGAAAATCCTTGTTGACACAAATATTCTTAAATGCCTATACTTTATAACAGAAGCCATTGGTTTAAACCAATGGCTTCCCATACTTAATACTTCTCGTTTTTCACTCTCGCGTGGTCATGTCTGACGTCACGAGCTGCGATGCGATTTTCGCATCCGCGTCTCGTATACACGTATTTTTAACTGACATGAAGTGGAATGGTTATATTGAAACAATTGCCAGGTCTACTGCTAAGAAAGTTATTTCCTGCCAGATAATCCTTCTCGTCAAAATATTGAATATTTGTGAATCTACCATTCCTTCGTGCATTGAATATGGCTGCTATATCTCGTGTTCCTACTATTTCTTCTTCTTCTTCTTCTTCTTCTTCTTCTTCTTCTTCTTCTTCTTCTTCTTCTTCTTCTTCTTAAAATTATTATTATTATTATTATTATTATTATTAAAATTATTATTATTATTATTATTATTAAAATTATTATTATTATTATTATTATTATTATTATTATTATTAAAATTATTATTATTATTATTATTATTATTATTATTATTATTATTATTACTCCCTTTGATATCTGGCGTTTACACATTTCTTTCCGGGTCCCGCCCAGGGACCTAAGGTTAGAAATGGCATCATGACACTTTCCACTGAAAAAAAAAAAAAAATTACATAGATAAAGCCCTTCGTAAAGTGTGGGTTGTACTTGTTAGAACATTTTTTGTATCTCTTTGAGGCATGGACTTCCAGGGATCCCTTCAATCAGCCTACTGGAATCTTTTCCAGCCAGTCCAAGGGCTCCAACTACAACAGGAATTGTTGATGTTCCCATGTGCCACATTTTTGAGATTTCGATTTCAAGGTCCTTGTATTTTGACAGTTTTTCGAATATCTTCAAAGACACATTGCAGTCTGCAGGGACTGCCATATCAATAAGGAGGCACTTATTTGTGGTCTTTAATAACAATGTCTGGGCGGTTGGCTTTGATTGTTCTGTCAGTGTATATTGTGTAGTCCCATAGAATTGTAACAGGTCCTATCACCGTAACCGGGTCAGGGTGGTGTTCGTACCAATTTCTTCCAGTTTCCTTCCCATAGGAGTTGCAAATTTTCCAGTGCAGATATTGGTCACTCTGTCATGCCGGTTTTTATATTCAGTGGATGCCAATATCGTGCAACCTGATATAAGATGATCAATGGTTTCTGGATATTTGTCACAGAATCTGCATCTTGGGCTAACACAGTATTTTAGTATATGTGCTTGATAATTCCTAGTTAACAAGCATTGGTCTTGTGCAGCAATTATAAAACCCTCAGTTTCACCTTTCAACCCTGCACTACGTAGCCACTGATGGGTGCGGTTTTTGTCTACGTCTGCTTGTTTGGTACGGGCAGAGTATTGGCCATGGAGCGGTTTATTTTGCCATTGTTTCTTTATCTGGTCGGTCGCATTTGTCTTTGCATTTTTTTAAAAGTTTTTTGCAGCTTCAGCCGGTGTACAGTGATGTATTTGAATTTCTGTGCCCATTTGAAGCTCATTTTTGAATTTTTCGGCTTCCTTTACTACAGAGTAGAGACACTTCCTACTTTCATGTTCCTTGACACATACCATCATCCAGTCTTCTGTTTTTTCCAAGTATCTTTGGAGGCCAATTGTTGTACTTTTGTAGGATAGTTCTAGTTGAACTAGTCCTCTGCCTCCTTCGGATCTGGGCACATACAGGCGATCAATATCAGCTTTGGGATGATGCATGCGGTAGCAAGTGAGGAGCTTTCTCGTTTTGGCGTCCATTCGCTTAATTTCAGCTATGGTCCAGTTAAGTACATTAAAGCTGTATTGCACCACAGGAACAGCTAAGGTGTTTATAGCTGATATTCGGTTATTTGAGTTTAGCTCAGTATTTAGTACCAGGCGTACACGCCTGTAGTACTCCTTTCTTACCTTCTCTTTCATTTGGGAGTGTTGTATGCCATCTCCCTCACTAATTCCTAGGTACTTATAAGCTTCATCATGCTCCAATTCTCTAATCTTCGTGGCAAAATCTAAATCTATTAAGGGTGCTTCTAAAATTCTACCTTTCTTAAATGTTACTTTAGCACATTTATCTAATCCGAAGCTCATGCATATGTCGTCACTAAAGTATTTTACAATATTAAGTAGGCCCTTCAACTCATTGTCGTCTTTGGCAAAGAGTTTGAGATCATCCATGTATAGTAGGTGATTGAATATGTTGTTATTTATTTTGTAGCCATAGCTACTGTTGTTCAGTTCATGCGTAAGAGGGAGTAAGGACAAACAAAACAGAAGTGGAGACAAAGAGTCTCCTTGAAAGATTCCACGTCGGATATTTAGTCGGTTGGATATGACAGTGCCCCTGGTGTGACTAAGGTATAGTTTGGTGTTCCACATTCCCATGCTGTGCTTAAGGAAATTTAATACCACAGGGGAGACTTTGTACATTTCCAAAGTCTTAAGGATCCAAGAATGTGGAACACTGTCAAAAGCTTTACGATAAACAATCCACGCTGCACTGAGATTTCTACGTCTGCTCCTGCAATTTTCCAGAATCATTTTATTTATTAGTAATTGGTCTTTGCAGCCATATGAACCCCTCCTGCATCCCTTCTGTTCCAGTGGAAGAATGCTGTTTGTTTCTAAAAAGGAGTAAGCACGGTTCGTCATGACAGACGTGATCAACTTATACGTTGTGGAGAGACATGTTATCGGTCGATAATTTTTCGGGTCATCTGTTTCATTTGTTTTTGGTATGAGGTATGTAATACCTTCAGTAATCCATTCCGGGATTTTATTGGGATTATTTACAATCGTTGATAATGTTTCCGCAAGTATTTTGTGGATAGACGAGAGATGATAAAGCCAGAAATTGGGAACCTTGTCATTTCCTGGGGATTTCCATTTTTGCGATTTCGTTAGAGCTTGCCTAACATCATCTGTGGATATATTTTCCCATTCTTGCAGAGGTGTATCCAACATTCGTTCTTCTTCACGCCGGATCCATTCAGCTTTTGGGTTATATTCTTTCGGGCTGCTCCAAATATTTTCCCAAAATGTCTGTACAGTATCAATCGATGGTGGCCTTTCGACATGTATAGGTTTTTTTCCAATTTCCCTGTAAAATTTCTTAAGGTCCGTTTGGAATATTTTATTTTGGCGATAGAACCTACAACGTTTTTCGTATCGCCTTGTTCTCTGTGCTTTGAGCTGAAGTTTCTGCTTCAGCATTTCCGTGGTTGGTGGAATGTCAAGTAGTGATTTAATTTTGTGTTTCCTCTTGATCTTTTTGCACTTGCGTGTGGAAATATTAGGGTTTCTGGTGAGCTCATCTAATATAGAAAGCTCACATCTGATTTGTTTTATTTCTCGTAACAATTTTGCTTTCCAAGCTGGTTCTCTACGTCTGTTAACTTTATTTATTGTCTTGATCCCAAGCTTCAGAGTCGCTGCTAAAGCTGTTGCGTATATTACGTTGTTAATTTCTGTGATGTTTCCCGGTGGTTTATCTGTTAACAGTGTTTCCAGAGCAGCGTTGTATATTTTCACAATATGCTTGTTGGAATTCGTCATATGGATTTTGGGTAGCTGGTCTCTTTCTGACAACTGTATGAAAGTTACTTTGCTGAGTACTTGGATTACGTGGTTTTTCGCTTCGGTGATTTCCGCTTTGTGGTTTTCAAGGAATTCTAACATAATGTACCTGGAGTCATCTTCAGTTATTATTATTATTATTATTATTATTATTATTATTATTATTATTATTATTATTATTATTATTATTTGATAAACATAGCCTGAGGACAGCCTAAGGTTGAAACCAAGGTAGCAGATTCAACTGACCTCCTGATTTTTAAAAGAAATCAAGGAATGTTATTTTGAAAATGAGTCACAAAAAAGTTTCCAACCTGCTCCTTAACAGAATAATATAATTCAATCCTCCCCTTGCTATCCATTTTGAGTATTCACCTTGTAAGCTTTTCTTAATTACATTTATGACTGAAATTCTTCCCCGATTTCTTCTTTTGAGATTCCATGAATACTGAATTCCAAATGAACAGGCCATCCCTACTTGAATGGTTAAAATCACTTTAATGAAGGTATACATACATTATAAAATGGATTTACTTTTCTTCTCTTCTAGATATTGAATTTGTTTTTAAAATTTTCTTTAAAACTTGATAAATTCTTTGAACTTGGGACGATATTTTTGCTTTTGAATTGTTATTTTTCCCCTTACATTTATTGATTCTTTCTCGCAAAAAGTAAAAGAATTATTGCAGTCAATTTTAATCTTTCAAAGGAATATTTTTTCGGATTAGAAAACCAAACAGAAATGTGGGAAATTATAAATGTTAAATTCTGTTCTAATTCTGTTCATTTCTTCAAATATTTACATGCGCAACAACAATGTAAAGTCAGTCAGTTATGTGCCATGCGTGATACACGGCGATCATGTACCTTTCGATACATGCCTGACGAGGCAGATTTTTCTCGCAGTAGTTTGCCATTTCTTTCTACAGTAGACTAGTTGCTATCCGAGGCTATAGAACCCGGTCTGTCCTGCTATTTACGGGGTGGGGGGAGAAGATTAGGATTCACTAGCACGTAAGTGAATGTAATGGATTCCACTGGAATTCGAACTCGGTTCCCTGATTCCTCAATTCGAGCCGCTATCCATTACTCCACCGTGCCGTTTACTGGACACTAAGTGACATCTTCTATGTATCATGTCCCTTCAAGGTGTCGGCGATCATGATTCTCCATAGATAGTATCCTCAATTATTCAGAGTTCTCCTTTAGTTATCCTAACTGTTTATAGTAATGTGTGGGTGTTCTTTATTTTTCCAGGTCTTTCGATTTTTATTCGATTCTTTGAAATCAATAATAATGGATAATTGTCATCAATATATTCCACACATTATGTTCAGTCTCAGTCTTGACAATTATTGATTTTATTTATACTCTGTGGGACACTCGAATAATGACATTCACTTTCTGACAAGTTAACTTCTTGTTCTTTATGATAACGGAATCTGGTCTTCTGACAAAGATTGGGTGACGCGTTTCAAACTCAAGCTTCAATTCCTATTATCATTATTATTTAACCATACCTGGGGGAGAAGAAGAGGATTCATACCTTTCCCAATGATAGTAGCGCGTAATGGATTCGACTAGAATTCGAACTTGGCTCTCTGATTCCTCAATCGAAGCCGCTATGCATTACCCCACTGAAAAGTAGTCGACTTAATTAACTCCGCAAATTCTATCGAAATAACCAAACATCAAAAGATTCGCTATTTGTTCAGACCGAGAACATTTTTTGTAGCGTTTCACCCCAAGCAAGCCACTAGCACGCAAGGGGTTACAGGGAGTTGGAGTGAGAGCAAATAGGAGTGATAGAGGAAAAGATGAAGAGAAGGATAGGGGATAGATCAAGGCATTTGGAGACGTCGATTGACATTACATTTAAATAGTTGGAGATTATAGCTATCAGGGAAACAGGAAGAGGGGAACGAGTTCCACATGCGAGAGGTGCGAGACATGAAGCTATTGGAGTTGAAGAGACGGCTACATTTAACAGTTTCGACAGTGAAATGTTGAGAGCGAGATGCCAGCCTAGTAGAACCTTTGGGAACCAGCGAAAGCAGCTCTTCGGAGCAGTTACCATGAAAGTATTTGTAAAAAAAACAGAGGAAAGCGACGGCACGTGTGTGAGAGAGCGACTGCAGACGAGATGCCAGATCAGGGCCAATTACATTGCATATCATATCCTTTTTGGGTTTTTTTAATCCAGAAATCGATATTAATTTTGGAAAGAAGTTCAACTGTTTAAGGGTTGTTGCAATCAAATAATTATTCGTATTAAAAAAAAATGGGAATAATTATTTGATTGCATCTTAGATTAAGACGATATTTATCTCTTTAGGCGCGATTGCAACAGCGAAGACACCAGAGTTTATTTTGTTGTTGCAGTCGTCGCAGGATAAATATATTTTGTGAAAGAAATATTGTCAATTGATTTTTAATTTTTCAAACTCCCGTGCCATTGTTCAATCTAGTTGCGTACGACATTAACTTTCTTTGAAAATCCTCTATTTGTTTTCTATCTTTCAATAATTCTTCAGTTTGAAAATCATTGTTCTACCGAATTATCGCGTGCATTTTATTTAACCACATTTTCTTTCTTTTTTGTCGTTGGCTTAAATATTTATTGAACTGCACCAGACATTGTATTGCACAAGATCAAATGGAATGAAGGAAGGGAAATTTGCTTAGGCTAATCACAAAAATAACGTTTTCCTCCGAAAATCAGTATTGTAAATAGAATCTTTTACCACGACTTGAACACCGACTTTGGAACCAGGCAAGTGTCTTGCATTTCCTAAAACAGTAGAATCCCTCATATCCGGAATCCCTCATATCCAGAATGCCTCATATCCGGAATCCCTCATATCCGGAATTCCTCATATCCAGAATCCCTCATATCCGGAGTGCCTCATATCCGGCATCCCTCATATCCGGAATCCCACATATCCGGCATCCCTCATATCCGGAGTGCCTCATATCTGGAATCCCGCCTTTTGATGTGTATATTTGAACTATTTCGGGGATATGTAACTGACCTGAAATTTGCTATTCAGGAAATTTACTTTGGATAATTGTTTATGCTTATTTCACCCTAATGGCTTGTTTTGATGCAAAAGATGATGGGAATAAGAGGAAAATATTAACTTTGGAGTTATCCCAAAAAGTGGAAATTTTAAACCGACTAGACGCTTGTGAAAGTTCATTGTAATTAATGACTGAGTTCAAAATAGGAAAGACAACATTGTATGATATAAAATATTCCAAAGATACTATTCTCCAGCGTTCACACTGTCACAATGAACAAGGAAATAAAAAAAAACATGATTGTGATGAAACCTGGACTGAAACTGAAAAAGCTATTGATACGTTGTCAGTTTTATGGAAAGAAAGCCAGCATTCAGCTATGACGATTGCAATAACGAACGCAGAGTTAAAAAGTTTCTTTCGTTTAAAAAATTTCAAAAACAAAAAGCAAAACGAAATGCGGAAAAAGTTGAGAATGACATTAGAAAAGAAAGAATTATCATGAAACAGCGTTTAAAAAAATCCTTGTTACATTATTTGTTTTGCATACGTGGCATACTTAATTTAATTAATTTTCATTAACATTAAATAATTTATTTCTTTTTCCTTAAAATCAATTCCGTTATATTTCACTCACCATTAGCTTATTTTGTTTACTATAAAACATTGAAAATAAATGTTAAACCTGATTTCAGTTCTTTTATTTTAATCTAAATATAACCTCTCATATCCGGACTTTGTAACCAATTCCTCATATCCGGAATGCATTATTAGTCCGGTTGTCAAGGATTTTATTGTAGTTATAATTGTGTGAGGTCTCAAATGCCGAAGGAGACTAAAGTGTCATTGTTCTTGGTAATGCCACTTTATAGTTAATAGTCTATAACTAAATAACTTCCGGACAGACTTCGTATAAATGCTACCATGTCTGCTCAGAGTTTACTTATTTTTGACTCCTAAGAAAGTTTCTACCAAGACAAAAGATTTCTTCAAAATTGAAGGACATACACACAAAAAAATACTTGTATTTATCGACTGTCGGTATGATTGCTAACATTGTAATGTCACAATTTTATTTTAAGGTTAGAATTAAATTGTTATATTTTGAGCTTGTCTAAATAAATAGATGTGTCAACCGGGATGACATTGTTTAGACTAATCTTACTGAAGCGCAAACATTTTGACAGAGCAGGCGTTATTCTTTTTTGTTCCTTAGCAGTTAGTCGCGCCCCAGTAGTATATCTTGAATGTAGTTGGTCGACACTCATGTTATCCCTACTGACACGTCAAGGTGTTTTGTTTGCAGAATCGGATACAGTGTGTTGGTGACTATGTTGGTGTCCTGTATCTTTCTATTTCAGTCTGTCCTCGCCTACTTAGAGGTCCGCGGTTATCTATGCTATAACAAATCCAAGAGACTCAAAAAGAAGATTAAATGTTGTTTTGTGTATGTATTCTGATTCAAGTATTTCTTGTGTGCAAAACGTGGCTTGTAAATCGATGTCTATTTCATATCGTGACACAAATACATTACACTGTAAATCATTAGCTAAAGGATATACCGAAAGTAAGGATTTCATTTGATGTTATATTTTCACTGTAAATCAAAAGTGTCGATAAAATTTAAATATACAGCACGAGACAAAAAAAATGAATGCACCCATAGAAAGTCAATATTTGTATTCTTCCCAAGACAAACGAGTAAAAGAATTTGTTTATTAATACCTTAATTCTTCGTGGCATGCTATAGACTCAATTCTAATCAGAGTCCTGACATTAACCCAATTGAAAACCTTTGGGCGATAATGGGCAAGTGTGCCCGTAATAGAAAGTTAACACAGATTAACTTTTTCGCGAATTAAAGAAATGCAGGAAAAATCTGGCGTAGGACGTTGACTTACTAAAGAATTTAGTCGATAGCATGCCATGAAAAATTAAGGCCGTTATTAAAGCAAAAGGTTTCCCAACAAAATACTAAATCATTTTTTGACCAATGTACATATGTATACCTGTATTAATACCCTGTATTAATAAACAAATTCTATTACTCACTTGTCTTGGTAAAAATACAAAAGATCGACTTTCTATAGGTGCATCCATTTTTTTTTACCTCGTATTGTATTTTTTTACTATTTTATTTTTTAACTATTTTTGTTTAATTTTTTAACTACTTTTTTTTTTTTTTTTTAACTTTTTTTTATTTATTTTTTATTATTTTATTTTTTATTTATTTTTTTATTATTTTACTATTTACATTGTTCGGACTGTTGTCCTCGTCTTTGCTGTCATATTCACGACATTTCGGTTGTTGTATGCTCTGACCTTCTTCAGGTAACTGGGATTTCGAAACGAACCCTCAGTGACACATGGCTCAGTGGATAAAAGCGTTGATTGAAGCAATCCAGTGGATTGACCCAAAGAGCTGTGAGTTCAATATCTGCCCGCTACACAGGTGAACAAAACTTGGAGATTTGAGTTAAAGAGAAATAACTGAAACTGGCGCGTGGAAATAGCAAAATCTACTCCGGTGGTTGAAATAAAGGGTTCGATTCGAAATTCAAATCACCTGGAGAAGGTCGGAGCGTGCAATGGTCGAAACGTCGTGAATATGACAACAAAGATGGAGACAATAGTCCGAACAATGAAAATTGTGTAAATAGTTACAATGCCACATCTCAGAAATATAGACAGATATTTTTTTTTTAAATACATACTGCTCAAGAAATGCTCTGATGTAATGTTAGTAATCTAGAAATGTGGGAGAGTCATAAATCTATCCGTCAATAGTAACATAAAAGAGAAAAAAAGACAGTTGGTGAATAATAAAAAGATCTGAACGACAGATAATCTTAGAATTCTCCTCTGACCACCTTGCCTTAAGAAAAATGGAAATGTGGTCAGACGATGAAGAAGACTTGGTTGATATCAGATTTTAATCAGTTACCACTACTCGGTTTAGAAATATCCCTCCTCTCAGCCTAATTGGACTAAACGAATTTGTTCATATTTTCTTGATATTAACATTAGTTTAGTAAGACACACGTCAAAATTGATGAGGGAATGATAGAAAGATGGCGTTCTTAAAGAGACTCCCTTCTTCTCGAGTTCTTCGATCAGAAGAACTTGAAAAATGAAAACTGATAGAAGAGAAAAAGAAGAACATCGCTTGGCATGAGGAGATGCGAAAATTAACAAAGAAATATCCACCCGAGGCCGGGCTTTTAATTTAGCGCATTTTGTTACAGTTCGCCTAATTTTTCTTTCGTGTTTCAATATAACAAGTCCCTCATTTTAGGATGAGAGAAAAATAAACAAGGCATATTTTTATATCCACCATGTTTGTTTTGTTATTCCATTGATGATATAAAGTATATCTATCTATCTATCTATCTATCTATCTATATATATATATATATATATATATATATTTATATATATATATATATATAGATAGATAGATCTATATATATATATATATATATATATATATATATATATATATATATATATATATATATATATATATATATATGAGGCGAGATGCATAAATTGTCGTCTAAATTACGTAGAAATGAAAATAACACTGACATCTCATTTTAACAGATATGTTTACCAAAATTAGGCGAAAATATCTTAAAATACTAACGAGTAAATTTATTCGATAAAATCGCCATTGGCTTCAACCAAGGCCCCCAGACAACTTCGGAATCTCCTTTTTCTCTTCTGGACGGTCTTCTTGCTTAAGTTGGTGAATGCTTCTATAATTCTTCAGTTCATCTTTGGTGTTACAAGGAGTTTTGTTGGTCTCTCGACTTACACATAATAATCCAGCGGGTTACAGTCTGGAGAGTTAGGTGGCCAGATGTAAGGGTTGATGTGGTCGCAGAATTTGTCTGACAGCCATGACTGGGTTCTCCTGCTTGTGCGACATGGTTCAGAGTCTTGTTGCCAGACAGGATCTTCCAGCAGGCACTCTCTTGGCACAGGGCCGCACTACCTTCTCAAGGCACTTGATGTAGGCCTCCGTGTTGAGTCTGAGGCCCCCACCAACTAATTCGAAAGTTCTTTTTCTGATCGAAACGATCAGAATGTGTTTTCCTAGCAGCCGTACTTTCGTAATCACCATTAGACTCATCCAACTCTTTCCAAATCCTATGCACTGTCCTCAATTGACACTCAAACACTCTGAAATGTTCGTATTGGAGCTAACGGTGCGAATGCCAAGCAGTACAAAATGCTCTTTCCAAATTCATGGTGCTCTTTTTCTCACAGATGGTGCCTAACTGACCCTACTATGTTGTGCAATCAACAAAATCAAAAACAAACAACGTGCATACACAAAATTAAAAATATAAATTAGTGACAATTTACTTAGAAGAGATGCAGGAGATTCCGAAGTCATCTGGAGGACGTCGTGGAAGCGAATGTCGATTTTATTGAATAAATGTACTCTTTGGAATTTGAAGATATTTTTCTGTAATTTTGGTAAATATATCTTTTAAAATGAGATGTCAGCTTTTTTTCACGTTTGCTAAATTTAGACGACAGTTTATACATCGCACCCTGTATATATAGAATTAGTGCGCACAGATACTACATGGATCCTTATTTACCTTAGTCGGACCATTGTCCTCATCTTCGTCGCCATATTTATTACAACGTTTCGGCCGTTGTACGCTCCGGCCTTCTTCAGGTGGTTGGAATGTAGAACTGAACCCTTTATTTCGCTCACTGGGGTAGACTGTTCTAGTTCCACGTGCCATGTCTAATGGATATCAGTTATCTGTTATCTTCTGCTTAATTCCCTCTCCAAGTTCTCCGCCGCCTTAACCAGGTATTGAACTCAAACTCCTTGAGGACACATGGCACAGTGGATAAAGGCGTTGATTAGATCCAGTGACGGCACCCAAAGAGTGTGCGTTCAATACCCGGTTAAGGCAGTGGAGAACTCTCAGAGGGAAATTAACAGGAGATAACTGATAACTGACATCCATTAAACATGGCACGTGGAACTAGAACAGTCTACCCCAGTGCGCGAAATGAAGGGTTCAGTTCGACATTCCAAACACCTGAAGATGGCCGGAGCGTACAACGGCCGAAACGTTGTAATAAATATGGCGACAAAGATGAGGACAATAGTCCGAATAATGTACATAATACCTCATCTCAGAAATATAAACAGATACTGAGAGGCCGAAAAGTTGTAATAAATATAGCGACAAAAATGAAAATAATCCGAATAATGTAAATAATGTACATAATACCTCATCTCAGAAATATATACAGATACTGAATGGCCGAAACGTTGTAATAGATATGGCGACAAAGATGAGGAGAATAGTCCGAATAATGTAAATAATGTGCATAATACCTCATCTCAGAAATATAGATAGATACACTGATCCTAGGCAAAAATGTCAATATTATTATGTTAGTATGTAATGATATTTTGCTTTTTTATGTGTGTGCAAAAGTTCCCAGCGCCCCAGAGAATAGCAAACTATTTTTTTTATGTTAAAAAAAACGCTGGAAAACATTTACATATTTTTATATTAAGCATATACGCCTAATATAAAAAGGTCAAACTAAAGCAGAAAATTGAAATTACAAAGAAAACAAAAGGATGTTTCCAGCTTTAATTCATGACTAAACGGTGCCTTTTGTGTACCGTGCTTTTCTCAAAATGGTCGATAATCATGAAGGTAGACATCGACGTTTCGCATTATAGCTGACGACGGAAGATCTGCAATATTTCGTAACCTAATACGATCATTAATGAGAATAGACAGTAAAAATATGTCCCTTGATATTAAGAAACTTAAGTTAAGATGGAACGGTCATGTCCCAGGCGTGTCAAATTAAAACATCTAAAGTTTGGTCACCAACTGGACAAAGACCGACATGCAGACCAGAAACCACCTTCTGGGACGCGAAACAACAGAGAGAGAGTAAGGCACAAAAGAGTGGATTAAGTGGAGGGAACTTAGTGCAGCCTGATATCCCAGTTGGGTTGGGGAAAAAAATAACAGAATTTATATCCGACTGTAGTACGTCACTAACAAGGCTTTTAAAAAAAAAGTTTTACATTTACTTATGGAAACGAATATAGTCAATGATTCAACCTTCGTCGTTCTTTTATTGTTTGAAAAGTCTATTTTCAACAAAAGTGTCACTAGAGAGGGACATTTTATTCATTACTAGCAGCCATACCCAGCTGAATGGAGCAAAAACAGCTGAATGGAGCAAAAACAGCATCATGTTTAGATGTAACAGAGTCTATCTTCTTCAATTAATTTAAAGTACTTTCATTAAAAAAACATTTTGAATTAATACAGTTACTGATATAACAGAAGTAGTCTGTATTTATTCAGTCGAAGTTAACCGAGGATACGAAGGGGAAAAACAGGCAACATGAAGACCCACTTCAGACCACACATTATTTTGGAATTTTTAAAATTCAATTTGTCAATGTGCTACCAGGAATGTAAAAGAGTATACATTTATAAAGCTATTGTTAAGTTTGATAAAAATTAGATGAAAGATCAACGAAAAATAAGAAAAAAACCTGTAAAAGTAGTCATTTTTCTCTATTTACGTAGGTTTTTACTATATGAGTGGACTCGATTATCATGTTAAATGACTGTTAAACAATCAACCGATTTATCTGTCTATATTTCAGAGATGAGATATTATGTACATTGTTTACATTATTCGGACTATTGTCTTCATCTTTGTCGCCATATTTATTACAACGTTTCAGCCGTGGTACGCTCCGGTTGGAATGTCGAACAGAACACTTTATTTCGCTCACTGGGGTAGACTGTTCTAGTTATCTCATGTTAATTTTCCCATCTGAAAGTTCTCCACTGCTTTAACAGGGTATTGAACTCACACACCTTGGATCCTGTCACTGGATCTAACCAACGCCTATATCCACTGTGCCATGTGTCCTTCACCTGTGTATGAATTTCTGGGTATTATAAACCTAATGTCTTCAGCAACCATTTTTACCAGTGCTCATATTTCAATTTTTTCTGTTATAATTTCAATTATTACCAGAGCTCATATTGCAACTTCGTTGTTATCGCTTTTCTCTGGTACTCATTATTACTGGTTCCTATATAGTATTCAATTCTATGCTTTGTCAGCTCAGGATATTTTTGTGGCCTACCATATGTGCTGATTCCTTAAGTTTACGAATTTTCCAATGGTGTTCCTTGTCGATGATCTCAACTCGATCCCACAGAGGGCGGTTATCTCCCTTCTCTCTCCATATGTAGTCAGCCACGCCCGATTTTTCCACTTCCCCTCATGTTACAGCTTTTTGGTGTTCTTGAAGCCTCACCTTAAGGGAGCGATCTGTCTCTCCTTTATATTTCGTTCCGCAGCTGCACGGGATAGCGTACACACAGTCTTTAGTCATGTTCTCCTATGGAGGGTTCTACTCGGGAGAGATATCTGCGAAGTGTCGTCAAGCTTTTGAAGGCTGCCCTGATGTTATATGGACCGAAGATCCTTTGTATTTTCTCTGATAAACCTTTACATAAGGCAGGCAGGCTGTTTTCTGAGTGTTTCTGAGCCCCCCTCCTCTTGTACCCGCCTATCCCAGTTTTGGGGGGCTGCTGCCATGTACTCAGGGTTGTTGTTACGTTGTAGGGTACTACTTATACAGACCAATTCTTTATCTAATGTCTCTGGGTCGCTACTTATAACTTTTGCTCGGTGTTGTAAGCAGCGGACGATCCCTTTCTTTACGCTGTATGGATGGTGGGAGTTGCAATTGAGGTACTGTCCGGTGAATGTCGGCTTACAATTGCTGGCTGCAATTGAGCGAAGTTTGTATTAGATTGCTTGAAAACTGAGGGAGTTTTCAGTTTAAAATTTGTGTTGAAATCGATTTGTATTGAAATCGATTTTTCGTTTTTCGCGGTTTTTCGCTAACCGCTCTGGCGTAGAAATAAAAATGAGGTATCGTTGAGCTCGTCAGGATATAAGTAATCTACATACCGAGTTGGAACGAAATCGGGGGAAAAAAGTTGAATTTATCGATTTTTGATCGGATTTATCGTTATTGAATTTATCGATTTTTTACGCTAAGAACCTACATCTTACATTGTACAATGTATATGCCAAATTTGGTCAAAATCTGTTGGATGGATCTCGAGTGAAAAGGTATCAGACAGACAGACAGACAGACACATAGACATCCTCTGTTTTATATATAGAGATTTAAAATGGCCATATTTAGAACAGTTTCAAATTCTCAGTTAAAGTTATTTTCTGTTTTTTAGGTGTGATTCAAAGGGAAATTTATATTTGACGAAATGCCGGAAACTTTTTTTACTTGGTATCATCACGAGCAAGACCGCACATCCACTAACAAGCAAGGGTTTACAGGGTGTGTAGAAATTAGGAACAGAAACATTAGTAATGAAGAGAAAGAAAAAAAGCAATCAGGAGGGCAGTGGAGAGCGATTGACATTGAATTTAATATTTTGCAGATCAGAGTTGGCTGGAAAGCACGGGGCTGGGAGTGGTTTCCACAAGTGAGAAGTGCGAGATAAGAAACTGTTAGCCTAGAAGTTACGTCTACATCTAGCTAGCTCAAGAGTAAATGGATGAGATCTCGCGGCCAGTTTAGTATTGCGCTTAAATTCATACAGTCCAGGTACCACAACGAAGAGATAATCGAAGCAATTAACATGAAAGTATATTTATTTTTTTAAAAAGGGTGGGGGGGACAAAGAGGCAACCTTACGTAGGTGGGCAAGTGACTGAGGCCGAGCAGCCAGATCAGGACCAATAATGTTGCTGATTCTTCTTTGGATCTTATCGAGGAGCTCCAGGGAAAATATCAGGGACACCGGACCATATATGGCAGCAATATTCTAATCATGGACGAATGGTAGACTTATAGACATTCAAGATATATTCTCACTCGAACCGACTTTCCTAGCAGCTAATCTGGCGATGGATTCAATATAGTCTTTCCACCCCATGTCAGCTGAGAACGTCAGCTCGAGAAGGTACAACATGTCAGTTTCTCTGAATGATAATATCAGCCATACTGATGGAAGGCAGAGAAGGGTCTCTTAGATCATTAATGGAGAGCAGTTTAATTTTGGAGGCGTTAAAATAGACAAGCCAATTTTTACTCGGTTAACGACGGTCTTGATGGGGATTTGCACATCGGCAGCCATTTTGGCCTCTTGTCTGACTGATCACCTTTACTATCGACGAAGGAATAAATGGCAGTGTCCTCAACGTAGATGCCAAGTTGAGAGCGATGATGTCATCAGGACGGTATAGGACCTTACCACCCCAGACACAAACGCAGACACTCATATATACAGGTTGTTCTTAAAATTAAACCAGAAATGAATTAGTATCTCTCTATATTTCTGAGATAATGTATTATATACACTATTTACATAATTCGGACTATTGTCCTCATCTTTGTCGCCATATTTATTACAACGTTTCGGCCGTTGTACGCTCCAGCCTTCTTCAAGGTTTGGAATATCGAAATGAACCCTTTATTTCGCTCACTGGGGTAGACTGTTCTAGTTCCACGTGCCATGTTTAATGGATGTCAGTTATCAGTTATCTCCTGTTAATTCCTCTCTCCAAGTTGTCCACAGCCATAACTGGGTATTGAACACACACTCTCAAGGACACATGGCACAGTGGATAAAGACGTTAGTTAGATCCAGTGACAGGACCCAAAGCTATGGGTAATTAGCTGGGCAGATTAGATTCTATAACCTTGGAAAACGACAAAAACTGCGGAGAAACCTTTGGGAACCTTGTGGCCTACTGTGCACCAGTCCTCTGTATTCAGTTCGTAAGCTGAACGTCAGCCGTAGACCGGGAAAACGGAAACTATATTGTTTGTTAGAGAGTAGATCTTGGGAGGTAAGGTGCTTAACCACTTCGAATGCTTTGCCTGAGAGTGGTAGGAGACTAATAGGACTGTAGTTAAATGGGTCAGAAAGGAATCCAGATTTCTTAAATACAGGTACAACAGATGAGAACTTCCAACATACGGCGTGATCAGAGTTTCCAGGAAAGCAGTGCTGCGTAAAGCGACAAGAGTCAGGGATGGAAGTAAAACAGAGATCGAGAAGGGAAGCTTTGCCGTCAGGGTTACTGGCGAGACGTGTAGGATTGTCGGCCACTTGCGTGAGGGATTGACTGATTTAAAAGTTAAATGTTTAGATGCCAGCATCCCGCGGCCTCTTGGTTACTCCTGCCTCTGCGTCTGTGGAAATTCTGCGGCAAGTAAGAGCATATTCCTCCCTCCACTGGGATAGCACGCGAGGTGTGGGGACCGCGTGTGAAGTTCAAACTCCCTTGTTACTCCGTTTCAAGAATTCGCCGCCGTTGAGAGAATCGGGAATGGCTGTCGCTCGTTTCAGCATTGGCGACGGATTTTGTTTTGATTGTTTATGGTCATGTTGAGTTATGTTGGTAAGGAAAGGGATTAATGTAATAGTAGCAGATGGTTATCGTATGTGACATGGACAGTCGGATCTGGCGCAGACTGCAACATAATGTGGCCTCAGGGTTGCCCTCCGGAGGTGCGTGCAGGGCCACCGTTCCATGCGCGACATGGCACTGCAAGAACCAATTATCCAACAGGAGATCGGAACAGCCTCTCAAGAAGCCACGCAAGTGTTCGGGCTCCTAACTACCAGTGGGGAACAGCAACCAAAAAAAACTGCCAACCCGGTACCGTCAGTAAGAAGAGAAGTTTTGCCATAAACCGCACACATCACAAGAGATTCACGACAGCACTACTACTAAGGCCAGAGAAAAAGAACGTACCCGGGAAACCCTTCCTAAAGAAGAAACAAGGGATGTACCTCTACTCCTATTCAAGAGAAACGGGAGCAGTACTAACCGGACAATGGGAAAATCTGTTTACTCCAATTAAAAAAAAGAATAAAAATAAACAAAAACAACACAAACAACATTCATGACGTCATAGTTAATCTCTTTGTGCACATAAAATAAGCCTTGGACAAAGGTATGGAAAATTAGGAATACTTTTAATGCGTTCCAATATATTATAATCATATCAATAATATAATGGCATCGTACGCTTTAGATTTATTCATGGGTAAAAGTTTTAAAAAACGAAAATTCTTTTGATACAACTTTATAAGTACTACTACAGCAAATACCACTATTACTAATACTACTACTAATAATAATAAGAGTGGAGTCGTAGTTATGCTTGATATGTGAGTTTTGGATAAAGATGTTTAAAATGAAAATAGTTTTGATACACAATGATAGTAATAACACTAATAATAATAATAATGATATGTAAAGACATTTCTCTCTAAATGTTTGTATGAAAGAAGCTATGAAGCAATGGACTGTAAAAAAGGAAAAGAAAATTCATTTGATACATTTCATGTCGGTAATTTTTTTAATGCTGATGAACGCAATTGCTTCCCCTCTACGCACCATTCTTTAAGACTCCAGAGATTTATTCCTGTTCAAAATCCATTATTCTTTTGAAATGAGTGCTTGTTCAATGTGCCAATAATCGGTGCTTTAATGTATGTTCTCTACACCAAATGGCACTTTAACACCGCCAGATGATGTGCACCGCTTTAAGCTGAAGCTTTATAAAATCATTATAACTTCGATGTTAATAGACTAAGACAGGGAAGAGAATCTCATCATAAAATATAAAATATTTCACCGATTTTATATTGTGATAGAAACCTGCGAACATAATGGCTGGCATTTATAACCTTTTGAATATTATGAAATCCGGTCGGAGAAATGGACAAAATTCGTTTTAGGAACTTTTATCTGGAAGACAGGCTTTGATTCTTGATAGTTTAATGTAAGGAGGATATATGGCCTCTCATATCAATCTTTCAACTTTCCTTTCAGAGTCATCATCAGGTTTTTGAAAAAAAAATTGTCCATGTATTTTCTGAATTGCTCTGATCGAAACAAATTGTTAGCGGTTGTATCATCAGTGCAGCAGCAGCTATTTAAAGGCGCACATGGTTTATTGGCTTGGCTATGACGGAATTATTGTTACTAGACATTTTTAAAAATATAATCAATTTTGATGATGAGGTTAATTTCTTCTGAGCTGAACATACAAACGCATGGCTTCATTGTTAAATATAAAACCAGCGAATATCAATTTTGTTTGCCCAGTTTTGATACAAATTCGTTTTTAACTAAGAACTGCGTTTTTTGTTTTTTTTTAGTAAATGCTTACCAGCTGCTAACAGTTAATTTTACATTAGCTATCGATCTCATAAGGGAAAAAAAACGAAATAGATACGTATAGCGAAAGACCACTTCTTTCCTTCCGGGTATTCGCAGAAAGCTGTAGAATGGATTGGATGAAGGTTTCTGTCTAATTTCGTTAAGCTTTTCACCCCAAGCAAGGCGGGAGTGTCACTAGCACGCAAGGCTTACAGAGAGTGGGAGCAAGAGTAAAGAGGCGTGATAGAGGAAAGGATGAAGAGAAGGACGGTGAATAGATCAAGGCATCTGGAGATGTCGATTGACATTGCATTTGAATAGTTGGAGATTATAGCTATCACGAAAGTAAGTAATAGAAAGCGAGTTCCACAGACAGGAAGTGCGAGACATGAAGCTATTGGAGGAGAAGAAACGGCTACATTTAACCGTTTCGACAGTCAAAGGGTGGGACTGAGATGCCAATCTAGTGACACGTTTAAATTCACGCAGTTTGGAAACTAGAGAAAGTAGCTCGTAGGAGCAGTTACCCTGAATGTATTTATAGAAAAGACAGAGGGAGGCGAAGTCACGTCTGTGAGAGAGCGACTGTAAACGAGATGCCTGATCAGGGCCAATCACATTGCATATCCGTGTCTGGATTTTGTCGAGGACCCTAAGACGAACAGCGAGGGATCCAGACTATATATGACAGCAGTATTCCATGCAAGGGCAAATGGTTATAGATTTGAAGGTTGGACTCGGGCAAGAAAAACTTTCTGGCGCGACACAAAGAACCAACTCTCCTTGCAGTAGATGAAGCTATTGATTCAATGTATTTGTTCCATCTCAGATCAGCGGACAGTGTGAGACCAAGGAATCGCAAAGAGGTGTTCTCGAGGAGTTGAGCATCAGACATTCTAATGGGAGAGAGGGAAGGTTCATTGTGGTGGGTAATAGGGAGCAGTTTTGTTTTTGAGGCATTAAAGTTAACCAGCCATCTCCTGCCCCAGTCAACAACCGATTGGAGGGCCTAAATGATTGCCTTCAAGAAAAAAATCGAAATGTAGCATCGTCTAGAGCCAAAAAACATTGCCTGTATGAAGACCGTATGTTCGTCATGTGTGAAATTATTGGCCAATCATCTTCTAATATGAATTATTAGAAGATGATTGGCCAATAATTTCGCATATGACGTACATGACGATCTCTGGATTCAAACTGGAAATACTTTTCGACGCTTCCATGAAATTATTCCGCCTAATTCGAAATCTTCATTGACTCGTAAAAATGCTTACTGCAGGTCATATTGAAAAAGTACGGAAAACTACCACAGTCACTTATTGTATTCACATCTATTTCTCAGGTAGATGCAACAGAATCGAACCAAAACAAGGAATTTGTTTAGGGGGGTGTGCATAAAATCTTCAATGAAAGTATCTTAACCCTGACACTGGGTAGCGTGTAAATAAATTTCTGTGATTATTGAACAACATTTCTGTCTGATTTTAAGATCCTAGAAATAAAAAAAACGGTCAAATCCAGTCACCAGAAATTCGCTAACCCGGATGTTTATCAACCTTTTTTCGGTTTACGTAAAGCCGAAACATTTTTGGACTTTGTAAGAATGATTATTTTCTTACGTGAATATTACATTAACAATTTTCAAAAAAAAATATGAGTCCTACTATTTAACCCATAGCTGAGGAGTCAATGGAGTTATAGCTTTCCCAATAGTATTTGCGCGTAAATAAATGCAACGAACGCAACTAGAATTCGAACGCACCTCTCCGATTTTTCAATTCATGTTGCAATACACTGCACAAGCAACATGTCGTTAGTTTTACAACGAGAACCAAAAGGCCAATTTTGTATCATTGTCCAAATTGCAAGTGAATCAATAGAAATATTAACCAAAATCAAATATCGAGATATCTACTGTGTAACGAAGGAAAATAATTTTCTAATTATTGCTGTTTGTTGGAAGAAACAGGAACTGAGGCCGCCATATTTAAACAATGCAATAATGAGATTAGTAATTTTTTTTTTATTTACATAATATAAATATAAAGTATATAATAAAGACAAAATGTAGACATAATATAATATTATAATGATAATATAAACTATGAAACTAATAATAAAATATTATTCACACGTAAGGAAAGCATTTTGGCATAAGCAACCCCAGATGTTCTTTCATATCATTTATCGACAAACGATTGTTAAAGAACAAATGTGTAGCATTCTTCAGACAAAAGACGATAGGTTTATCTTTCTCTGAATGACTACGAAACATCAATAAATGATCGAATCATCAAAAGAATATTTGGATATTTATACTTTCCTTTACGATACATACATACATACATACATACATACATATATATATATATATATATATATATATATATTTATAATATATATATATACATATAATATATATATAATATATATATATATATATATAATATATATATGATATTGAGCACTTTAAGCTATAAGTATACCATACCTTAAAACTATTTTTATCATATATATATATATATATATATATATATATATATATATATATATATATATATATAATAAAAATAAGGTATTGTATATTTTTGGGTTAAAGTGCTCAATATCAGGGCTAGAGCATATGTAAATATACAAGTGGACATCGAAGTCAAAACGCAGAGGAGACAGCCTGTTTCATGCTTAAATGCAATCGATAACTTAGCTAGACTCAGTCACTGATGCATTCGTTCGTACCCCATCTAATAACACAGTTTTACACAGACACCATAATTCCTCATTTACTCTAGCAATCTTTACTCATCTCATATGTAGTCTTTTTGGAGGGCTGGATTGATCAAACATTTAAACGAAATAATTCCCCAATGTTAATGATATAAAAGTATTTACACAACTAAATAAAACTACTGTCAGTAAGGGGTATCCTACACAGTCTAATCATGGCGATGATGAAAGTTAACTGAACGAAAAATACTTTGGGATTGATGAAATACATTTCATGCAACCGTTCCACAATCACACGCACTATCATTGACACTAACAATTACAAAAATTCACCCACGAAACGAAAGATATCCCACAGTTTGACTTGAAAACTGCGATCCCTGTCACCTAGATTAGGGGGTGAGGGGAAGAAGAATAAATCAAAGATAAAAATGAGGGCAAAAATAAAAGGGGCGAGACCATCCATATCCTTGCTAAGTTAAATTCAGCGGCTTAAACCAAAAGGAAATGACCTACGCTAAACTGGGGTGACAAATGTTTAATCCAGTAGCAAATATCCTTAATACTTGCCCACCTCCTAGTGCCCCTCTAAATTAGCCCCTGTCAAGTGAACCAAACGCAAAATATTCACCCACCTTTCGCCGATTTTTGCTGAACAGAGTTGCTTCCTTTCCGCTCTGATTTGACTTTAAGCTGGTGCTTACAGAATACAATTAGTTGAGAAGAGGAACACTTCTTATTCCCATAAAACTTCTGTCGCCTTGTCCAAAT
Organism: Acanthosepion esculentum; assembly: GCA_964036315.1. Classification (NCBI taxonomy): domain Eukaryota; kingdom Metazoa; phylum Mollusca; class Cephalopoda; order Sepiida; family Sepiidae; genus Acanthosepion; species Acanthosepion esculentum. Next base: position 14,169,061 of record OZ038482.1, on the reverse strand, counting down.
CACGATTCTTATAATGCCATACAATCACAAAAAACATAGTGTTCATTTCTTTTCAGCTGAGGCACAACATTGCTACAAATGGAACTGATTTCGAGGACAATAAAACTTTCCGCCCTGGATGTGAACCATGTAGCCTTCAATCAGTTTGCACAATAGCCATTCGATGTAATAGTAAAAAAAAATGTGCCCCAAGGGCTCTACCGACCCACTGCAGCGCACAAATTTTGGCGTAACTTCCAGCCTCGCTGCACAGAACTTGCGTAACACCAGCCAGGTTATTGCCTCGTCATTACTGAGACACCTTAACCCGGACGCTCAAGGTTACAGAGAGCAAAATTCCAACCAAGCTCATCCCTTAGATTATCTGGAACACCCCCTGCACTAACACACGATATAATGCCTTAGGAGACAACAGTCGTGTCTCGGAGAGGCCTGCCTTAACCCGTGTAAAGCCTTTCAGAGGAAGTCGATATTCGAGATAGAAGAAGCACTCAGCTTAACGATTACGGCTGGCCTCCTCCTCACCGTCATGCACACTTCTCAAAAACGGAAATGCTTTCTTAGCGCCTTCTCCCCCCCCCCCACCGAAGAGGTCATTACTCTCATTTTGCATACACATTCGATCCAGAAACTTGAGTCGCAGCGTCTGTTGACGAATCTCAACACTGAGCATTCATCGCCCTCTCTCGGAACCACAGATAAACTGCAACTTCGTTTTTTTCCATGACTTCTAACCAGTTCTATTTCAACTGGGTGCCGAAGCCAAACAAGATACCGAGTATCTTGAGTTGCTTTTAGGTCCAAGTGAAGGACTCAGGAAGAAACTCCACTACACGCACCCAACCGTAACTTGTCGCGAATTGTCTTGACTCCTGTTACTGTCTCATATCTGCTGGTTTCCTTCCCGACTTCGTCAATCCCGGCGTTGATTTCATCGAACGAGGTCACATCGTCGGTATAGTCGCAATATCTGGCCGCGGGGATCGCACTGTTGTTGGGGGTAATCCCATGTTGGATCGAATTCGCTTTTAACCTGCAAAGGAAGTTTACGTTATTCGGACTATTGTCCTCATCTATATGTAGTCATATTTATTACAACGTTTCGGCCGTTATACACTCCGGCCTTCTTCAGGTGGTTGGAATGTCGAACTGAACCCTTTATTTCGCTCACTGGGGTAGACTGTTCTAGTACCACGTGCCATGTTTAATGTATGTCAGTTATCAGTTATCTCCTATTAATTCCACTCTCCAAGTTCTCCACTGCCTTATCCGGGTATTGAACTCACACTCTTTGGGTGCAGTCACTGGATCTAACTAACGCCTTTATCCACTGTCCCTCAAGGACACATGGCACAAGAAATATAGACATATTGACAAAGGAACTGATAAAACTTTTCAAAGATCACAAGCTAAATAATGCCACTACCAACAATTCTGAAGTGATCAACTTTCTCAATATGATCTTTAACTTGAATAATAGGCATTACAATATATATACCACAGATCTATCTAATCATCGATGCGTCAGTAAAGAATCAAACGACCATCCCGTCCTGGGTATGACGATAAACTACGCCCAACAGCAAAACCTCTGATCAGGAGGCTTTGAGGAGCGTGGGACCACTTCTTAATTTCTGGTGTTCCCAGGTCCACCCTGACCGGGGGTGGTAGCACCTGTTATGGTCCCAGCTATGGGCAAATACTTAATCCCGAAACTGAGGTGAAAAGCATTTTTGAAGAAAACCTATTGCCAACAATACGTTTTTGAAACAAATATTACCAGCAATACATTTTTTTAAAATTATATTAGCAGCTAAACATTTTTGAGGAAAAACATATTACCAGAAATAGATTTTTGACAAAACAAAAATATTACCAGAAAAAAAAGTAGTCAGCATTAAATGATCCATTGAGGTTGATATGCCGTAAAACAAACCAAACCACCATCATAAAATTTTAGATAATTTGCATAACTCAGTTGAAGTTAGTTAATGTATCAGTTCCAGCAATAAGGACATTTTTAGTAATAATAAAATTAAATATTTAAAAGCATTAGAACTAAGCAACAATAAATAAATTTAGTAGTATTTATAAAAAACAAACAGGATAAAAATGAACAGAAATATTATTTGGTTTAATCATCCTTTTAATTGTAATGTTCAAAGGAATATCGGAAGATTTTTTCTAAATTTTATTCATAAGCACCTTACTCATTAACCAACACTAAAAAAAGATTTTTAACAAAAATAATCGATATCCCAATATAACATTTCATTAAATAAATATATTTCCAACAAAGACAACGTTAATGTTTTTAAAATAATTTAAACTGCAAAAAATATGATCTATCTCTTAAACGGTCAATGTATGACGGAGAATATTGCTTAGCGTTAAATTTTATTTTGGTTCCGATGTAAATCCATGGAAATTTCGTTTCTACCATCATTGAATGACTTCAGGCAATAAAAATACATAAACAACACTGCCCCCTCTAAATATTCCTAACAATAAACGTATGGTGGTAATTATTATTACGTGAAATAGTGTAGCTAAATCAAAGTCTATAATGGGAAATCCAATAGCTCTAATTTAGGTCTTGTTGAACAATTAGTTATTTTAAGTGTTATGGTCCAAGAGTAGGACCAAGGAAGAACAACACGAACACAAGAGTAGAAATAACAAAGATATATTACACTGAATAATAATACAAGATGTGGAAAGGTGTTAGTATGACTGTCAGTCTGGTTTGGAGTGAACTACTATTGGCTCGACTCGATTCTGTCTCGATATTTAACAACCCTCCCACGTGGGTCGAATGTGGTACAAGGCCGGCTTAATGTGGGTTCTCCGAGCCCGTAGGCTCGGCCAAAAATATATCTAATGTCTACCTCCCCGGACGAAACTTTGCGCTTCGGCAAAGCCTCGTCCGGGTTCCTCTCTGCCAAAGCAGAGAGTTCGACATGAGTCGCAAACAGTCAAAGACTGCTCACGACTCGATTCCGTCTCGTCCCTCTCTCTTGAGAGGCGCAGTATTCATAGTGTCAAGAAGAGTTCACTCTGTCGTTATAGGTAAGGTCCCATAACATTAAGACACTTAAATAACACTAGCTTATTAAACAAGAGAAATGAATTGATGGTTACATGCAGGCATAAAAATAAATATCTACTGGCATACGTTGATCCAGATTAATTTTAATGTAAATTATATGTTTTTTGTAAAAGAACAAGTAATCTTTCTCTATGTTTAATATAAAAGATTAATATTTACAACTCTGAAATTATTATTATGCGGGATATATATATACATATATATATATATATATATATGGAGGGGATAAATGTGTGTGTGTGTGTGTGTGTGTGTGTGTGTGTGTGTGTGTGTGTGTGTGTGTGTGTGTGTGTGTGTTTAGATGATGTTTTATTATATTGGGTTTTTGGTTTTTAATTAGGATGGCTTCATGAATTTGCAATCGTTTTTTTGTAATTGTTTTTATAGTGATTTTGGTGTTGTTATTTAAGATGTTTCTTATTTCGGATGTTTTGAATGTGTTACTAATGGTGTAGTATGTTGTTACAAGATGATTTTTTTATGGCGCTGGTGTCATTGAGGTGGTATGTGAGCCTACGTGAGAGGGTTGTGGTTGTGTTTCCGATATATATATATATATATATATATATATATATAAGAAAGAACGACAAATATATATATATATATATATATATATATATATATATATATATATATTAACATACAACGTGTGTTAGCACGTGCGATACCCTGTCTTCATCAGCCGCCGACCAGGGATGATCTCACGGTTTCGGTGGCTATGGCGGGACCGCCACCCCAGGCGCCACCAGCAGCGTTTGCCACCAGGCAGAGTATGAAGAAAAGCTAATTGACCGTTCCTCTCTGTAAATTATCGTAATGAAATAAATAAAACGATTGTTCCTCTTTGCAGCTTCTGTCCATAATGAAAGTTCCTGAACGCGTTTGCCGTTATTGACGCGCTCGTAAAAATCGTCATAGACGACTACGCAAATATTTCACTTGCGCATGTTAGGTCGTGATATTGCGCGCATAATATTTTGGTAATCTTTGTTCTGATCGTAACTTTCCTTTCTGGATTTGTCGTCGATTTGGTCATTTTCCTCTTTTTTATCTTTCATTTCCATTACTGGTCCAAACCACTCAAAGCAAACGTCGTATATTATTCTACAAAAGGAACTGATCTGTTGCCCTATGTGACCCCTAAGATTGTTATTAAGGATAAAAGAAAGCTCTTTGTCAAGATTTGTCCAATATATATATATATATATATTAATAAAGACATTTGGGTCACTAACACACTAAAAAGAGAATATCTCATATTGAGAATATTTAACGTCGAAAAACATAAGAATAAAATTAATTATTTTTGATATGTCGAAATTCCCACGCTTTGCCTGATGAATTTTTTGCTTTGTTTTCATAAATCTTTATTTGATACAATTTTGAAACTGGGGAAGAAGTTTTTCTTTCGAACATTATAGTTTATAAACAATGAATTGTCTGCATCATTTTGATTCGTAAGATTAAATTTGTGTTGAGACTTTTGGAAGAGGAAAGTTACAGAATCTTTATTTTCTATATTGGCAAATATTGATTTTTTAAAATCAGAATTTGTATTACTGCAATTAATGTTTAATTTTCAATGAATTTAACTTAAATTAGAGAATTGAAGATTGCAAGAAAAATATGGCTTCCAAAGCAATATCACAAATCGATATTGCTAGAGTTGATAGTGTTCTCTTTAAAATGATTCAGTAAAAATTGTTAGCTTCGTTATGGTTTAAGTCCAGAGAAGAATCGAGACCGAGAATCGTTCAGAATTCCTTCTTTCAAAGAATAAGATAATCATATTGGAAAATTCTTCAAAAGTTTGACAACCAACATATTTGTTTTATTCAATAGACTCTATGGATTTCTATTGCACAATCATTTTCCACATTTTGAAAGCCCATCAACCGAATAAAGTACACCGTATACTCACGACAGTCTAGATTGAAAGTCAAGGTTTATTGAAGATTACGAAATCAGACGACATGCATCTTAGGAACGCCGAAGTAGTGCACGCGAGTACGTTAACAACAATAATAATAATAACTAGAAAGACCTTTGAAAACATAGTTTTCCAATTTAAATTTTTTGATGAGTCTTAAGAATTAAGATTCATCAGAAAATTTAAGACAATGATTGAATAAGCTTACGTGGAGTTCTAGTATTATAAAATATCCGTAGAAATTCCCTTATCGCGTTTTTAAATATTTGAGATTAACAATGTTAACAAAATATGGCAATAACAATCACAGATATAAATGCTGACCGTTATTTTAAGAAGTGGATACAAATGAAATGATTTGAAATTGACAACTTTTTTCCATTTAACGAAAACAGCCGTTAAACACTTCTATCTCGCATTCTTTCTTTCGTTCAATCATTTTCTTCCTGAAACCAAGTAGTGTTATTCTCTCTTTCCACGTGATCAAAACGGAATAGTCCATTATTTATGAGGTATTGGCAGGAAAGGTTAAACAGTCTTTATCTTCCCTTATTTTTTTCTTTCAATCCAAATTTCAGTCTTACGAAAATTTCTCTTAATAATTTCGAAATAATTCAGCGGACAGTGTTATATTATTAAATTTATGGTAATTGGACTATTGGCGATTGCTTACCTGGTTTCTGTTGTTCAATACTGTGCGTCAGAAAAAACGCTGCTTTTATTGCAGTTTTCATCATTCTCGGTCTTTTGGCTAAAATCAAAGTGTAGTACGTGGTCTTATCAGCTTAATCTTATTCTCCCCCTAGACTTCTTTCTTCCCTTCATTCATTTTCTCAATGACACTAAGTAATGTTTTTCCTCTCTTTTCACACAATCAAACGTGGAATAGTTCATTATTTATGAGGTATTGACCAGACGTAACGGTCGTGCTAACTAAGTGAAGATGAGACAAGCACAGCAACAACAATAATAATAATAACAACAATAATAATTGTAGAGAAAAATAGTGATGAGGGGGTAAAAAAAGTGCAGTGCAGTGCTCGCCGGCAGGCCAGCTATCGCTTCTTCTTCGGTCGCCTCAAGGAAATGGATTGCGTGACTCCCTTTCTCAGCCGTTACACTGGGCAGTTGTGAAACAGACACCAGCTCAGTCGCGCCTACTTCGACTTCCTCTTTGTCCGTCTGTCAATCCGTACGTCCAGCTCTATTGCACGCTGTCCACCGAATGACTCTGGTCCTGTTGTGCTGCTGGCACCCTTCTTTTTATGCTATTCCGATACGGCCAAAATTTGCATGTGTGCAAATGTCGTCTCATTTTGGACAAGATATGCGCGCATAAAATGTGTCTTCAATAGCGGCCATATTTCTTTTTGTCATCACTTTACAGGCAAGACACATTCGCGCTCGTTTCGAATTCTGAGGTATGTCATGTCTTTCGTCACAATAATAATAATAAGAAGAAGAAGAAGAAGATCAACAAGAACAACATCAATAGCAACAATGGCGGCGATGACGTCAACGTCATGTACAAACGCCTCGGTTTCGAATTATTGATTTTTTCATAGGGATCGCTCCAAGCAAGTCAGTAAAGCCACTAACACACAGAAACATTAGAGATGAGCAAGAAAAGAAGAGAGTAATTAGAAGGGCAGTAGATAGCGATTGACATTGCATTTATGTTTGTGCAGATTTATGTTGTTGCAAAGCATGGAGCCGAAAAGGAGTTCCACAAGCGAGAAGTGTGAGAAAAACTGCTAGAATAGAATTTACGGCTATAACCAGCTTGATAAACTGTAAATTGATGAGATCCCGACGCCAGTCTAGTGCTACGCTTAAATTTTTAAAAAAAGTTCTAGACACCATAGCGAAGAGCTCATTCGAAGAAATATCGTGAAAGTGGTTATAGAAAATGTATAGAGAGACAACATTATGGCGGTGAGAAAGTGACTGGAGCTGAGCCACCAGATCAGGACCTATAATATTGCAGATTCTTCTTAGGATCTTATCAAGGCGTTCAATGTAAATAGCAGGGGCAGCGGATCATATCTGGCAGCAATATTCTAACTGAACAGTAGACTTATAGATATGTAAGATAGATTTTGGAGGGAAAAATTGTTTCGTCTCGCCCGATATAGTGAACCGACTTTCTTAGGAGCTGACCTAGTTTCGTGACGCCAACGAACACTCGTTGCCACTTCTGTGGTGTCAACGAATACTCGTTGTCATTTTCGTAATACTCGTTGTAGTAGAGACTTTGTAATCGCAGATACAACTATAGTACGCCGTTGAACAATACTGGCGTCAGACGCCTTCGAATATCACTCGCACTAATAGTACTTGCTCGATAATACTCGCTCGAATAGTAACCACCGAATAGTAATCCTAATACGAATATGTATAGTGATTTGAATAGAGAAATGGTATATTGAATAGAGTAGAAAAAAGCGGTCCGTACAGTAATAGAGGATAGACTAGAAATAACGATCAATTAGACTTACGCTACCTTCCATATATGCGTTACCTCTATGGTCACGTGGTCTACTTAATTCAATAATGGGATCGTCTGTGTTTGTTCTCTGGTGATCTATGTCAAACTCAAGTGTCGGCAGCGACACTTTATTCCTATATAACACCTAGCAATGGATTCAATATAGTCTTATTATTTCACATCAACAGAGAACAAGAGCCCGCGAAAGTGCAGCAAGTTACTTTCCAGGAGGATAGCATCAGCCATGCTGATGAAAGGTAGCAAGGAGTCTATCTGATGATGGAGATACTGTTAAGATATGGTAAGAGCAATGTCTGTCTTAGCGACATTAAAATTTCATCTCAGAAAAGAAAAGGTATGTTAAAGTCATGAACATAAGCACGAGTACACAAATATTAGAGGCGAGTTTCGAAGGTCTGTTGGGGTCTGCACATATACTTCGGAAAGCGCTGAAGCGTTAACGGAGATTTGTTCTCATTCAATAATCCGAGATATTCACTCGTTGCTTCTGATGTGAAGATGCAAATGCCTGAAGAAATATTATTATTAATAATAATAATAATGACAGTAGCAATTAAAGCTTGAGTTTCAAACGCGTCACCCAATCTTTGTCAGAAGACCAGATTCCGTTATCATAAAGAACAAGAAGTTAACTTGTCAGAAAGTGAATGTCATTATTCGAGTATCCCACAGAGTAGAAATAAAATCAATAATTGTCAAGACTGAGACTGAACATAATGTATGGAATATATTGGTGACAATTATCCATTATTATTGATTTCAAAGAATCGAATAAAAATCGAAAGACCTGGAAAAATAAAGACCACCCACACATTACTATAAACAGTTAGGATAACTAAAGGAGAACTCTGAATAATTGAGGATACTATCTATGGAGAATCATGATCGCCGACACCTTGAAGGGACATGATACATAGAAGATGTCACTTAGTGTCCAGTATACGGCACGGTGGAGTAATGGATAGCGGCTCGAATTGAGGAATCAGGGAACCGAGTTCGAATTCCAGTCTAATCCATTACATTCACTTACGTGCTAATGAATCCTATTTTTCTCCCCCCTCCCGTAAATAGCAGAACAGACCGTGTTCTATAGCCTTGGATGGCAACCTACTGCGGGAACAAAAATATGTCTCGTCAGTCATGTATCGAAAGCGTGTATTAGTAAACCCTAACTGGTACGTCACCTGTTCACAACACACAATGAGGGAATAATAATAATCATCATTTTCAAGCACCTCTTAAAATTTCCCTGGCATAAAAATTGTCTTCTGTTCTTTCAATCAAACAAAAAGAGCTTGTTATCACAGCACGTTTTTAAAATTCACTGAATGATTCAAAAGTAGAATAATGTTTTTGTTTGAAATATTTTCTTTCATATTTTAAAAAAATCAAATGATCCGAAAAATTATATGCTAACCTGTCCACCACGTATATAAATTTATTACGTCTGTGTTATATACCGTACCTATGAACACTAATAGGTATGTACCAATCCTAATAAATACGTTAGACACTATTGTAAGTGGGCGTAATATGCTAAGTAGTCCACCACTAGCAGTAGTTTACCTACTTCACGCCGCTGGCGAGTATTTTATTTTGTTGATGTTTTAAGGATTACCATTTCATTTCCATCCTGCGTTTCGGTTATTCCTCATTCAGTAACCTTTTCTAGGTTACAACAGTCTGTCATGATGAACCGTACTTACTCTTTTCTCGAAGCAAACAATATTCTTCCTCTGGAACAGAAGGGATGCCGTAGAAGTTCATATGGTTGCAAATATCAACTACTGATAAATAAAACGATCCTGGAAAATTGCAGGAAAAGATCTAGAAATCTTAACACAGCATCGATAGATTACAGTAAAGCCTTTGATAGTGTGTCACACACTGAATCCTTAAGACTCTGGACATGTACAAACTATCCCCCGTGATGATAAATTTCTTTAAGCACAGCATGGGAATGTGGAAAACCCTATTATACCTAAATCACACCAGAGCCACTGCCAACTTCAACCGCTTGAATATCCAACGAGCAATATTTCAAGGAGACTCCCTGTCACCCCATCTGTTTTGCCTGTCCTTACACCCACTTACGCATGAACCACCCAATAATAACTATAGAAACAAACTAAACAAGAAAGTATTCAATCACCTATTCTACATGGATGATCACAAATTCTTTGCCAAGACGACAATGGGTCTCCTCAATACTATAAAATGTTTCAGTGACAACATAGGTATGGATTTCGAATTAGATAAATGTGCAAAAGTAACATTCAAGAAAGGGAGAATTACACAAACACATTCAATGGCTCTACATTTTGTCACAAAGATTAGGGGACCGGAATGAGAAGAAGCCTATAGGTAACTAGGAATTAGTGAAGGAGATGGATTACATCCTACCAAATGAAGGAGATGGTAAGAAAGGAGTACTACAGGCGTCTGACACTGGATACCGAGCTGAGTTCAAAAACAGAATATCAACCATAAACACCTTGACTGTTCATGTGGTGCAATACAGTCTCAAAACCCTTAACTGGACCATAACTGGCATTAAGCGAATGGACGCCAAAGGGAGAAAGTTCCGCACATCTCATCGCATACATCATCCCAAGGATTATCGTCTGTATGTGCCCAGATCCAAAGGAGGCAGAGGATTAATTCAACTAGAACTGTCTGACAAAACTACAAAAATTGGCCTTCAAAGTGTTATGGTCCAGGTTAGGACCAAGGAAGAACAACACGAACACAAGAGTAGAAATAAAGAAGATATATTACACGAAATAATAATACAGAGATGTGGAAGGTGTTAGTATGACTGTCTGGTTTGGAGTGAATTACTATCGGCTCGACTCGATTCGTCCCTCTCTCTCTCTCTCTCTCCCTCTTGAGAGGCGTAGTATACATAGTGTTAGGAAGAGTTCATTCTGTAGTTATAGGTAAGGACCCATAACACAAAGACACCTAGACACTGCAGAAGACTGGATGAGGATCTGTGTCAAAGAACATGAAAGAAATAAGAAATTCTATTCACTAATCAAGGAAGCTACCGAGTTCAAAACGGAGTTTCAAATGGGTGAAGGAATATAAGTATAATACACTGACTGCAGCTGCAAAATACACCAAAAAGAAAGCAAATGCATCCGATCAGACACAGAAACGATGGCAAGATAAGCCGCTTCTTGGTCTATAATCTGTCCGTACCAAATAAGCTGATATAGATAAACTCCGTACCCATCAGTGGCCACGGAGTGCAGGGTTAAAAGCTCAAACAGAGGGCTTTACTCTTGCTGCACAATGCCAATGCTTGCTAACTAGAAATTACCAAGCACATATACTGAAAATTTGTGTTGATCCCAAATGCAGATTCTGTGATAAATATTCAGAAACAATTGACCATATTGTATCAGGTTGCACGGTAATGGCACCGACTGAATATAAAACCCGGCATGACAGAGTGGGCCAATATCTGCACTGGAAAATCTGCAACTTTAACGGAAAGGAAACTGCAAGAAATTGGTATGAAGACCACCCAGACCCGGTTACAGAGATAGGACCTGTTACAATTTTATGGGACTACACAATACACACAGACAGAACAATCAAAGCTAATCGCCCAAACATCGTAATTAAAATCTGCGAAGATAAAATGTGCCTCTTTATTCACACGGCAGTCCCTGCAAACTGCAATATATCATTGAAGATAAAAAAACTAGCAAAATGCAGGAACCTTTAAATCGAAATCTCAAAAATGTGGCACATGAGGACATCAACAATTTCAGTTTTAGTTGGAGCTCCCGGATTGATTGGAAAAGATTCCAATAGACTCATTGAAGGGATTCCTGGAAGCCCATGCCTTAACGATATACAAACAATTGTTCTCATAAGTACAGCCCGATCCTTACGAAGGGCTTTATCTATGTAAAATATGTGTGATTTTTCTCTTCAAAACTGCTCAGTGGAAAATTGTTTGATGCCATTTCTGAGCTTAGATCTCTGGTCGGGACCCAGAAACAAATGAGTATACACCAGAAACCAAAGGAAAAATAAAACGATTTTGAAACTTAAAATTCCCCTAAGAGAAAAATTGTCTTATGTTCTTTCAATCATACAAAAAGGGCTACATCCGGCTGAAGCTGACTGTTGTGACAGCACATTTTTAAGATTCACTTAACGATTCAAAATTAGAATTGTCAATGATTTCGTTCGAAATATTTTCTTTCATATTTCAAAAATACAAAAGAGAAATAAAAATATTTCCTGGGGAAATAAAGCCAAACTTAATATGAATTTTATTCAATTTTTAGTGGCGTGTTCTTCACAATTTATCGTTTTTAGAAGCAAGGAAAAAATTCAAATCTTTGATGAGATAATTTTAAAATGATTTATCTAGTTGCAAACGCACTCTTTCTTTCGATTCCTGCCAGACGGACGTGTTGGTAAAAGTAGTCCGTTTTGTAAATGGGGAAAAGTACCAATCGACAATTTATCATTCAAAGCACAGTGACTGCGAGATTGTAAAAACGGCTGCATGTAGAATATTAATAGGTTCAATTTAATTTTGAGTTCTGGAAATTATTAAATAACTCTATTACTGGGAAAACGCGTAGAACGACTTGTAAATATTTTTCCCGGCACTATTTTCATCATCTCTTTAAAACTGTATTTTGGTGCTAAATTTCGGTTCGTTCCATTTCTGCATTTCTTTATTCGTTGCAGAATCAATACAGAGTCTGGGTGTCAGTTCAGTTGCCCGGTTGAAGCCACTGACGTGATTCCTATTATTAATCTGCCTTACCCACAACATCGATTCCCATTGTTGCTATTTAACCTTAGCTTAGATAGGCACAAGGTCATATGTATGAAGCACCGGTGTGGATCGAAAATCACTCAGTCAGTTATGTGCCATGCGTGATACACGGTTGGGCGATCATGTATCTTTCGATACATGACTGAAGAGGCAGATTTTTCCCGCAGTAGGTTGTCATTTCTTTTATGCGATAGACCAGTTGCCATTAAAGGCCATAGAACCTGTTCTGTCTTGCTATTTATCCATAGCTGGTGGGAGAAGACGATTCATAATACAGTCGTAATTATCAACCAGACTATGAAGTTAACAGCGAAGTTAAGGTTAATCATGATTTTTTTTCTGTTTCCTCTGTGCTATTGACTAATCTTAGCTTAGATAGGCACAAGGCCACATGTATAGAGCACCCGGTGCGGATCGAAATCACTATACAGTCGTAATGATCAACCAGACTAGGATGTTAACAGAGAAATCTAGTTTCTACTTAAGGTGAATCATGATTACTTCCTAAATGTCTACCTAAATTAATATATTTTAAAAAGGCTGAAGATTTGCCCACTTTGTTTGATTCAGATTTGAGATTTAAAAACGAGACACACATTGACAATACCACCGCCCCCCCCCCCGTTTATAATCAAAGCGCAAGAAATATAAACATAAAATTGTATCTGTCTATATTTCTGAGATGTGGTATTATATACACTATTTACATTATTCCGACTATTGTCCTCATCTTTGTCGCCATGTTTATCACAACGTTACGGCCGTTGTAGGCTCCGGCCTTCTTCAGGCGGTTGGAATGTCGAATTGAACCCTTTATTTCGCTCACTAAGGTAGACTGTTCTAGGTCCACGTGCCATGTTTAATGGATGTCAGTTATCAGTTATCTCCCGGGTATTGAAGTCACACTCTTTGGATCCTGTCACTGGATCTAACTAACGCCTTTATCCACTGTGACATGTGTCCTTGAGGACCCAAAGAGTGTGAGTTAAATACCCGGATAAGGCAGTGGAGAACTTGGAGAGTGGAATTAACAGGAGATAACTGATAACTGACATCCATTAAATATGGCACGTGGAACTAGAAAAGTTTAATCCAGTGAGCGAAATAAAGCGTTCAATTCGACATTCCAACCACCTGAAGAAGGCCGCAGAGTATAACGCCTGTATCCTTGTAATAAATATGGCGACAAAGATGAGGACAATAGTCCGAATAATGGAAATAATGAACATAAAATTGTCTCACAAGAGGAATTATATTTCGAAAGACGATGTGATATTGTTCAACACGTAAGATAAACGAATTTCAATATAATAATTGAGAATTCCACAGCCATTCCTCATTTGTGTAAGTGAAAAATGGACAAAGGAAGGAAAAGAAAAAAATTCACATAGTTCAGGTTGCCGTAGCATCAGAAATATATCTATCATCACCGTTTGCTTTAAGACATATTGGAAAGCTTTGTATACTTGCATTTCTTCCTCATCGGGATAACGATCGGGGTTTCATGCACAACGCAATCACCAGGTGCTGAATTGAAACTCAATTTGGACTCTCTGAAAATTCTCAGGATCAGCCTGGAAACAACTTAGAAATATCCTGCAAATGTCAACCCTTTTACTCTGATGTCAGCATTCTTGGGACCCGTCTTTCAGACAGCTTGCTCACCCCCAAGATCACAGTTAAAACTGTATGGACCGAACCAAAAATAATACCCATGGACTTAGCTATCTGCTGGAGAGTAAAACGTCTGTCATGCAACACCATATGGTGAATGGCATCAACTTGTTCATCAGTGGATGAAGTTTTTGGACGACCTGATCGAGGGTCATGTTCTATGCTGTCACCGCCCCGTTTGGTATTCCGCTTCCCACTTCTTCACAGTTGCATAGGAGGGGGGAATCCTCGGCAAGTCCCTCTCTATCATGTCCTCATGAATTTCTTTGTGTGTCATACCTTTTGTTTTTTAGATACTTTATGAGTGCTCGGCCCTCTGTTTTGTCCATTTTTATATTTTTCACACACCGCTCACCTATCTATGGGCCTCACCTGCACAGGCATTAGGACAGAAATCTGAATTAGCTTTTCTAGTTTTAGAAGTGCTAGTGTGTTGCGACAATAAAACATGTTCAGCGATGTCTCTTCCTTCTGGGTTAGACATATAAATTTTTGAACTACCCTTGTAGTACATATATATATATATATATATATATATATATATATATATATATATATATATATATATATATTAAAATGAATTATTCATACAAAAAGTAGATTAATAAAGTTAAAATTTTAAAGGTGCATTAACCTACAAATCGCTCGATGAAGGTTATGATCCTTGATTTTAAAATTATAAACTTTATAAGTTCTTTCTTTAATACGCAAGTACTTTCAACTGTCCATTCAGTCATCCTCAGGCATGGAAACTTTTTTTTTTATGGTAACATTTAGGTAGCATCCGAGACGAAAAATTTAAATGCGAATCGAAATATGTTTTCTTTTTAATGTGTTATTGCGTATTAAAGATAGACCTTATACAGTTAATAATTTTAAAAATAAGGATCATAACATTCATCGAGTGATTTGTAGGTTAATGCACCTTTAAAATTTTGTTTGCGAAGAGTTTTCGCCATTTTATATCATTAACTTTACTAATCTACTTTTTGTATGAATGATTCATTGTCATATAAATTGAACTGCACCACATATGGTTTCGCCATCGCGGAACATCTTATTAAAATCCCAAATTGTGCCGCTAACTTTAGCATTGACTCGTTTACCATCTTGAGTCGTGCTCGCTCTATATTGCAGATAAAGGTGTTGGAAACAATTTACGTTCGGTCCAAACGGTGTCATATCAATCTCTATGGGTTATTTAATGGCGAAATCTAAATATCCCGTACGCACCTTCAACTACAGATAAATCGTTCATAATTTTATGTTCTCAGGGTAAAGGTATGTTTCTTAGATATATAGTTTATACATGATAAAATGTATTGTTGGTAATTTTACTATAAAAGGGTATTTTATATTTTTTTAGCGTTGCATTGATTGTCATTTTGTTATAAAAATGTTCTGTGGATTTTTGTGTGGGGGTTTACTATTTTTCCATAGTTGGGACCCTAACAGGTACAACCACCCCGGATCACTGAGGACCTAGGAACAACATCAATTAAGAGGTGATTCCACGCTCCGGAAAACCTCCAATCTCCCTTGCTGCAGGATTTAATTTATCGTCATTCCAAGGACGCTATACTTTATAACAGATTTTTATTCAAGTCAATGATTTCAGAATTAAATTAGTATTAACCAATCGAACCGGTGTGGGCAAAGTGTTCAGGATATGTTTGATAAATATATCTTGTGGATTTCATCCTATAATATCTACCCTAATTTCAAAATATTGATCATAGCTTCTTTGGTGGTTCCAGGTTCAAGCACAACATATTTTTTTATTTACAGCTTTGTGCAAATTTATTGAAGCAGCCGCTTTAGTTTCCTTTCTTTCAACACACGGTCAGTTTTAGACCCACTGGAGTGACAGGGTGTAATCGGTTTCTTTTTTTTTTCCTCAGATTATGTCATTTGCAGTGGTGTGCAGTAATATGAATCTATTTTCGGGTATAGTTTCTGTAATGTACTCACGAGGTATTTACAAAAGCATTATATACACCATTGTGCAAATTAATTTAAACAACCACTTTACTTTCCTTTCTTTCACCATACGGTCAGTTTTAGACCCACTGGTGTGACAGGGTGTAATCGATTTCTATTTTTTCCTAAGATTAAGGCATATTCAGTGGTGTGCAGTAATAATAATCTATTTTCGAGGTATATGATGAAATTTGTTTGGCCTTGAAAAACATTGCGTCATCCGTGATTACATCAGATTTTCATCACGCCCAAACACTATTGTCTCGACTGTCTTTTAGTTGTCCTACGGCCATTGTCTGCGATGGACGTTACTCCACGGTAGCGTACGAAAATTGTAACACTGCACGGCGCACTGGAAAGCATTACCAGTGAACAAATCAAAGTACTATAGACTGACCCAGAAACTTTCCTGATTTAAATCCAATTGAGAATCTGTGGCCAATCTGCAAGGAATGACTTCGTGGAATGGGCATAAGAAGTACTAACATGTGCACTGGGCCATGGAAAAATACGTAAAAAATGTATGTAATAAGGGAATTATTTATTTTGCTTCAATTAATTTTCACAAGGGTGTATAAATGAATCCAGAAGGTATAATATGCGGAAACGTATATTTGATTAACATCGTATAAATAATTATTTCATATGTTAATATTGAATCCTTGACATTCTATATCATTCAAAATTCTTTCAGTTATCGATTTTGGTAACTGTTCCACTGTTTCGAATTTAACACTGATTCCTACAACTTTTATTTCATCGGAAAGATCTTTATTTGAATATCTATCACGTCTAATGATGGACCACTAAATTTTTTCCCAACGGAAATTAAATAATGTCAGGTTAGGTAATCATCAGTGTTGTTAAAGCTTCTTGTTTGTGGTCTGTACCACTAAAATATGTCGCGTCCGAGATTTACTTGAACCGAGCCACGGCCGGTATTTTAACGTGGAGACCCGAGTCTTTCCACTCAGACCGCTGGTCTAAGCTAGTATTATCTTGTCTAAGCTGGTCAAAGCTTGTCTAAGCTAATCATAGCCGGTCATATCAACGTAACAGATGTCACGCAACGGTGGTGGTGGGCAAACGCAATGGAGGGGAGAAGACTTCCGACACGGAACAGATACTACATCATTCATCCCGACGGGAAAAAAACCACTTCTATTCCTTTGCCAATCCATCCAGAAAATATCCAGGAGGGAAAACCCCCTAAAACATGTCGTGTCTAAGAACTAACACTAATTCTCGTCATTTATATTTTGATAACTTCAACTTTGGAAGGTTCCATAATTCGGGTGCTTTCAATAATTATTCAAAATATTATTTCAGTGAATTTCCTGTTGTCTTCTAAGTTGTGTTCGTTGACTATTTCAATGAAGAACCTGACCTCTAGCCCAGCCATCACTCTACATTCATCACTAAAATCTACTATTGACAAATATATGTATAGCTGGAAACTGGAGGATACCCGTCTACTAGAGCGACTGGCCAATCCCTATTGCCTACCCCCCAGGCGCATTTGTATTTATTCAACATCCCCAGAGCCCACCTGTAGTTTATACTGCAACTATGCTGAGCAGACCTTAGTTACAGTTTCTGGGAAAGAACGTGTTATCTAGCGTCATCAACAATTTGAAGAAGGCCAGCTCGCTGAAGCACTCGGACACGATGACTTGTGATTTCGTGCTAGCACAGCTATCGATGGCTACCCAAATTTACTCACAAGACTTGGGTCAAACCGTGGTATGTTTTTTTCAGGAACTTTCCAAAGGTGGCGTACGCTGGGTTCGTCCCCTCCAATCTGATAACATCTCCTTCCTGACAAATCGACCATGGTGAGATTCGAACCCGACCCGTATGGTTAGAATTCGAACGTTCTAACTATATTGAAAAATATACTTATTCGCCAGATATACATATTTATTTTGTTTTGTTTACATAAAGCTAGTTTCTGTCTATATTTCTGAGATGAGATATTATGTACACTATTTACATTATTCGGACTATTGTCCTCATTTTTATCGCCATATTCGATTCGACCGTTGTACGCTCCGGCCTTCTTCAGCTGGTTGGAATGTCGTACTGAACCCTTTATTTCGCGCACTGGGGTAGACTGTTTTAGTTCCACGTGCCATGTCTAATGGATGTCAGTTATCAGTTATATCCTGTTAATTTTTCCCTCTGAAAGTTCTCCACTGCCATAACCAGGTATTGAACTCTCACTCTTTGGGTCCTGTCGCTGGATCTAACTAACGCCTTTATCCACTGTTCTATGTGTCCTCAAGGATACATGGCACAGTGAAGGCCGGAACGTACAACGGCCGAAACGTCCAACGGCTGAAACGTTGTAATAAATATGGCGGTAAATATGAGGACAATAGTCCGAATAATGTAAATAGTGTACATAATACCTCATCTCAGAAATATAGACAGATATTGAAAGGCCGAAACGTTGTAATAAATATGGCGACAAATATGAGGACAATAGTCCGAATAATGTAAATAATGTACATAATACCTCATCTCAGAAATATAGACAGATATTGAAAGGCCGAAACGTTGTAATAAATATGGCGACAAATATGAGGACAATAGTCCGAATAATGTAAATAGTGTACATAAAGCTAGTTGTTTGCATGCTTTAAAGTCTTTGGCTATTGTTCTTAAAATTCGTTATCTTTTCTCTGATTACACGTACATTCCCACTTTCTTAAAGTATTTTTTCTCTCTGCTCAAAATATTTTGCCTGACTATTATTCCTTTGGGTTTTTGTAACATTCATAAAGTCACTTTTAATCTGCCAATGTTTTCAATTTTTTATTGTTCCGTGAACCTGGTTGGGCCTTTTTATTACAATTTCCAATGTTGCCTTTACATTATTCAATAATCCTTTTCTCTTTCGACGTTACATTTTTCATGACCATATCAATTTTTATAAATATGAAATTAAGAGAATACATATCAATACGTGTATAACTAAATATATTTATATGCATAGAATCGATACACTTCGGGTTGCATAATAAATGTCAAACTTTTAATGCAAATATTTCTAATAAAAATAGAAACAGTTGCGGCCCAAATGTTCAGAACGGCATTGTTTTCGTCAGAAAAGTAGGTATAAGTTTTTATCAAAGTTGTTTTATATTCTATAATTTTCACAGACAATAAATACGATATTATTTGTTATTATCTGAGATTTTGGTGTAATTTGAGAGGATAAAAGTTATGGATGATTTAGTGATTTACTGCAAAACCCATGGCGGCCAAAATGATCAGAACGGTTGCTTTTACTCCGTGTTTTAGTATATTTAACCGGCGAAGTCTAATTTTTTAAATTTGTTTACGTGATGGTTCGTTTACTAAACATTAGTAAGAATATCTGCAGTTTACTTTGTTAATATAATGCCACTTACTCCGTTACCAATTCGGCAGCAGATTATTAAGCTTCGAAAGTAGGATAATTTAAGTATTGGGTCGATTGCAAAGATTGTTAACAAGCCAAAAAGTGTTGTTCACGGTATTCTTAAGGTCTACGATGATTGTGGTTCGTGTGAAGCAAAAAAGTCTACAGGTAGGCCAAGAAAAACGAACAAGAGAGAAGATCGTGCTATGGTAAAGTTGGTTAAAAAGGGCAGATTTAAAACTGCTGCTGCTGTTTCTCGGGAAGTGAGCATTGTACTGAAGAAAACTTGATCTCGAAAAACTGTGTCTCGTCGTTTAGTTGAACATGACCTACAAGCAAGAGCATCTGCAATGAAGCCACTGTTCAGCTCCAAGAATAAAAAGTGTCGTCTTACCTTTGCAACAGAACATGTGTTGTGGTCTCACGAAAAATGGCAAACGGTGCATTTCAGTGATGAATCGAAGTTTATGTTATTTGGCTCAGATGGGAAAAGGTACGTTCGTCGAAAAATAGGTGAAAAATAGTCGCCTAAATGCCTTAAGACTAGTGTTAAATTCGGTGGAGGAAGTGTCATGGTTTGGGGGATGATATCTGGAGATGGTGTCGACCCTTTGGTGCGATTACATGGAAAGGTAAATGCAGGAGTTTATAAACAACTTGTAAAAGATCATGTCTTGCCTGAGAAATTCAACTAAGCGACTACCCATATTCATGCAGGACAATGCCCCATGTCACAAGGCTAAGGTGGTCATGAACTTCCTCAAGGCTGAAAAGGTTATTGTTATGGATTGGCCTGCCCAAAGCCCAGATCTCAATCCTATTGAAAATGTGTGGAATATTCTAGGAGAACATTCGAAAGCCAGATATCCTAAAACAACCGAGCAATTATGGAATGCTCTTCAGGAAGAATGGAATAAGATCACCCAGCAAGAAATTGAAAATTTAATTTCCTCATGCAGTCGAAGATGTCAAAGTGTGATTGAAGCTAAAGGGCTTCAAACCAAATATTAAATAATTGCAGTATTCTCTGTCATTTTTTATTATTTTGTTATTTTTCAACCGTTCTGATCATTTGGGCCGCCATGGGTTTTGCAGTAAATCACTAAATCATCCATAACTTTTGTATTATCCTCTCAAATTACACCAAAATCTCAGACAATAACAATTAATATCGTATTTATTGTCTGTGAAAATTATAGAATATAAAACAACTTTGATAAAAACTTATACCTACTTTTCTGACGAAAACAATGCCGTTCTAAAAATTTTGGCCGCAACTGTAAGTTGAAATTCGTAAAGTATATATTTTATGACAATATCACTATGCCTGAACATTTTACCAACATCACTTAGTCAGTACCAACTTCATTGTAAATGTAATGACTTGCATAATAAAATCTCACCTAATGTCACTACTTACGTGGTGCATTAAACAAAGTTCGTATCAAAAGCCTATTAAAAGAAAACTATGATAATATTTGTTTGCAACAAAGTAAATTTCAACTTCCGTTTCATAACATGTATGAATCGGAAGTATTTCCAGAAAGTAGTTTGAAGTTTACATAAGTTTAAATGTAACACTCTATCAAAATTGAAGCAAGAACTAACATCAAATTTATCATAAAACTCGGTTGAAAGACTTACGACAGATTGGCTATTTGAGATAATTCCTCGAAAAACGTTCGAAATTTACAAATGGACAACGCCTTTCAAAGAAGTAAGAGACGGGGTTGAAGTTGATGCACGGATTGACAGACATTTCAATATCAGTTTGCAAAGGAAAAATCGATGATGTCCGAAATTTAATTGATGGCGATCGATTAACAGTAGAAATAATAGATATCTCATTTAATTAAGCCCACAAAATTTATATCTGTAAAAAGAAACTGGAGCAAAATTCCTGCATTCTGACAACCAAAACTTGTGCACATATCACGAAATTGTAAAGAAATGTAATCTAAATTCTGTAGGATTTCTGAGGCGACATTTAACTGGAGATAGGACTTAGCTTTACAAGTACGATCAATTACGACTTAGCTTTACAAGTACGATCAATTACGACTTAGCTTTACAAGTACGATCAATTACGACTTAGCTTTACAAGTACGATCAATTACGACTTAGCTTTACAAGTACGATCAATTACGACTTAGCTTTACAAGTACGATCAATTACGACTTAGCTTTACAAGTACGATCAATTACGACTTAGCTTTACAAGTACGATCAATTACGACTTAGCTTTACAAGTACGATCAATTACGACTTAGCTTTACAAGTACGATCAATTACGACTTAGCTTTACAAGTACGATCAATTACGACTTAGCTTTACAAGTACGATCAATTACGACTTAGCTTTACAAGTACGATCAATTACGACTTAGCTTTACAAGTACGATCAATTACGACTTAGCTTTACAAGTACGATCAATTACGACTTAGCTTTACAAGTACGATCAATTACGACTTAGCTTTACAAGTACGATCAATTACGACTTAGCTTTACAAGTACGATCAATTACGACTTAGCTTTACAAGTACGATCAATTACGACTTAGCTTTACAAGTACGATCAATTACGACTTAGCTTTACAAGTACGATCAATTACGACTTAGCTTTACAAGTACGATCAATTACGACTTAGCTTTACAAGTACGATCAATTACGACTTAGCTTTACAAGTACGATCAATTACGACTTAGCTTTACAAGTACGATCAATTACGACTTAGCTTTACAAGTACGATCAATTACGACTTAGCTTTACAAGTACGATCAATTACGACTTAGCTTTACAAGTACGATCAATTACGACTTAGCTTTACAAGTACGATCAATTACGACTTAGCTTTACAAGTACGATCAATTACGACTTAGCTTTACAAGTACGATCAATTACGACTTAGCTTTACAAGTACGATCAATTACGACTTAGCTTTACAAGTACGATCAATTACGACTTAGCTTTACAAGTACGATCAATTACGACTTAGCTTTACAAGTACGATCAATTACGACTTAGCTTTACAAGTACGATCAATTACGACTTAGCTTTACAAGTACGATCAATTACGACTTAGCTTTACAAGTACGATCAATTACGACTTAGCTTTACAAGTACGATCAATTACGACTTAGCTTTACAAGTACGATCAATTACGACTTAGCTTTACAAGTACGATCAATTACGACTTAGCTTTACAAGTACGATCAATTACGACTTAGCTTTACAAGTACGATCAATTACGACTTAGCTTTACAAGTACGATCAATTACGACTTAGCTTTACAAGTACGATCAATTACGACTTAGCTTTACAAGTACGATCAATTACGACTTAGCTTTACAAGTACGATCAATTACGACTTAGCTTTACAAGTACGATCAATTACGACTTAGCTTTACAAGTACGATCAATTACGACTTAGCTTTACAAGTACGATCAATTACGACTTAGCTTTACAAGTACGATCAATTACGACTTAGCTTTACAAGTACGATCAATTACGACTTAGCTTTACAAGTACGATCAATTACGACTTAGCTTTACAAGTACGATCAATTACGACTTAGCTTTACAAGTACGATCAATTACGACTTAGCTTTACAAGTACGATCAATTACGACTTAGCTTTACAAGTACGATCAATTACGACTTAGCTTTACAAGTACGATCAATTACGACTTAGCTTTACAAGTACGATCAATTACGACTTAGCTTTACAAGTACGATCAATTACGACTTAGCTTTACAAGTACGATCAATTACGACTTAGCTTTACAAGTACGATCAATTACGACTTAGCTTTACAAGTACGATCAATTACGACTTAGCTTTACAAGTACGATCAATTACGACTTAGCTTTACAAGTACGATCAATTACGACTTAGCTTTACAAGTACGATCAATTACGACTTAGCTTTACAAGTACGATCAATTACGACTTAGCTTTACAAGTACGATCAATTACGACTTAGCTTTACAAGTACGATCAATTACGACTTAGCTTTACAAGTACGATCAATTACGACTTAGCTTTACAAGTACGATCAATTACGACTTAGCTTTACAAGTACGATCAATTACGACTTAGCTTTACAAGTACGATCAATTACGACTTAGCTTTACAAGTACGATCAATTACGACTTAGCTTTACAAGTACGATCAATTACGACTTAGCTTTACAAGTACGATCAATTACGACTTAGCTTTACAAGTACGATCAATTACGACTTAGCTTTACAAGTACGATCAATTACGACTTAGCTTTACAAGTACGATCAATTACGACTTAGCTTTACAAGTACGATCAATTACGACTTAGCTTTACAAGTACGATCAATTACGACTTAGCTTTACAAGTACGATCAATTACGACTTAGCTTTACAAGTACGATCAATTACGACTTAGCTTTACAAGTACGATCAATTACGACTTAGCTTTACAAGTACGATCAATTACGACTTAGCTTTACAAGTAGGATCAATTACGACTTAGCTTTACAAGTACGATCAATTACGACTTAGCTTTACAAGTACGATCAATTACGACTTAGCTTTACAAGTACGATCAATTACGACTTAGCTTTACAAGTACGATCAATTACGACTTAGCTTTACAAGTACGATCAATTACGACTTAGCTTTACAAGTACGATCAATTACGACTTAGCTTTACAAGTACGATCAATTACGACTTAGCTTTACAAGTACGATCAATTACGACTTAGCTTTACAAGTAGGATCAATTACGACTTAGCTTTACAAGTACGATCAATTACGACTTAGCTTTACAAGTACGATCAATTACGACTTAGCTTTACAAGTAGGATCAATTACGACTTAGCTTTACAAGTACGATCAATTACGACTTAGCTTTACAAGTACGATCAATTACGACTTAGCTTTACAAGTAGGATCAATTACGACTTAGCTTTACAAGTACGATCAATTACGACTTAGCTTTACAAGTCGATCAATTACGACTTAGCTTTACAAGTAGGATCAATTACGACTTAGCTTTACAAGTACGATCAATTACGACTTAGCTTTACAAGTACGATCAATTACGACTTAGCTTTACAAGTACGATCAATTACGACTTAGCTTTACAAGTACGATCAATTACGACTTAGCTTTACAAGTACGATCAATTACGACTTAGCTTTACAAGTACGATCAATTACGACTTAGCTTTACAAGTACGATCAATTACGACTTAGCTTTACAAGTACGATCAATTACGACTTAGCTTTACAAGTACGATCAATTACGACTTAGCTTTACAAGTACGATCAATTACGACTTAGCTTTACAAGTACGATCAATTACGACTTAGCTTTACAAGTACGATCAATTACGACTTAGCTTTACAAGTACGATCAATTACGACTTAGCTTTACAAGTACGATCAATTACGACTTAGCTTTACAAGTACGATCAATTACGACTTAGCTTTACAAGTACGATCAATTACGACTTAGCTTTACAAGTACGATCAATTACGACTTAGCTTTACAAGTACGATCAATTACGACTTAGCTTTACAAGTACGATCAATTACGACTTAGCTTTACAAGTACGATCAATTACGACTTAGCTTTACAAGTACGATCAATTACGACTTAGCTTTACAAGTACGATCAATTACGACTTAGCTTTACAAGTACGATCAATTACGACTTAGCTTTACAAGTACGATCAATTACGACTTAGCTTTACAAGTACGATCAATTACGACTTAGCTTTACAAGTACGATCAATTACGACTTAGCTTTACAAGTACGATCAATTACGACTTAGCTTTACAAGTACGATCAATTACGACTTAGCTTTACAAGTACGATCAATTACGACTTAGCTTTACAAGTACGATCAATTACGACTTAGCTTTACAAGTACGATCAATTACGACTTAGCTTTACAAGTACGATCAATTACGACTTAGCTTTACAAGTACGATCAATTACGACTTAGCTTTACAAGTACGATCAATTACGACTTAGCTTTACAAGTACGATCAATTACGACTTAGCTTTACAAGTACGATCAATTACGACTTAGCTTTACAAGTACGATCAATTACGACTTAGCTTTACAAGTACGATCAATTACGACTTAGCTTTACAAGTACGATCAATTACGACTTAGCTTTACAAGTACGATCAATTACGACTTAGCTTTACAAGTACGATCAATTACGACTTAGCTTTACAAGTACGATCAATTACGACTTAGCTTTACAAGTACGATCAATTACGACTTAGCTTTACAAGTACGATCAATTACGACTTAGCTTTACAAGTACGATCAATTACGACTTAGCTTTACAAGTACGATCAATTACGACTTAGCTTTACAAGTACGATCAATTACGACTTAGCTTTACAAGTACGATCAATTACGACTTAGCTTTACAAGTACGATCAATTACGACTTAGCTTTACAAGTACGATCAATTACGACTTAGCTTTACAAGTACGATCAATTACGACTTAGCTTTACAAGTACGATCAATTACGACTTAGCTTTACAAGTACGATCAATTACGACTTAGCTTTACAAGTACGATCAATTACGACTTAGCTTTACAAGTACGATCAATTACGACTTAGCTTTACAAGTACGATCAATTACGACTTAGCTTTACAAGTACGATCAATTACGACTTAGCTTTACAAGTACGATCAATTACGACTTAGCTTTACAAGTACGATCAATTACGACTTAGCTTTACAAGTACGATCAATTACGACTTAGCTTTACAAGTACGATCAATTACGACTTAGCTTTACAAGTACGATCAATTACGACTTAGCTTTACAAGTACGATCAATTACGACTTAGCTTTACAAGTACGATCAATTACGACTTAGCTTTACAAGTACGATCAATTACGACTTAGCTTTACAAGTACGATCAATTACGACTTAGCTTTACAAGTACGATCAATTACGACTTAGCTTTACAAGTACGATCAATTACGACTTAGCTTTACAAGTACGATCAATTACGACTTAGCTTTACAAGTACGATCAATTACGACTTAGCTTTACAAGTACGATCAATTACGACTTAGCTTTACAAGTACGATCAATTACGACTTAGCTTTACAAGTACGATCAATTACGACTTAGCTTTACAAGTACGATCAATTACGACTTAGCTTTACAAGTACGATCAATTACGACTTAGCTTTACAAGTACGATCAATTACGACTTAGCTTTACAAGTACGATCAATTACGACTTAGCTTTACAAGTACGATCAATTACGACTTAGCTTTACAAGTACGATCAATTACGACTTAGCTTTACAAGTACGATCAATTACGACTTAGCTTTACAAGTACGATCAATTACGACTTAGCTTTACAAGTACGATCAATTACGACTTAGCTTTACAAGTACGATCAATTACGACTTAGCTTTACAAGTACGATCAATTACGACTTAGCTTTACAAGTACGATCAATTACGACTTAGCTTTACAAGTACGATCAATTACGACTTAGCTTTACAAGTACGATCAATTACGACTTAGCTTTACAAGTACGATCAATTACGACTTAGCTTTACAAGTACGATCAATTACGACTTAGCTTTACAAGTACGATCAATTACGACTTAGCTTTACAAGTACGATCAATTACGACTTAGCTTTACAAGTACGATCAATTACGACTTAGCTTTACAAGTACGATCAATTACGACTTAGCTTTACAAGTACGATCAATTACGACTTAGCTTTACAAGTACGATCAATTACGACTTAGCTTTACAAGTACGATCAATTACGACTTAGCTTTACAAGTACGATCAATTACGACTTAGCTTTACAAGTACGATCAATTACGACTTAGCTTTACAAGTACGATCAATTACGACTTAGCTTTACAAGTACGATCAATTACGACTTAGCTTTACAAGTACGATCAATTACGACTTAGCTTTACAAGTACGATCAATTACGACTTAGCTTTACAAGTAGGATCCTGGATACAACGCTCAGCTTAAAGCAATGGTTACTCAAATGTGGCAATGATCTAGTCAAAGCCAAAGCAAACTGGTCAAGAGGAAAGGTTATGGTGAAAGTTTTTATGAATTTTGATGTCATTTTGCTAGTTAATTTCTGTGATATTAGACCCTAAAATCTATTAGGTTGGTGCAAAAATAATGTCGTTTTATCACATGAAGTTGAACGTCAA
>OZ038482.1:14091433-14131433 GCA_964036315.1 Acanthosepion esculentum | reverse complement strand
TAAAGAAAAAAGAAAGAAAAAAACAGAGATGAAAAATTAAAATCAAAGGACTGGTGCCAAAGTATGAACTACTCATATAGTTGTGGAAACTTTTCCAGTTGAAATATATAAGTATATAAATGAAATAAATAAACCTCATTCTTTTTGTGCGTCCTTTTTCCCAGTGGTCACTGCATATGACGTCACGCTCAACCATTTCAAAATTCCAGCTGCCCAAAGAATACCAGGATGTAGAAAAAGGAATTCTAACAAACAAACAGACACCACATCGGTTCTTGATAATGACTGCGAAAGTTGAAATTACTTGAACAAAAATAACAATATAACTATAACATCGAATAGACCAAATGAAGACTTGATGGGTTGCCGTTTTTTGGAGGAACTTATATAAAGCACGCCCTAAAACTAGCAGCAAATTTTATTCTGGGTGCGGGCCGAATACTGAACATATTCGGTCGGGTCGCCCATCGAAGAAGTCTGTTGTCTATTTAGACCCGAAACTTCTAGTGACATGAGAGCCGCAACACTGACGACGCAGCTAGATTCTGCACTTAAAGGTGTATTTTTAACAATGACTGCGAAAGTTGAAATGACTTGAACAAAAATAACAATATATGAACCTCAGGATCCTACTTAGGCGATTTCTCTCAGGATCTTAGAACATTTCTGGACACGTATTCGTAACTGTTAACCGAAAGACTACAAACTGTCTGCAAACTGGTTTCATTTGCTGGCCACGAAATTCCATAAAGTTTATTCAGATCAACCCCTGAAGAAGTCAAGAGGGAACAACGGTCGAAATGTTGTGAAACTAACAACCAACATGGGAACATTAGTCCGAATAGAAATAGTTCTCGTTTAGTTTTCGTTCAGCATGAAATCATGTGTGTACAGAAATATGGATTAGTTTGCCACAAGGTCAATAAAACGGAGCATGAGTGATGCTCAGGTTCATTACACGATAAGTTGAATATGTGCAAGACGAAAATGATGACGTTTTTTTAAAAAAGATTATCATGGCGACGTAAAAATTCCTCAGTTAAGTCGATGATTTTTTCGATTTTGTGATGTTTAATATTGTCTAATTAAATCAGTTTAGCTTGGTAACAACAATATTTTATTTATATTGCATGAAGTAAAAGTAAATAATGTTTACGGAAATTAACACGATAAATATAATACATTTTTGGAATAAAACTTGAAAATTATAAACATGATTTGTCATATGTTATTTTGTTCTAAAGACGTTCTCATGTTTCGTTGATGAGGATTACGTTGAAATCAAATTCTGATGGATTTATAGAGGTACATGCTTCTGATCAATATCAGTAATAATTGATTTCTAGTATTAGATCTAGTTGTAAATTAGCTGTTATTTTATATAATAAGAGTCTTTCTCAAGTGAATTCATTCAAATTAAATGCAACGACATTTCCTGTATTCATAATCGTTATGTCACCTACTTGAACAATAAATGGCCATATATGTATACACAGTTCTGCTAAATGGTGGAAGTAGTTTCATATCCTCCATGGATTGTGAAGGTTGATTTTCAAGAATGATTCGTCCACCAAGTATGATTTCCCCCACCTATTTAATGCAACGCATTGTCTGCATCCATTCACTTGTCTTTGAGGATGTATATGTGTTGCGTTGAGTGATCGCCATCTTGAAATCCCCCTTCTTCTCTGTTCTTTTAGAGAGTTCTGATCAAGGGGAATTATTTGGTTCCTAGGGAGTGAGTGGGCTCTATTGTTATAACAATATATGAGTTATTGTTAAAAGAATTTAGGTTTGTCGTAATGAACATACTCATTGTTTACTTCAAGCCGGATATCAGTAAGGTAAATAGATTTAACATAATGAAAACTTTGCAACTCAGAAATGAGTAGCAATTAGACAAAACTGTTGCAACTGTTCCTGGAATTGTCCGCAAGCATACACTCTCTCAAAGATTGCAAACACAGATTTTCCATGGATGTAAGAACTCTAAAGTTGAAATATATTGTTCCTGATTTGTCGAACAATGGAGTTAATGTGTCACACGCTACACTAAGTAGGGCGTACAATAAACAGATTGTCATTAGTGAGAGTTCAATAAAAAACGCCTGTAACGATACAAAGGTTAATTATTTTGAGTCGTTAATTTGACATAATATTTCCGACGTATAAATATTTCAAATATATTCATCAGTTCAATCATATTTCAGTCTGTTTATCATGTAAAGTTTTTCAAGAATCTATACAATGTATCTATGACGCTTTGCAGTTAAAATACCTAATCATTTTTAGTCTCTTAAAAGTTGTAATGAGACGAAATATTCTTGTAATTGTAACTTTTAAATTGCACATACTCAGAATAAAGAGGTAGCTTAAGAATAGACATTAGCTGACAAAATCTAAAATCCAGGAATGCGTGTATCACTAAATGAGACAACGTTAACAAGGCCTTCATTCATAAAATTTCTTTTCGCGTTCGTTTTTATTCTGAAACATCATTTGAGTAATGCTAATTTTACTTTATTATTTAGTTAATAAAACTAACATATAGTACGATTTTTGTTATTTTGAACATATTGGACTGATATATATATATATATATATATATATATATATATATATATATATATATATATATGTATATATATATATATATATATATATATATATATATATGTGTGTGTGTGTGTGTATATATAGGTAGTAATCAGTTGGTATAACCCAGGCGAGTTCTATTAACAAAACATAGAATTTGAAATATGTTAAAACTAACTTACAAAAAAGGCGTCAATGTTTATTTTCATTAAACAGAACAATTTTTCTTTACAATTGGAATTAAGATACCTTTAGATAATGACCATTTTCACCTACGAATTTTAATTTTAAAATTCGCAGGATTTTTCAAACTGTTCACGGTATCAGTTTGTAGTGGGATAGTCAGTTGTAGTGGGAGTATATATATATATATATATATATATATATATATATATATATATATATATATATATATATATATATATGTTAAAGACAGATTTGGATTAGACCAGAAAACAGTGGCATTAAAAAGTGGTCAATACACATGTGAAAAAATGTTATGGGAACTTACCCATAACAATAATGGACTATTCGGGACATTATAAATACTGCGCCTCAAGAGGGAGCAGCATTCAGAGTCAGAGACAGAGACAGAGTCGAGTCAGACGATTACTGTAAGACATTGGAATAGTGATACTTGTCGAGACAACATAGTTCACTCTAACCAAATCTGATAGTCATTACTAATGCTTCTACTTCTTTGTACATATTTCTGTTTGTAATATATCTGTGTTATTCCATACCTGGGTTCGAGTTATTCTTTATTGGTTCTACCTTGGACCATCACCGTGGTACAAGGAACTCAGACCATAACAAAAAATAAAATAAAAGTAAAAATAACATGTAGAGCTTTTAACTTTAAAAAGCAGAAGGTCAGATGAATCTGCTACCTTGGTTTCAACCTTACGGTATCCTCAGGCACTTTTACCAAATCACCTTTTAAAGCTTTATTTCTTCTTTACTTAAAAAAAATCATAAAGCGTTAAGAGGTCATTTGTAAAAATCGCCTAAGGATACCAAGGTAGAGGATTCTACTGATTTCCTGATATATATATATATATATATATATATATATATATATATATATATGTGTGTGTGTGTGTGTGTGTGTGTGTGTGTGTGTGTGTGTGTGTGTGTGTATGTGTGTGTGTGTGTGTAGTGGACATTGAAGTCAAAACTCAGAGGCGACAGTCTGTTTCATGCTTAAACGCATTCGTCAGGCATAACAATTACGTTTAAACACGAAACAGACTTTCGCAATTTTCACTTTTATCTTCATATCACATACACTCTATACCTGATATTAGCAATTTAAATATTGCATAGCTTAAAATTATTTTATCGTATATATATCCGTTTAGGTGAAAACTAGGTAGGTTGTTCCTGGCTCTTTAGGATTTATTTCATATATATATATATATATATATATATATATATATATATATATATATATATATATATATATATATGCATTACAATATTTCGGGAAAATTATCTTACTAAAACATTGCTTCATACTATATCTTCGTATTTATGTTGGGGGAGGAAGAGAGCTGACTCACCATGAGTCAATAAATATCGAGCTCTGACTCAAGGTTCTTGTCCCAGTCATGTATTTATATGCATGTGCTTAATTATTAGGTTTCAAAATTGGTAAGTTGTTTACAATACCTTATTAATTTCAACAGATCTGTGAAGACCTCTTCATGTAATGAAAAAATTAAAAAATTCAAACGTACTACCCGAGTGCTCATATACCCAAGGATTATAATGTCCCCAAAATAGACTTCTGCGGTTCTTTGATTTCTTTTTTTTTTCTTTTTTTTTCGTTTCTTTTGAAAGAATCAATTTCGCTGCTGACAGTGCGATATTGGTGATGACACAGAGGCAGAGAGAAAAACTAACCCGACCTTTCGCAGAGCCTCGTTATGACAAACGAAGTGAAATGTCAGTGTGTAAAGCTGGTGAATAAAGCCACATTATATTTTTTCTTTCGGCAGTTCATAGAATATATGTACAGTTGCGAGGACCGAATATGTCCTCACTTATTATACCAAAACAAACCCCTTCTCTCTCTATAACATAATGTCTTCCGTCTATCTATCTATCTATCTATCTAAAGCTATTCACTATTTATCAATCTATCACACTCTCTCCATATTCATATATCTATCGATCTCACTCTCTTCATATCTATCTAACAATATATATATATATATATATATATATATATATATAATTAAATACGCTTAAATTCACCTTCATCCCCGACTGACGCCAATTCAGTCGGGTTTTGATCCTAGCTAGAGGCAACCGAGCATCTAGCCACAATGATGAGCTGTGATACAGAGAAACTGTCTGTCTGTGGATGATTATAAATATAATTTTCTTCCTATACATCAGCATATTCATTATATATATATATATATATATATATATATATATATATATATATATATATATGTGTGTGTGTGTGTGTGTGTGTGTGTGTGTGCGCGCGCGCGCGCGCGCGCGGGCGCGCAGGCACATACATATCTGAAGATAGCTCAGTGGTAAAACCTGGTTTCAATCCTGGTTTGAGGCATTCGGTTGTTGTCTTGTCACGCTGAAAAGCTGTGATACAGCGAAACAGTACTTTTTATTTTTATTTCTTATCTTCTATGTTTATTTTTTTTTAGTTTTAATTTGTTTGTATCGCTTATTTAATAGTTTTGGTTTGGTTTGGGAAGATAATTAAAGCTATTTGTTCAATTTTGGGGTTGATTGTTGTAGTTTGTTCTAACTATTATTTTGGCGGGAACAGTTTTTAATTTGTTTATTGCTTCATGTATTTATTTGGATTGATTATCTTTATTTGTTTTTTTTTTCTAACGGTTAATTTATTGGGATCAGTTTGTTAGTTTATTTATTTATTTATTTGGATGAATTTAGATTCATTTATTTTGTTTTTTATTATTTATTTATTATACTGTATATTTTTATATACTCTTTTCGGTTTTAATTTTTAAGTAACGTAGTATTTTTTATCGCTATATAACAGTTATAGCTATGTTTTTCGTCCGATTTTTGGTTTGATTTTTATAGTCTAACTAATAATTTGGTCATAATGGCTTGTTAATTCGTTTATTATTTACTTTATTTAATTGGGTTCATTGATTTTGTTTTTATTTTTTTTTTAATTCTATTTCGTTTATTCTAACGGGTGTGGTTTGGTAATTTGTTTGGGTTAATTTATTTTATTTATTTTATTGTCATTTTGTTTATTTATTTATTTATTTTATTTTATTTT
The DNA here is from genome assembly GCA_964036315.1 of Acanthosepion esculentum. NCBI lineage: Eukaryota > Metazoa > Mollusca > Cephalopoda > Sepiida > Sepiidae > Acanthosepion > Acanthosepion esculentum. The sequence goes on along the minus strand of OZ038482.1, from coordinate 14,125,549 downwards.
AATTCAAAATTTATTTTTTTCAGTTTTCGGTTTTTAAGTAACGTAGTAAAAAATGTTTTCATGTCTGCATTTTGAAATGAGCTCAGTGAAATTACCTCCAAAATAGACTACCAAAATGCACCACTGACTCATATATATATAAATAGTCGAGAAAAATAACAGCACTCGTAGCCTGATGATTGCTTCTAGCATGAAACAGATTGTCGCCTCTAAGTGTTGACTTCAATGTTCACTTTATATTTACACACGCTCTATCTCTGATACTGAGCACTTTATCCCATAAATATAGCACACCTTAAGACTATATTTCTTCATATTCAGCTCCTGATAAACAGTAGAGCACTTTAGCTACATTTATAACACAGTATGGACATAGAAAAATTTAGCCTCGACTAATCCCTAAAAAACTTACCCATCACATCCCCTTCCATATATAAACTAAAATTAATTGAAAAAACAGAAAGTTTCATAAAAAGAATGAGATGGAAAGCCCACTTTTTAAACCAGGACCTTCACAATAACAATACACTCAAGGAAAAATACGGCTTCAAAACCAAAAAATGCACCCCGCAACAAAAAGAATTAGACGACTTCGAGAAAGACTTAACTGACCTAGTTAGAAACATAAAATTCCATAAAAAACAAGATGTATTTAAAAAAAACTAAAAGAAGATATAACTAAAATAAACAATTCAACAAATTTATTGCAGCTGACAAAACAAGAAATTTATACAAACTAAGCCCTCCTACGCACAATAAATTACTCAAGAACAACTAAAACATACAAAAAGGCACCAAAAACAATAGAACACGATATCAATAATGAAGCTAAAGCAATCGCCCAAAAATTAGACCTAGATGACCGAATAAGTTGCATCAGCAAGGCGCAAGCCTTTATCACACTAAAAGACCACAAAGAAAATTTCAAAACCAACCCTCATAAACCCAGCCAAAAGTGAACTAGGTAAAATAAGTAAAACGATACTAGAAAGAATTAATTCTGACCTTAGGAAGAAGTAAATAGTAAACCAATGGAAAAACACAAAAGCAACTATTGACTGGTTCCACAGCATAAATAACAAACAAAATTGCCACTTCCTACAATTAGACATAAAAGAATTTTACCCATCCATAACAGAACGCATGTTAGATAAGGCCATCATCTTAGCTCAGGATCAAATAATAATAAAACCAAACGAAATCGACATCATTAAGCACCCCCGTAAATCATTACTATTTCACCATGAAGAAGCATGGATAAAGAAAGATGGGATCTTTGATACTACAATGGGAAGCTTTGACGTTGCAAGACATGCGAAATCATAGGCATTTACTTACTACACGAACTAAGCAAAATAGTAGATAGAAATGACCCAGGACCCTACAGGGACGACGGTCTCATAATCTTAAGAAACTGTAACAAACAAAACACAGACAAAACTAGAAAAGCAATGATAAAGATTTTCATAAATAACGGATTCGACATAGATATAAAAACTAACCTAAACGAAGTAGATTTTCTAGATGTTACCTTCAACCTAAGAAAAGGCACATACCAACCATACAGAAAACCCAATGATAAACCAATCTATATACACACATCTTCCAACCACCCGCCTTCTATAATCAAACAGATACCAAAATCGATTAACCGCAGGCTTTCCGACAATTCCTCCAATGAATCTACATTTAACAAAGCTAAGAAAGACTACGAAATAGTCCTAAAAGATAGTGGATTCACAGCAACACTCACATACTAACCACAGAACACACAAAAAAGGCCAACAGGAAAAGAAATATCATATGGTTCAATCCACCGTACAGCAAAAACGTAAAAACAAACGTAGGAAACGTTTTCTTCAAACTTTTACACAAACATTTCCCGGTATCAAGCACCCTACACAAAATATTCAACAAAAATACAGTAAGAATCAGCTACAGTTACACCGAGAACATGGCACAAATAATACAAAAGCACAACAGGAAAATTATCAACAAACCACACAAACAAATTAAACCCACGTGTAACTGCAGAATAAAGAACGAATGTCCCTTAAATGGTAATTGTTTACAAAACAACGTAATATACCAAGCCATGATAAAATCACCAGATAATGAAAAAAAAAGTATACATAGGAGTAACTGAAGGACCCTGGAAACAAAGAACTTATGCACACAAAATGTCTTTCACAAATAGTAAATATGCGTACACACAATGCTTTCTAAGTATATCTAGGAAATTAAAAACAAAACCCACATTACACCAAAAATATCTTGGAAAATAAGGAAAAGATAATCAGCCTACAACAAGCAATCCAAAACTTGCAAACTTTGCTTGGAGGAAAAAAATAGCTATCATTACCTTCCCAGACCAAAATAAATTATTAAAAAATGATCCGTTAAAAAGATCTGTTAAATTCTGTCTGCCTAAATAGACTAACTGGACTAAATAGACACTAACACACTCAAATAGATAGATAGATAGATAGATAGATAGATAGATAGATAGATAGATAGATTAACAAATAGTATGTGACCGAATTAAAAAGATGAAATACTTCTACCCTATAATATTTTGTAAGTTTATTATATAAATATTTACTTGACGCCCCACTGTGTCAGGATGTGACACAAGGTCAGTTTAACGTGGGGAACCCGAGTGTTTCCACTCGGGCTACTGGTCTAAGCTGGTCTTAGCTGGTCATAACTTGTCCAAGCTGGTCAGAGCTGGTCTAAGCTAGTCATAGCTGTGATACTACCGGCACACAGGCCGGAGCACATGTGCCATGTAAGTTTACTGTATAAGATTTGTCGTGAATCAATTGTTGCCTTTATAAAAAGGCAACCCCAATGAAAGTGACGTAATTTATTAATACATTGCTTGAAAACATTATTTTGACAAACATTTCCATAAATTAAACGTTTTGGTATTTATAACAATGTCAGGTTTGGTGACGTATTTTCACATTTCTGCATTTTTTCTAATCCTATTTCTAAGCTTATAGAAATGATGAGCATACTAATTGCCGGTTAAGCTATACTTGTTCTTAATTTTGCTACAAAAGTTGGTATTCTCTAAACCATTTTGTAAACACAGCAGGCGTAATTTTGAAAGCTCCAATTTTTGTTTACTTCTCAGCATTTTCCTTAAGGACACTTTACGTTATTCAAAGAAACATTGCTCTCAGCAAACACGAATATTACACGAAGAAAATACAAGCATAGACATTTTAATGTTTTACCAATAATAAAAAAAAACAAGATGCAAATCTATCAAACATTATGGAAGAAAATAAGGATAATTTTACATATAATAAGATTACTTTTTTACCTTTATTCACATAGCGGAGACAACAACTCAGGGTATTTTATTTCATTTTTTCATATTCCTCTTATTATACCATTTTAGTGGATATCACTTGTGATCAAGTGACAACAAATCTCTCCATCGTCCTGGGTATGGCTATAAACTTCATCCGCGTCCTGGGTAAGACGATAAACTTCGTCCAACAGCAAGGCCTCTGATCAGGAGGTTTTGAGGAGCTTCGAACCACCTCTCAATTGCTGGTATTCCCAGGTCCATCCTGACCCGGAGTGGTAGCACTTGTTAGGGTCCCAGCTATGGGTAACTACTTATCACCCAAACTTGTGTAAAAATAGGTTTTAATACAAGAAATACTTTGTAATAAAAAAAAAATATTACCAGCAATAATTTTTGAAGGAACAATTATTATCAGCAATACTTTAAAAAAATACCAGCAATAAAAACAGTTAGACATTCTCTGAAAAAAATATGACCAGCTATAGATTTCTTAAAGCAAAAATATTCCCAGAAATATATTTTTGAAGAAAAACATATTACCGTCAATTAAAATCTTGTTGGTATTAAATAACCCATTGAGGTTGATATGCCGTAAAACAAAATAAACCAAACCAATCTAAACCAAAGAATGCATATTCTATTCATACGAAATAATCCTAAAAATGTTGTCGGCATTAAATAACCCATTGAGGTTGATATGCCGTAAAACAAAATAAACCAAACCAATCTAAACCAAAGAATACATATTCTATTCATATGAATCTATCCTAATAAAGTTGTCGGCATTAAATAACCCATTGAGGTTGATATGCCATAAAACAAAATAAACCAAACCAAAATAAACAAAAGAATATATATTCTATTCATAGGAACTAATTCTAAAATTCTTGTCGGCATTAAATAACACATTGAGGTTGATATACCGTAAACCAAAATAAACCAAACCAAACCAAATCTCTCCAATAATTTCTTATATGCAGTGCTAGACACCTTTTCTAATATTTCTTGGATATCTAACTCCCTTCCTTGCAATAATTCCCAGAATCGAGGGTCAAGTACGCTCAGGATTATGAGCAAATGCCAACATTCTGAGGTTTCACGGCTTTTTAATTTCTACTGTTTATTTTCTTCGCATTTTCCATTTCCTTTCCTTCCTATGGCCCAACCGAACCTTTAATTTGACACAGCTTCTCGTATTTGCTCCATGTGATTATGCCAGATTTCCTTGTTTGGATCGATGGATCCGTTTAGATGTTTAAGTCCCAAATGATTTCGTTTTGTTTATTCTCGAAGACTGCTTTGTTCTTGGGCTCTTTATATATATTGCTGACCCTAAATTCTTTGAACAATTTGCGGTGAATATCTTTTCATCTTTCTTCTTCGCATCTACTCGTGGTCACTGCATGGAGAGAAATCTATTCAAGAAGTACACATAAGTAAGATTTCCAGGAATTTAATCCACACCTAATCCCCAATAACAACCCGTCACCTTGTTGTCTTGAGATGCCACATTCTACTGATTTATATCTAGAGGTCTCTGTATTTACTTTCCTAAATATTTTCAAAGATGCGTTTTTGTCGGCTGGGAACTCTGCATTTATCAGAAGGCAGGTGTTTTCAACATGATTTTTCACCAATATGTCTGGCTGATTGACTAGAATTATCCATCAGTTTGAACGTTAACATTCCAGAGAATGGTAACCTCTTAATTCTGTAGGAGTTGGGTTGGTTTATATTCCCACCAATTCTTTTGCGAGAGACGTTGAATATATGTTCTGAGCAGCCCTTTGATGTCATTGGATGTATTCTGTCCGGGTCCCGACCAGAGACCTAAGGTCATAAATGGCATCATAACATTTTCCACTGAGCAGCTTTGAAAAAAAATCACATATATTTTACATAGATAATGCCCTTCGTAAGGTGCGGGCTGTACTTGTGAGAATATTTTTTGTATTTCTTTAAAGCATTGGCTACCAGAATTCTCTTCAATGAGTCTATTGAAACAGTTTCCAATCAATCCGAAGGCGCCAGCTACAACTAAAATTATTGATGACCTCATTTGCCACATTTTTGAGATTTCGATTTCAGAGTCCTTTTATTTTGGTAGTTTTTTGGAGATCTTTAAAGACACGTTACAATCTGCTGGGACTGCCATGTCAATAACAATGCATATTATGCCTTTGCGGTCTCTAATCACGGTGTCTGGTCGATTAGCTTGGATTGTTCTGTCTGTGTGTATTGTAAAGTCCCATAAAATTGTTACAGGTCCTATCTCTGTAATCGGGTCTGGGTGATGTTCATACAAATTTCTTGCAGTGTTCTTTCCGCAAAGGTTTCCGAGTTTTATATTAAGTGGGTTCTAATATCGCGCAACCTGATACAAGATGGTCAATTGTTTCTGAATATTTATCACAGAATCTACATTTTGGGCTAATACAATTTTCCAGTATGTGTGCTTGGTAATTTCTAGTTAGGAAGCATTGGTCCTTTGCTCCAAGAATAAAACCTTCGGTTTCAGCTTTTAACCCTGCAGTCCGTAGCCACGGATGGGTACGGGGTTTGTCTACACCACCTTCTTTGGTCCCGGGCAGTGAAGCGTTTTATGTTGCCATCGTTTCTGTATCTGGTCGGTTGCAGTTACATTTGCTTGCTTTTCTTTTTATTATCGTCTTTAGCAAACAGATCGATAGCATCCATGTAGAATAGGCGATTAAACAATTTTTTCTTTGTATCCATTGTTATTACTGCTTAGTTCATGCGAAGCGGGGAATTCAGGACTGAACAGAAGGGCGTGTCCTTATCTCTGTAATCGGGTCTGGGTGATATTCATATCAGTGTCTTGTAATTTCCTTCCTGTAAAAGTTTCATATCTTCCAGTGCAGCATTCGTTTTTAGGTTCCTTGCTGTTGCAGTTTAATGTGGTTTTCTACATTCCCATGCTGTGTTTAATTATAAAATATACATTTCTGAAACTTTATTTGAGGAATATTACCCGATTAAAGTATAATTAATCTGATTTTAAACAAATATTATTTACTTAAAGTATCTCCGAAATTAATTTTATAACCAAACTGTAGTTGTGTTTTTCACTGACAGTAATGACAGATCTAATTTTGTTCTAGGGAGGTTTAATCTGTAAAACATAAATGAAGAAAATAACGTGAGCGCCTTTTTATATAATTTTTAAGTACTCAGTCATCTGCGTAGTTTAAAGTATTTTCATTATAATATTTTCACTTATTCCCTTTTCATCGCACTTGTAATACCTTTCTTATGGGTATTTCATTTTTCTGTTATATTACATTTTTTAACTGTTGGCAGTCTCCTACGAGTTTCGAATTTATCTCGTTTAGCAATAGAAACTAAAACCATTTTACTACGGATATTACTTGTATATTGACAGACTCTCTAAGGTTATACTTGTTATGGGAACTTATCCATAATAGTGATGGACTAGTCCGTACCGCATAAATACTGCGCCTCAAGAGGAAGCAGCAGAGAGTTAGACAGAGTGAGTCTGAGTCAGTTAGAGTCGCGTCAGACGATTACTGTAAGACATTGGAATAGCGATACTTCGAGACAACATAGTTCTCTCTATCCTAACCTGATTATTACTACTAACTCTTTTGTACATATATTCTATTTATAATATATCTGTGTTATTCCATACCTGTGTTCGAGTTATTCTTCATTGTTTCTACCTTGGATCATCACCGTCGTACAAGGAACCTGGACCATAACACTACCGTTTAATGTCTCCAAAGCACTTTCTGCTTCTCCCTAAGCAATCTTTCTTTATTCTCACCCCAATATGTTTGCATCGGTCATTGTTATTCGATATCACGATTCCGTTATTTTCTGGTATTTTCCCTGTGTGTTTAATCTACATTGCGCCTTGCTCGATCTCATATTCCATTCTTAACTAAAAACACTTACAAGTTGCGGTAGTGTTTCTCGTTGGTCAGTCTTTTTTTCTTTCGAATAGCTTAGATACGTCGCACGAGTAGCAAATGATGATTCTTGACGTGGATCAGATGAAAGTAATTCTGTTATATATAGAAAAATATTGTCAGATGCTATGCCAGTCACGAATTGAAGACAAAAGAATCCAGCAAGTACAAAATTTAAAAGGTATAGGTATTCGAAGGCGCATTGAACTAGCAAAAGATGCCTTCCAAAAGCCAAACGGAGTATTAAGAAAATCTTGTTAGAAACAAAGAAATTACGACTGAGCTGTTATGTAACAACTGGTGCTACTATATTGCAGAGAAAGCTGAACAATCTCCTCGCAGAGACTTTAGTCAATAATATGTGATTCTATATAAAGATGCTGACAATACCATAGACTGAACATGTGAGTAACGAAGAAGTTTTAAGGAAAATGGAAATAAAAGTAAAATTGTAATTATAATCAGAAAGGGAGAAATTTCTATGGTATGTAATGAGGAAAAAAGGCTTAGAGAATTGGACACTCACATGACATATTTGAGAACAGAGAAAAGCATCGAATAATTTACCTAAGCAGTTTTAGATAATTGGTTGGCAGAATGGTTGTAGAGATAGGAAAAAAGACAAATATTACAAAAAGCTACAAAGAGGAAATTGTGGAGAGCCATGATCCCCCACCAACATATTCCAAAGTATTTATGCTTATTTTATAGTTTCAGTTCCTTCTCTGATTTCGAACTCTTTCATTGTTTTTCTTTTTGTTTTTTTTGTACGTCTCTTCATTACAGCTGTAAACTCTGGGATACAGTGGGAGGATCACGTGGGATGATATTGTTGCCATCAATTGTCTCCTGAGTGCATTATCATTATTTTCCTATTTAATGAAATGTGTTTTTGAAGTTTACGTAACGATCTACATATTAACCCGAGCTTTCCCTAAAGTTTTTCGTCGCTGCCAGTTAGATCCTCATCAAAATTACATTTAAAACATTCATCCCATAAGTTGGCGAAAATTCAACTTATGTAGATCTTCAGACCCTTCTCACTTTCCGACAAGATCCGAATTTTCAACAACAACGTCAAGTCGGTCCTACTTTACGGCTCAAATACCTGGCGAGTAACCAAGACCAATATCCACAAACTTCAGACGTTTGCCAACCAATGTCTCAGAAACATCCTCAATATCAGTTAGCCGGAAGTCGTCTCCAACGAGCAACAGTGCTACTGGACCAGACAAGACCCAATCGAGATTGACATCCAGAAACGGAAATGGAGATAGATCGGCCACACACTCAGCAAGTCTGCATCTAGTGTCACCAGGCAGGCACTTGACTGGAATCCACAAGGGAAACGAAAAGTGGGTCGTTCAAAACGCAGAAGTATTGACGCAAAGGTGAAGGCAGCTGGCTTGACATAGGCTAAGCTGAAGAGGATCGCCCGGAACCGCGTCCGTTGGAGATATGTTGTTGCGGTTCTATGTTCCCCAAAGAATCAAGAAGCATAAGAAGATTACATCTTCAAACGTTTCAACCAGGTTTAGGCATTAGTGTCAGATTGTGCTTCTTTTTCGACCAGTTTTAAAATTCTGGCTGTCCCATTTTCAAATAAGGATTCAGAACAGCCGAAATCGCAATATTTCATCCACCATTAGAACATCTGAAAAACACACGGTAGAGATAAATAATAATAATAATAATAATAATAATAATAATAATAATAAAGGGAATTTCAAGTGGGTGAAGAGATGCAAGTAAACTATAGTACATCTACAGCGACAAAGAATCTAAAACAGAGCAAAAACAAAGACAATGGACCAAATGCAGAAATGATAGCAAGTTAGGCTTCTACATGGTCAATATTCTTCCCGTACCAATCAAGCTGATATAGACAAACCCCATACCCATAAATAGTTACCCAGTAAAAAGTTAAAAGCTGAAACCGAAGGATTTATTACTGCTAACTAGAAATTACCAAACATAAATACTAAAAAATTGCGTTGATCTCAAATGAAGATTCTGTTACAAATAGACAGAAACAACTGACCATCTTGTATGAGATTGCACAGTGTTAGCACGAACTGAATATAAATCTCGGTATGATAGATTGGGCCAATATCTGGACTGGAAAATATGAAAATTCTACGGAAAGGATATTGCAAGAAACTGCTATGAACAAAGATAGGTTACAAAGATAGGACCTGTAACAATTTTATGCGGCTTTACGATACACAGAAAAATCAAAGCTAATCGCCCAGACTTCGTGATCAAAGACCACAAAAGCATAATGTTCTTTCTTATTGACATCGCACTCCCTGCAGATTGTAATATTTTCTTTGAAGATTTACAAAAAAAATATCAAAGTCCAAGCAGTGGAAATCTAAATTATGTGACACAAGATGACATCAATATTTCCAGTTGTAGTTGGGGCCCTCGGATTGATTGGAAAAGGGCCCGAGAGACTAATTGAAGGAATTACTGGTAGACCACGCCTTAAACAAATACAAAGAGTACAGCTCAAACATTACAAAGACCTTTATCTATGTAAAATGTGCTTTTGTTTTCTTGTTTCGTTTTTGTTTTGTTTTCTTTTACAAAAATGATCAATGGAAAATGACATGAAGCCATTTTTGAACGTAGGTCTCTGGTTGGGACCCGGAAAGAAATGAGTATACAACAGAAATTAATAATAATAATAATAATAATATTAATAATGATAATAATAATAATATTAATAATGACAACAACAGCGGAATTAGATACTTTTATATATCATTTATAGAAAAATATGCTTTGAAGTAATGTTCTATAAAATAAACGATATTTATTCAGTGGTTTGTTTAGATTGCTATGTTATATCAAACCATGTGATATCCATCCTTTGGTATGACAGTGAATGAAGAAAAACTGCAGACAAGGTAATACAGAATGATTCTAAGAATTCCGTAGACGAGGCGAGTTCTTAAGGATGAAGTCTTAAAGAAAATGGCACCCCTTATGCTCAGAATCTGGCAAAGACAGCTGGAATTCTTTGGACACATAATGAGGAAGGAGGGCTTGGAAAACTTGACCATGGATAACGTAACTAGGACGGCAGCCTTAGCAAGGGGGGGACTACTAAAGGACACAAAGGATAGGAAGTTGTGGAGAGCCGTGATTATTCAATTCCTGAACGAGCGCGGCACATAGAATAAATTATTTCCCATCCTCATCAATGAGGATAGAATTCTGCGGCAACAAAAATGTAGTTCTACAGTAGGATGCTGAGAATACCATCGACTGAAATGCGTGTAACGAGAAACTTTTAAGCAAAATTAAAATTAAATGGACGTTTACATTTAGAAGAAAAAAAGATACAGTTTAAATTCATTAAACAAATAAGGAAGAAGATAACCAGAAGAATCTGAGACTCACTGGAGATGTTAAAGGCAAAAGAGCCAGAGTAGGGAACCGAGACAAACCTACCTAAGAAGCTGTTAATATGTATAACCCAATGATTCCTAACGTCAGATGCATGCCCCGCCGGTGAGGCGTGATATTATTTTAGTGGGACATGCGCAGGATATGCAACCTTCGGCTTAATATGCCAACAGAATAAGGAGGCAATTCGTCAATGAGTTATTAACAGTGAATTCTTTTCTAGTGGGTTCAATGACAGTGTTAATGTTAATGCGTGTTGATACATACGATGTATATACTGTATGCATGCATAAAAATATTTTGTGTGTATGTACCTACATATGTACTTGGCTCCCTACACTCGCGTGTCTCGGTCAACAAAGGAGAGGGCGTGAGGCATGTTGCTGGAAGAGCCCATGTTTTTCGGCCAATCAGCGCGTGTCAGTATTCAGCTTGCTCCTTCTCACGTGAACTGGAGTAAAATTTTGAATATGATAGAATTAACTGTCTATACTTCTGAGATGAGGTATTATGTACACTATTTACATTATTCGTACTATTGTGCACATCTTTGTCGCTATATTAATTACAACGTTGTAGGCTCCGTTGGTTGGAATCTCGCACTGTTCTAGTTCCACGTGCCATGTTTTTTAATGGATGTCAGTTATCAGTTACCTCCTGTTAATTTTTCCCTCTGAAAGTTCTCCACTGCCTTAACCGGGTATTGAACTCACATTCTTTAGGTCCTGTCACTGGATCTAACCAACGCCTTTATCCACTGTACCATGTGTCCTTGAGGACATCCGTGTATGAATTTATGGTATTATAAACGTAATGTATTCAGCAACCAATTTTTTACCAGTGTTCATAATGCAATTTTTGCTGTTATCATATCATGTTTTTATCTGAGCTCATATTGCAATTTTTGTTGTTGTTATCGCTTTTCTCTGGCACTACTTGTTACTGGTTCTCATATTGTATTCATTTCTATGCTTGGTCGGCTCAGGAGATTTTTGTAGCCTAGCATATGTTCTGATTCCTTAAGTTTACGAATTTTCCCATGGTATTCTTTGTCTATGAGCTCAACCTGATCCCGCAGAGGGCGGTGATCTCCCTTTTCTCTCCATATGTGGTCAGCCACGCCTGATTCCTCCACTTCCCCTTGTGTTACAGCTTTCTGGTGTTCTTGAAGGCTTACCTTAAGGGGGTGGCCTGTTTCTCCTTTATATTTATTTCCGTGGCCTGTTTCTCCTTTATATTTCTTTCCGCAGCTGTACGGTATAGCGTACACACAGTCTTTATTCATGTTTTCCTCTATGGTGAAGGGGTCTTACTCGGGAGAGATATCTGCGAAGTGTCGTCCAGCTTTTGAAGAAAAAGGCCGGAGCGTACAACGACAGAAACTTTTAATAAATATGGCGACAAAGATAGTCCGAATAATGTAAATAATGAAAGAATTAATTATTACAGCGGGGAGCACTAGAATTTTAGAAATACCAAAGTGGGGAATAGACCAAAATCGGTTGAGAATCATTGGTATAGCAGAATAAGAGATGGTAAGAATGCAAACTTTGCTAGGAATTACAAAGTATAGGTTGTCATAGAGAGACATGATCTCCATAGAACTGAAGTAAGATGGCATGGCGATTATGATGGTAGTGATGAGTATTTTCAGAATATTTCTTTTACTTTATCGAGTAAATAAAGTTCTGCCAAATTAACATTCTGCTGAACATTGAAGACATCTGTCTTAATCACGTGATGCTATGTTAATCTTACTCTTGTGAAATCGACACAAAAAAAAGTCGGGAAAATATCTGAATGGACGATTGTTGATCGTCGAATAGAAGAAAGATTTAGCGCTGTTTACTTTGACCTTTGTGTTATTCAGCCGACAGAATGTAAAGATAAAACAAACGTTCCGAAAAGTAAAAGACCCAAAAGAGGTTTTCGAACCCAAGGCGAGAAACAGACGATATTCGATCGCCTCCCACGAGTCTTCACTTGCCGCGGTTAATAACAATGTTTGTCTTTTGTTCCTCTTAAAACTCACTTTCTATCGTTTCACCAATTATGGGACCGACTTTGATGGCAGATATCAGAACCATTCTCAAAGCTTGCGCCTCTGTTTGTTCAAGCGATAAACAGATATTTTGTTTCTGCTTGCATACGACTTGCAAATAATCGCACGCCTTCACAAAAGTACATATCTACAGCCATGGAAACTCAGATAAACACAACCGCCTACAACTCGACAAGAAACAGATTCACACTTGCAGATTTTATTTCTTGATATGAAAGCCCAGAATTTAACGCGCGAACTCATACGCCAATTTGTTCACCACTATTTTTCGATCTTGTTAAAAAAAAAATCTGGTTTCAGCAAAAAGAATCGCCATTAAGTGACGGTTTGCTGCGTGTAAAACTAACTCTGCTGACTCAGCGTAAATTATCCAAAAACCAGAAGTCGCCTACTCGCAATATATGCTAACAATTCCATTGTTGTAAATAACAAAAAATCGAAAAAGATAAACCTAAAGAAAGGGGAGCATTCATCACAATTACTACGTCCTTCAGAACGTAATACCGTGTTTTTGGTGTCCTGGGAATGACGATATACATAAATCCAGCAGCTAGTCCTCTGATCTGGAGTTTTTGAGGGAAGGAACCACCTCTTAATTGCTGGTGTTCCCAGTTCCACTCTAACCCGGGGTGGCAGAACATTTTAGGGTCCCAGGTATGAGTAGATAGTTAAGCCCCAAACCTGGGTCAAAACACTATGAAAGTTATAATAATACCAGTAATTTATTTTTGTAAAAATATTGCCAGCAATGAATTTTTGATGGAAAAATATTGCCAACAATACATTTTTGAAGGAAAAAATATTGCCAGCATTATATTTTTGAGTGAAAAAATATTGCCAGGAATACATTTTTGAAGGAAAAAATATTGCCAGCAATACATTTTTGGATGAAAAAATATAGCCAACACTACAATTTTGAACCCAAAAATATTGCCAGCAATACATTTTTGAAGGAAAAAATATTGCCAACAATATATTTTTGAATAATTATTACTAGCAATAAAAATCTTGTCGGCATTAAATAACCCATTGAAGTTGATATGCCGTAAAACAAACCAAACCAAACCAAAACCAAACCAGGCCAAACCGTATTTTGGTGGGTGGGGGGAATAAAACCCATATAAAATGTAACAAAAATTTAAATACTATTATCAAGAATATAATTATTTGTAATACCATTTTTTATGAACGAATCTGTGTAATGAAAGCAATTTCGAATTGTCAGAAAACCTTCTACGTGGTGAGGGCCAAACTCTATAGAAAATCAACGTTCAAAATCCATTCTGAGCTGAAACATCAATCACTGACAACATTCTGAAATACGTAATTATTACGACCAAGCGGCTGACAACTAAAATCTTACAGACTTAAGAGAATTAAATTTGGATCGAAGCCAACGAAAGATTTTTTTTAATCTCTTCTATGTACTTGATTCAAATTCGATTTTTTAATTACATTTGAAGAGGGGGAACATTTGCAGTTAAAGCTGCCAAAATAGAGGTATTTTATTTTACTTTAATAAAGTATAATTATTAGTTATAATAATTATTTTATTTCTTTAAGAACGAATCTGTATAGCGAGAGTAACTTCAAATTGTCGAAAAAGGGGTTCGATTGATTAATTTTGTTGAAAGCTTGCAGGATCCTTCAGTGAAGTCTGTAATTGGGCATCTGGTCTCTTTTTTGCACAGCAATGAAAAAGTAAGGAATAATATGAATTTCGTATGAGAGACTAAACAGAAAAATATAATTAGTTGGGCAGAACGATCATTAAGATAGACTTACAGTCAGCTCCGAGTCAGATGGCCGATCATTTAACCGCCATCTTGCTGAAATTATGTACCAGTAAAACCAGCAGAGAGAAGAAATAGGATTATACATAAGGACAACATGTCAGGGGGTTAAGTTTGCCATCCACGCCTTTTGTACATTTCACCAACCATTTTTTAATTTTCAACCTGGTGGTCAGTCTCACAGTGTATTATACGCGCGTTATCTTTCTCTGCGCAATCTCCTTGCATTGTCATCCACAGTGTGAATTCCTTTCACAATGTGAATGGCTTTATGTGACAAACCTTCCTTTTCAGCTTTATTTGAATAGCTTAGACAGGGCTTTCTCAAAACAGGATTTGTTATCAGAAACGGGATGATCGATCCGGCAAATTCTGCAACGTGGCTGAGCCTAGAAAATAATAACAAGGAAAAAGTGTTCCATTGTGTAATGTAAAATTAAATCTAAACAAGAACGAAGAGCCGATGAAGAACTTTGTTCTGATTCTTCTTCTATACGCCATGTTTCTTCAAGACGTGGCAAACAATTTCCTTTCATTTGTAGCCCTTAGTAAATTTTAACTTGTTGTTATCTCTCCGAAATCCTGTTCTTCTAATTATTTACAAAGGCCAGTTGGATAGGCGGGTGCGCCGTTATTCTCTGTACTTCTTGATTTCAACATATCCTGTGAATGTCAAATTTTCTAAGCCCTCCTTCCTTATTATGTGCCCTAAAATTTCAACTTTCTCTTTTTGATATTAAGTATAAGTTCTTTTTGTTTCCATTTTCTCTAAAACTTCATCATTGCTCACATGTTCAGTCCATAATATTCTTACCATCCTCCTGTAGAATCACATTTCTCTTGCTTCAAGTCTTTTCTTCATCTTTGAGGAGATTGTCCAGCATTCACTGCTATATAGGGGGGGGCGATATTACATAACATTTCAATACTCTTTTCTTTGTTTCTAACGAAATTTTCCTGTTTCTTAATACCTTGCTTAGCTTTTGGAAGGAATCTTTCACTATCCCAAAGCATCTTCAGATTTCGATGTCACACTTTTCGTCCTCTGTTAAAATACGTCCTAAATAATTACATTTTTCCTAATTGCTTTAATTTTGGCATCTCCAGTTTGTAATTTGCATGTTGGACTGTTCCTTTTGCTGACAACTACACGTTATGTCTTATTACAATTGATGTTTAGTCCTTTCTTCTCGCTTTCCTTCACTATAGGAGATCCTGTAGTTTCTTCTCTGTATCTACTATCAACACTGTGTCATGTGAATTTCTGATATTGTTACGATTATGGCTGCCAATAATGAATTCTGTTAGAGTTTCTAATTTTGTCAGAACCAATAATTACATTTTAATGAATTGTTATTCTTAATAAAAGTTCAATAATTAACCAACGTTTCACCCAAATCAATTTACTACTCTGGCGATTTCAGTCCTCAATGGGTTCTCCACTTATACCAGTCTATGCACAACTTGCTATATCGTAAAACATTTACCTTTCTAGATTTGGATTTGTTTTTTAATAAGCATTTTTGAGATGTACGTTATCTATACCGAGTTCGATCGCAACTGTGACCTCCTAATATTCTGTTAGAAAATTTCACATTGGAAAAGACATTTGCATAACTTTTTTTTAATTCATTTCAACCCAAGCAAAGCAATAATGCCACTAAACGCAAGCGGTTACTGAGTGTTAGAGAATACGAGAAAATATATTATTTACAAGAGAATACAAGAGAATGCCATAAAACAACAAAATAGAAGACAGAAAATAACGATTCATATCGCGTTTACATTTTTGAACATCAAAGTTAACCGGGAAGCAAGAAGCTGAAAGAGAGATCCATAAGCGGGAAATGCAATAGAAGAAACTGTTAGCATAGAACTTACGGTTCTCGCCATTTCAATTATAAAGTTATGAGATCTTGCTGCCAATCTAGTACGGCGCTTAAGTCTCGCTACCATAGGGAAAAGTTCGTCAGGACAATTACCATGAAAGTTACAAGTAAACTACATGAGAGCGTTGTGAATGTGACTGAAACCGAAATCCCAGGTCAGGACCAATAATATTGCAGATTCATCTTCATATTTTTATCAAGAATCTCTAAATATATAACAGAAACACCAGAACAGATGTCACAACAATATTCAAAGTAAGGGCGAATGGTATTTCTTTTAAATATGTAAGATAGATTCTGGTGATAAAATTGTCTAGTTCGACACAGGGAAGCAGCTTTCATAGCTGCAGACATAACAATGAATTTAATATACTCTTTGCACTTAATATTAGCAGAAAACTTTAGTCCGAGAAGTTGTAATGATTCACCCTCCTCTAGGTTAGTATCAACGATGCTGATGGAATATAAAAATGGAATATAAAAAGTGACTCCTGCATTAATGTAAAAAGATCAAGAAGAGTGGGCATTAAAGACAACATTCGTTTCACGATTTGATAAAAATCGAATCAATCAGTTCAAAAATTCGTCCAGAAATACCGTAATCTTTCAACTTGTGAAGACCTGTATGACAAACCGTGCCTTTGAGATATCCAACGAAACAGCCAGAGCTTCAATATTTATATCTAAACCTTGATAGACTCTTTCAGACATAATCGTTAATACATCAACAGTTGACATAGACAAACGATTTCCAACTTGCTTATCTGAAAGACGATCTTGCCGGTGAGATGTGTAAGCAATTTAGTATTAATTAGCGCCTCTATACATTGTCAAAATGAGGCAGAAGACAAATGGACCG
This sequence comes from Acanthosepion esculentum, assembly GCA_964036315.1. Taxonomy (NCBI): domain Eukaryota; kingdom Metazoa; phylum Mollusca; class Cephalopoda; order Sepiida; family Sepiidae; genus Acanthosepion; species Acanthosepion esculentum. The sequence continues at coordinate 14,108,260 of OZ038482.1, read as the reverse complement.
ATATAATTAAAATGATTAGACGGTTCACCTGAGTTCTTAAAGATAAGAACTACAGAAGAGAATTTCCAAGAGGCAGGAAAGGAAGAAGCAGTAAGGCATTTATTATAGAGTTTAGAAAGAACAGGAGCCAATTCAGGAGCACATTCGTTAAGGACAATTACAGGGATGCAATCAAGTTCACATGTTTTGTGAGGATCCAGTCTAGAGATTATAGCGGAGTTACATTCATATGTGTCAATAAAGTCTCCGTTCTAAGTGAAAAGTCAATCAATCACATTACACATGAGTCAAGAGTCAAATCCCAGCCGCAAAGATTAAATGATTCTCCAAAAGAAAAGAGATTTTAGAGAGTTACTAATGAACAACGCTTTGTATGCAAAAAGAGAGATATCATTAAAGTCAGCATCTTCAATGGCCGGTATCCGGTAAATTGCTCGAAATCAATTGCTCGACAGTAAATTGCTCGAAATTAATTGTTCAAAAAATAATTTCTCGAACTATCAATTGCTCGAAAGGCAGTTTGCTCGAAACCTGTGAGTAAAAAAATAAAATAAAACTATATTGTTTCTAATATTTACTATAAGATAAAATAAAACTTTATTGTTAACTGAACAGTTAAAATTAAAGAACGAGTACATTTATATAGCAGGTCTTTTTTTTTCTACATTGCTTTTTTTATCATAGTTTAAAATAAAAGGTACAGTTTTATTATTACTGTTATTCTTCGTGATTTAAAAAAATATAACTATTGTTGCTAAAATTTACTGTATTAGTATGAAATATATTTCATATATTTATATCCAGCTCCGTTGACGTGTCGTGAGACGGCGCAGTTTACGTCGAGCTTCGAGCTTCGAAATTACTTCGAGCAATCTGACTTTCGAGAAATTGATAGTTCAAGAAATTATTTTTCGAGCAATTAATTTCCAGCAATTTACTGTCGAGCAATTGATTTCCAGCAATTTACTGTCGATCAATTGATTTTGAGCAATTTACTGTCGATAAATTGATTTGGAGCAATTTACTGTCGAGTAATTTATTTCGAACAATTTACTGCTGATCAACTGTTTTCGAGCAATTTACTGTCGATCAACTGCTTTCGAGAAATTTATAGTCGATAAATTGATTTCGAGCAACTTACTGTCGAGTAATTGATTTTGAACAATTTACTGCTGATCAACTGTTTTCGAGAAATTTATAGTCGATAAATTGATTTCCAGCAACTTACTGTCGAGTAATTGATTTTGAACAATTTACTGTCGATCAACTGCTTTCGAGAAATTTATTGTCGATAAATTGATTTCCAGCAACTTACTGTCTAATAATTGATTTTGAACAATTTACTGTCGATCAACTGATTTCGAGCAATTTATTGTCGACAAATTGATTTCGAGCAATTTAATGTCGATAAATTGATTTGGAGCAATTTACTGTTGAGTAATTGATTTGGAGCAATTTACTGTCGAGTAATTGATTTTGAACAATTTACTGTCAATCAACTGATTTCGGCAATTTACTGTCGATAAATTGATTTGGAGCAATTTACTGTCGAGTAATTGATTTGGAGCAATTTACTGCTGATCAACTTTTTTTGAGCAATTTACTGTCGATCAACTGCTTTCGAGAAATTTATAGTCGATAAATTGATTTCGAGCAACTTACTGTCGAGTAATTGATTTTGAACAATTTACTGCTGATCAACTGTTTTCGAGCAATTTACTGTCGATCAACTGCTTTCGAGAAATTTATTGTCGATAAATTGATTTCCAGCAACTTACTGTCTAGTAATTGATTTTGAACAATTTAGTGTCGAGTAATTGATTTTGAACAATTTACTGTCGATCAACTGATTTCGAGCAATTTATTGTCGACAAATTGATTTCGAGCAATTTAATGTCGATAAATTGATTTCGAGCAATATACTGTCGATCAACTGATTTCGACAATTTACTGTCGATAAATTGATTTGGAGAAATTTAGCGTCGAGTAATTGATTTGGAGCAATTTACTGCTGATCAACTGATTTCGAGAAATTTATTGTCGATAAATTGATTTCGAGCAACTTACTGTTGAGTAAATGATTTTGAAAAATTTACTATCGACAACTGATTTCGAGCAATATATTGTCGAGTAACTGATTTCGAGCAATTTACTGTCGAGTAAATGATTTCGAGCAATTTACTGTCGATCAACTGATTTTGACAATTTACTGTCGATGAATTGATTTGGAGCAATTTACTTTCAAGTAATTGATTTCGAACAATTTACTGTCGATCAACTGATTTCGAGCAATTTATTGTCGACAAATTGATTTCGACCTATATACTGTCGAGTAATTGATTTCGAGCAATTTACTCCTGATCAACTGTTTTCGAGAAATTTATTGTCGAAAAATTGATTTCGAGCAATTTAATGTCGAGTAACTGATTTCGAGCAATTTACTGTCGATCAACTGATTTCGATAATTTACTGTCGATAAATTGATTTGGAGCAATTTACTGTCGAGTAATTGATTTGGATCAATTTACTGCTGATCAACTGTTTTCGAGCAATTTACTGTCGATAAATTGATTTGGAGCAATATACTGTCAAGTAATTTTATTTCGAGCAATTTACTGTCGATCAACTGATTTCGAGCAATTTATTGTCGACAAATTGATTTCGAGCAATTTATTGTCGACAAATTGATTTCGAGCAATTTACTGTCGAGTAATTGATTTCGAGCAATTTGCCTAGATCCTCAATGGCCAGTGATGAGGTTTACTAAATAACTTAACAAAGACTGATCAAAACATACCAACGTCGACGTTTATAATCTATTTAATTGTCAGCAGTTTTGTCTGTAAAGTTGTTTTTTTTTATTATAACAGGCTAATAATGGAAGTCGAATGGATAATTTTTTCGCCTGGCTGCTTCAACATCTGCTGTTCATCCATAAACATCTGCTGTCATTTGACTGGAATTCTTACGAAACAAAGGATTATCAAAATAAATTATTTAAAAATAAAAACTTCTTCAGACAAAATTTACGCAGCCATTTGACCAAAAACTACGAAATATGAACTTTGAGTGGTGTTGGTTTTCTACGTGGGGAGGGCCTAATTGTATAGAAAATCAACATTCAAAATTCATTCTAAACTGGAACATCGATCACCGACAACATTCTGAAATACGGGATTATCACGACCAACTGGCTGGAGACAAAAATCTTACAAAATAAAAAGAATTAAATTTGGATGAATTTACTGTCGATCAATTGATTTTGAGCAATTTACTGTCGATAAATTGATTTGGAGCAATTTACTGTCGAGTAATTTATTTCGAACAATTTACTGCTGATCAACTGTTTTCGAGCAATTTACTGTCGATCAACTGCTTTCGAGAAATTTATAGTCGATAAATTGATTTCGAGCAACTTACTGTCGAGTAATTGATTTTGAACAATTTACTGCTGATCAACTGTTTTCGAGAAATTTATAGTCGATAAATTGATTTCCAGCAACTTACTGTCGAGTAATTGATTTTGAACAATTTACTGTCGATCAACTGCTTTCGAGAAATTTATTGTCGATAAATTGATTTCCAGCAACTTACTGTCTAATAATTGATTTTGAACAATTTACTGTCGATCAACTGATTTCGAGCAATTTATTGTCGACAAATTGATTTCGAGCAATTTAATGTCGATAAATTGATTTGGAGCAATTTACTGTTGAGTAATTGATTTGGAGCAATTTACTGTCGAGTAATTGATTTTGAACAATTTACTGTCAATCAACTGATTTCGGCAATTTACTGTCGATAAATTGATTTGGAGCAATTTACTGTCGAGTAATTGATTTGGAGCAATTTACTGCTGATCAACTTTTTTTGAGCAATTTACTGTCGATCAACTGCTTTCGAGAAATTTATAGTCGATAAATTGATTTCGAGCAACTTACTGTCGAGTAATTGATTTTGAACAATTTACTGCTGATCAACTGTTTTCGAGAAATTTATAGTCGATAAATTGATTTCCAGCAACTTACTGTCGAGTAATTGATTTTGAACAATTTACTGTCGATCAACTGCTTTCGAGAAATTTATTGTCGATAAATTGATTTCCAGCAACTTACTGTCTAATAATTGATTTTGAACAATTTACTGTCAATCAACTGATTTCGGCAATTTACTGTCGATAAATTGATTTGGAGCAATTTACTGTCGAGTAATTGATTTGGAGCAATTTACTGCTGATCAACTTTTTTTGAGCAATTTACTGTCGATCAACTGCTTTCGAGAAATTTATAGTCGATAAATTGATTTCGAGCAACTTACTGTCGAGTAATTGATTTTGAACAATTTACTGCTGATCAACTGTTTTCGAGCAATTTACTGTCGATCAACTGCTTTCGAGAAATTTATTGTCGATAAATTGATTTCCAGCAACTTACTGTCTAGTAATTGATTTTGAACAATTTAGTGTCGAGTAATTGATTTTGAACAATTTACTGTCGATCAACTGATTTCGAGCAATTTATTGTCGACAAATTGATTTCGAGCAATTTAATGTCGATAAATTGATTTCGAGCAATATACTGTCGATCAACTGATTTCGACAATTTACTGTCGATAAATTGATTTGGAGAAATTTAGCGTCGAGTAATTGATTTGGAGCAATTTACTGCTGATCAACTGATTTCGAGAAATTTATTGTCGATAAATTGATTTCGAGCAACTTACTGTTGAGTAAATGATTTTGAAAAATTTACTATCGACAACTGATTTCGAGCAATATATTGTCGAGTAACTGATTTCGAGCAATTTACTGTCGAGTAAATGATTTCGAGCAATTTACTGTCGATCAACTGATTTTGACAATTTACTGTCGATGAATTGATTTGGAGCAATTTACTTTCAAGTAATTGATTTCGAACAATTTACTGTCGATCAACTGATTTCGAGCAATTTATTGTCGACAAATTGATTTCGACCTATATACTGTCGAGTAATTGATTTCGAGCAATTTACTCCTGATCAACTGTTTTCGAGAAATTTATTGTCGAAAAATTGATTTCGAGCAATTTAATGTCGAGTAACTGATTTCGAGCAATTTACTGTCGATCAACTGATTTCGATAATTTACTGTCGATAAATTGATTTGGAGCAATTTACTGTCGAGTAATTGATTTGGATCAATTTACTGCTGATCAACTGTTTTCGAGCAATTTACTGTCGATAAATTGATTTGGAGCAATATACTGTCAAGTAATTTTATTTCGAGCAATTTACTGTCGATCAACTGATTTCGAGCAATTTATTGTCGACAAATTGATTTCGAGCAATTTATTGTCGACAAATTGATTTCGAGCAATTTACTGTCGAGTAATTGATTTCGAGCAATTTGCCTAGATCCTCAATGGCCAGTGATGAGGTTTACTAAATAACTTAACAAAGACTGATCAAAACATACCAACGTCGACGTTTATAATCTATTTAATTGTCAGCAGTTTTGTCTGTAAAGTTGTTTTTTTTTATTATAACAGGCTAATAATGGAAGTCGAATGGATAATTTTTTCGCCTGGCTGCTTCAACATCTGCTGTTCATCCATAAACATCTGCTGTCATTTGACTGGAATTCTTACGAAACAAAGGATTATCAAAATAAATTATTTAAAAATAAAAACTTCTTCAGACAAAATTTACGCAGCCATTTGACCAAAAACTACGAAATATGAACTTTGAGTGGTGTTGGTTTTCTACGTGGGGAGGGCCTAATTGTATAGAAAATCAACATTCAAAATTCATTCTAAACTGGAACATCGATCACCGACAACATTCTGAAATACGGGATTATCACGACCAACTGGCTGGAGACAAAAATCTTACAAAATAAAAAGAATTAAATTTGGATGAATTTGACAAATCACATTTTTCAACTTCACTTTGGGCTTGATTAATATCTCTTATCACAATTTTTAATTACATTTGAAGAGTGGGGCCATTTCAGTTATAGTTACAAAACTAGAGGTATTTTATTTTACTTTAAGAAAAAACTATAAGAATGTGGAATGATTCTCAATTAATTCAAAAGTCAAGACGCATTAAATTATTTTGTATGTATTCGATTATTTATGGGTAACAGGGCTTTATGAAGGTAGATTGGTACTGGTTAGACCACGTACATCCTTGGTGTGATTCTTCATGAATATGAATTGATAGATAGATAGATAGATAGATAGATAGATAGATAGATAGATAGATAGATAGATATTGTAAAAAGGATTCCAGCCGGTTAACACTGATCATTTGGAAGCAAGATAAATCGATTTTCAGGAGGAACATTTAGGAATATTTTTCCAAAAGGCACTCTGTCATTATAAATAATCATTTTTTTTAATTTCTTTTCACATGACTTCAGATTAAGTACCCCAGAATACGAATATACCGATATAGAAAACATGTAATTTGATCCCTATACGAAAGCCAAAACAAAATACGCTCAATCGTGATTTCTTAAGGAAAAACAATAACCTGATATTCGTAATCTGGAGTTCTTTTTTATATATTACTCTCGATGAAGCACTACATATTAATTAATTTTTAAAAAATATTTTTTAAATTAAAAAAAACACGTCATATGAGCATATTTTTTGGCTTCCGTAGAGGGGATCAATTTACAACGAATTTATATAGCAAACAAATGGTAACATGAAAAGTTTGAAAAAAACAAGATTATTTCTGGTCGAAGCACCGTTTGCGAAAAATTAAACAGAAAAAAACGAAAAATAATAAAATTAATAAAAATTCTTAATTTCCAGATCTTGTGTGTGTGTGTGTGTGTGTTCAAAACATATTGTATATTTTCTTGTATGTCTACATACAAACATATTTTCATACAAATAGATACTGTGTACAAATTATTATAACTGGATTTCGTAAACGAAGATTGGGTAGCGGGAGGGATCTTCCATGTTTGTTGCAGATGTGCACATTGTTCTTCAAACGTGTACAAGAAGGGGTATGTTTTCGACATACATCACAGGAGAGGGTCTGATGGCAGGCGATGATATCGGCCTTGAAGAACTGTCTCTCACACTTGTCTTTCTCATATTCTCTAACACTCAGTAACCTCTTGCGTCTTAGTGGCCTTATTGCCTTACTTGAAGTGAAATGGTTGAAAAAGTATCAGTTTCACTAAGAAGGCAAGTTGAAGCCTCCAAACGTTACACTAACTGTGTTTGTCCATTTCACACAAGAGAGTTGCATGTGTATATTCATCTAAGATGTCGTTAATATTGAGGATTATAACATTTTCATGCCTTATTTTCAAAAATACGTTCAGATGTGTACCTTGCCTCGTTGTATAATCACGTGAATACAGCATCTTGCAGAACTGAATGACCACAGACACAACTACTACTGCTACTACATTGTCGAATACTTGGAGTTTAGAATAAAAAACAAGTAAATTGATTTTTTTTACATCGGCGACACATTTCTTTTTCTCGCCAATATTTATATATATATATATATATATATATATATATATATATATATATATATATATATATATATAACGAAATAGATAGATAGATAGATAGATAGATAGATAGATAGATAGATAGATAGAAGGGAATCAGATAGATAGATAGATAGATAGATAGATAGATAGATAGATAGATAGATAGATAGATAGAAGGGAATCAGATAGATAGATAGATAGATAGATAGATAGAATGGAATCAGATAGATAGATAGATAGATAGATAGATAGATAGATAGATAGAAGGCAATCAGATAGATAGATAGATAGATAGAGATAGCTACATACATACATGTACCTATAGATAGATTTATATAAATATAGATATATTGTTACGAATCTTTTTTTGTCCATGTTATGTATATTCGTTAGATATAAACCCCACATTTTACTTACCATAGATTCAATCGCCTGCTGTGTGAGTCATTGTCTTTATTTAAGTCAGACAACGATTCTGTTTTCTTCTTCTCAATTTGCGAATAATAAAATTATTTTCTTTCTTTGCTGACTCAGAGATGTTATTTGAATCATAACTGAGTCATTTTGGTCTCCGCAATCTTCCTACGTTCTGGTTGGAGCCAACATCCAGAACCAATCGTCAGTGTTCGTTTATGTTGCGTCATTGCTCAACGAATCGCCCCTGGCAAAATTGACTCATTTCAATGACTCTTAAGAACCCCCCTCCCGCCAGCAATGATGAATTAGTATCTACCTTACACCTCAGAATGTCACTAAAACGTTAGTAAAAAAAAAAGACTAAAAGAGATTGTTAACAAGCACATCTAATTAAGTATTTCGAAGAATAGGAGTTCTGTTGAAGACTTGTACCAGACTAGGTTAACTTTAAGAAATAGATATGTACTTTTCATTATCTGCAACAAGTGGAAAAATTCTGAGCCAATATTTTGACTCATCTCAAAAATGACCTACAGTCTGTTGTTAACTGGTGCAAAGAATAGTCAAGTTAATTTTAACTTTTTGAATGTTTTCCAAAACGAAAACGTTCTCTATTAATCATTTGAGAGACTACTTTCTGCTTTTCATCAGGATGGCTGAAGCTAACCTCCAGGAGAGAGACTCGTTACGCCCTCGCTGGTTAATATTCTCGGCTGACATGGACGTGAAAAGATTATATTGAATCCATTGCTAGGTATGTTGCTAAGAAAGTTGGTTCCCTGTGTCGTGCTAGACAATTTTTCTCTCTAAAATCTATTTTACATATCTATAAGTTTACCATTTGTCCCTTGCCTGGAATATTGTTGCCACATATGATGTAGTGAACCTGTTATATATTTAAAGAATCTCGATAAAATCCAAAGAAGAATCAGCAATATTACTGGTACTGACCTGGCGTCTCGACTTCAATTATTTTCCCACCGCTGTAAAGTAGCTTCTTAGCTACTTTATAATCTCTATTGATGTGTGTGTGTGTGTGTGTGTGTGTAACGAATGCACGGCCGCAATTTTCGACGGATTTGCACCAAAATTTACATGCACATGCTCCAAGTTAATGAGAAAACCAAGACTGACTTTGCATTTACCAACTCCCATTGATAGTGGAAATAATCGATTTTTTCATGCTTCTATGGCAGTTTTCGTGTAGTTTGCGGCCATTTTCTACTGGTCAGAGTGAGAGCCTATAGCTGGCTGCCACGAATAGGCAGGAGGATTCTATTGGCTAGCGTGAGAGCCGACAGCTGACTGACACGAATGTTAACTAGCATGCTAGCATGCAAAAAATTCGATAGCTGCATTCGTCACAAGTGGGAAAAATTTAAATCTGCATGGCACTTTACTCCAATAGGCTCATTCGCTTGCTTAAACTTAACGTTGATTCTGATTCCGCAGAACTGGTTTGGGCGTGAAAAAGTATTTGTTGTTAACATTCTTTTTTCATCCGGTTCTTCCAGTTACGAGTCCTTTTTTAAAGCTGATCGTTTTGTGTTCATTTTGTTTAGTTCTCTTTTCGTAACAGATTTAATGTTTAGTATAGAGCTTAGAAAAAATTCGCAGTGTGAGATAGGCAAGAAGTAAGGCATGTAGCAACATCAGTACGGCAAAGAGCACTTCTTTAAAGGCAAGGAAGGGCAAAAATATTTTAAGTCAAGTGATAAGGATTGCTGTATGAGTCGAACGATTTTTTAATCAAGCACGGGCAACGCCGGGCCATGCTGCTAGTTAGTATCTAACTTACACCTCAGAATGCCACTAAAACGTTAGAAAAAAGGATAAATGAAATGGTTAACAAGCACATCTAATTAAGTACTTCGAGAAATAAGAGTTCTGTTGCAGACTTGTACCAGACTAGGTTAACTTTAATAAATAGATATGTAATTTTCATTATCTGCAACAAGTGGAAAAATTCTGAGCCAATATTTTGACTCATCTCAAAAATGACCTACAGTCTGTTGTTAACTGATGCAAACTGGTTCAATACCAGGCCACAGCACTGGTGAACCAAAACTTAGAGAGTTAAGTTAAAGCGAAATAACTGAGACACCTGGAAGAGGCATGGCACGTGGAGTTAGAACAATCTATCACCGGTGGACGAAATAAAGGGTTCGATTCGAAATTCCAATAACCTGAAGAAGGCCGGAGCGTACAACGGCGAAACGTTGTGAATATAGCAATAAAGATGAGGATAACAGTCCAAATAATGTAAATTTTTTTTCATCTTTCAAATGGCTTTAACTTCGGTCGAATTCTCAGTGTTCCGATCTTGAAATCCTGTGTCGCAAAGCGGTGTACTGGAGACAATTTCCAAAAAAATGTATGCCTTGAATGAAGTCTTATTGTATCTTGGGAAATAAAATTGAAAAATGTAAGAATGGTTTGGGAAATTTACATTGACGAAAAGGAAGAGAATGAAAAGAATATGAAACAGAGTTTTCATTAGAAAAAAAAACAGCTATAACGTTTTTCTAAGCCATGAAATGGAAAGATTATATTGAATCCATTGGTAATTCTGCTGCTAAGGAAGTTGATTCAACGTGATGTACAAGGCAAATTTTATCGCCAGCATCCATCTTGTACATTTATAAATCAACCATTCTTCCGTGCATCGAATATTGCTTCCACGTCTAGTCTGGCACTTCTGATGGATATCTCGATTCTTGACAAAATCCAAAGAGAAATCTACGGCGTTTTCGGTCCTAACCAAGCGGTTTCAATCACTTTACTACCTGCGTAAAATAGCTTTTTCATTCCCTTTTCTGTAAATATGAGCTTTCCCTGTTGGTACCTTGACATAACAAATTTATGTGCAGTACTAGATTGGCAGCTAGGTCTCATAATTTCAATGTTGAAATTACTAGATACAACCGTAAGTTCTATTCTAATAGTTTCTTCTCTTGCACTTCTCCCCTGTGAAACTCTCTTCCGGCTTCTTGTTTTCCTCTCGAGTACGACCTTAAAAATGAAATGAAATGTCAATCGTAGCCATCTCTTTGAAACGTCTTATTTATCCTCCTCAAAAAATAAACAGCTATAACGGTCTGACGTTTGCCACAGCCATGAAGTGGAAAGATTATATTGAACCCATTGCTAGCTCTGCTGCTAAGGAATCTGGTTCAATGTGACGTGAAAGGCATTTTTCTCTCTAGAATCTATTTTACATATCTATAAGTTTACCATTTGTCCCTGCCTGGAATATTGCTGACACATATGATCTAGTGATCCTGCTATATATTTAAAGGTTCGCGATAAAATCCAAAGAAGAATCAGCAATATTATTGAGCCTGACCTGGCATCTTGACTTAAGTTACTTTCCCACCGCTGTAAAGTAGCTTCTTTCAATAAATACGTTCATGGTAATCGTTCGAATGAGGTCTTCGCTATGTTACCTAGACTTTATTAATTTGAGCGCAGTACTAGACTGGTAATGAGGTCTCATCAATTTACAATTAACTACATTTAACCGTAAGTTTTATGCTAACAGCTTCGTTTCTCACACTTCTCAATTTTGTAACTCTCTTCCGGCTCTAAGCTTTCTAGTCAACTTTAATCTTCAAAAATTTAAATGCAATGTCAATCGTTATCTACTGTCGACTTGATTACTCTTGTATAGTTCTCGCTACTTAATAATGTATCTGTTTTCTAATTCTTTTATACCCTGTAATCACTCGTGACTTAGTCGCTTTTCATGGGGTGAATTCGATTAATAAAAATTTAGATTTTGAACTTTTTAAGACTGAGTAAAAATATGAATTCACTTCCAATGAGACAAGCTAATCTTTCTTTCATTAATACAGTCATTTCTTCCGTGTCTCAAGATATTCTTCAGTCTCTCCGCCATGAAGGTTGGTAGAAATTGGCCAGCATCAGTTTACTAAAGGGTTTTCTATTACAATGGAGTTAATATAATAAGATGAAAGTAGACGTTTTGGATGTAATAACCTTAGGTAAAATCGAAAAACAAATGTAGCTTTCAACGGAATTCGAATTTGCAAATCGGACCTCAAAGTTTATTTCGACTATAGACGATACCCGTAATCAAATAGGGCATAAAAGTTGTTTATTGCTACTTTTTCGGATCTCTAAGGTTATTTCGATCATAGAGTTACCTGTAATCAAATAGGGCATAAACGTTGTTTATTGGTACTTTTTCGGATCACAAAGGTTATTTCGATCATAGACGGTACCCGTAATCAAATAGGGCATAAAAGTTGTTTATTGGTACTGTTTCGTATCTCAAAGGTTATTTTGATCATAGACGGTACCCGTAATCAAATAGGATATAAATGTTGTTTATTGGTACTGTTTCGAATCTCAAAAGTTATTTCGATCATAGACGGTACCCGTAATCAAATAGGACATAAATGTTGTTTATTGGTACTGTTTCGGATCTCAAACGTTATTTCGACTATAGACGGTACCCGTAATCAAATAGGGTATAAAAGTTGTTTATTGGTACTGCTTATATTTATGTAATCACAAAAGTACGCAGGTGTGCGCTTTAAGAAAGCTTTATACAACTGAGAATACAAGGTTCGCGTATAGTGTCCTTTTATAGTTCCAGTAAACAAAAATAGCTCTCTCGAAGAGGAGAGTAACAAAACAAGGGGAGAACACTCTTATTCTTAAAAATCTACTTCTGTACTTTGCTTTCAGCTCTATTTTACACCGTTTTGTTGTTGATCCCAAAGTATTTCTATCTCCAAATATTTCTTCTTGTTGAGCCGTCACAGCTTAATTAAATAGAAAAAATTTAAATGACTCTGAAACCGTTTTGATAAAAAGCAACAAGATCGAAAAAAAGACCAACTCGTCCAGATTTTGGAACAATGAAAATGCATCATGACACAACAAATTGACTTTCGTTAAAAAAAAAGGTATGCTCAGATATTTCTCTTTTATTTCTTCATCTGTTTTTAGTCAGTATTTTTAGTGCAGAATTAGGGAAAGAACATTTGCGTTTCTTTCTACGAAATACATTTTCTTTACTTCGATTTCAGTGAAGATAATAGGTCTTTGGTGTCAGCCACCTTGACTCTCCAAAATCTCTCATTACCGAAGATATATCTTTCCGGATATCTTACTAAAATATCTTTAATTCATCCCAGCCAGGTTCTAACTGGCTTTTCGACAAGTCAGAAACGCCTTTATCTAACATAGAAACATCGACAGAATAAGAAGGATGTAATTAGTGGGAAGGTTTCCTTCTTCGTAGCAAGTGAAATGTATTCTCGAAATACACTAAGTTCTCAAAAACATTTTGCCTTCAACACGTAGACACAGTATTCTTTCCGGCTGATGGTGGCTCTGAGCGACCGATTATTTCACCGTTTCAACAGTCGAGCGGAAAAATGTGAAGAATTCTTTCCAGATAAACGAGTTGAAAATTACGATGTAGAACGGGCAAGAAAATGCCCAAGAAGTAGGACTTATAGAAGGAAGGAAAGAGAATAAGGAAAGAGAGAATAACTGACGAAAAGAGAAAATATTAAAAGAAAAAAAGAAAAATATAACGAAAGATAGAATAAGAAAAAGGAAGAAGTGAGAAAAATAAATGAGAAACATGTATGAAAAATAAATCAAAGAAAGGTATCTAATGAACGAACGAAAAAATAAAGAATAAGACATCAAATAAATAAATGAATGAAACAAAGAATGGGTGAAAGAAAGAATGCAAGATAAAAAGAAGGAAAACCAAAAAAAGATAAAAGGAAAGAAAACACCAATGAAAGAAAGATGAAAGCACTTTTGAAAAACTGAACTGAAGAAAAAATAAATGATATCTTACATTCAAGAAATGAAAGAGCGAGACAAATGAAAGAAAAACAAATGAAAGAAAAACAAATGAAAGAAAAACAAATGAAAGAAAGAGAACATAATAAAATAACAAACGAGTGAAAGAGAAAAAAATTGAACGAAAGAAACTATAAAAGAAAAATGACAAAAAAAAGAAATAAGGAAGGAAAAAAACAAAAAATAACAAGGAAAAAAACGAATGAAAGAAAAAAAAATTGATGGCAGGAAAAACACATAGGAAAGGAGGCAATAAAAAAAGCGAAAAATGAAAATAACGAGTGAACGAATAAGAAAAAGGCAAACGGTGAAAGAAAGAACTTAGGAAAAATTGAATGAAAAAGAAAAGTTAACGTTAAGTTAATGGTAACGGATAAAATAACTGAGAAGAAGAAGAATGAAACAATTTGATTGGACAACGAAACTGGTGACGTATACATGCACAAATACATATTTGTAAAAGTTTTTTCTGAATAGGAATATATATCGAAGAATGACTCAGCGAATGATTGAAGGGTGAGTAAAAACATAGTGAGAATATTACAATAATAGTGAGGAATTTAAAATGGTAATAGTTATATTTAATGTTTCCTTATAACTTTCGCCATTTATTCACTGATTAGAAAGCTGCTATTGTTGGCTGAAGTTATAAAAATCTTTCTATTAAAACAATTTTTCAGAAAAATAGGTTGTTCCAGTTCACTGGAAACAAAGAACTACAAGAGAAGATTGCTTCTGCTCAGACTTCGCCTAGACTAGTTACACACCCACGATACATTGCCTAGTAGGCACTACTATTTTACCCTTTGCTGGGAATCTGCTCTGGTGAAATTGATAGCAGCTCGGATTGAAAATTGGAATGGCAAGTTCCAATTCCAGTGCAGATCTTTACATTAACTTACCTGCATATATATATATTCGTTTGAATGATTTACGTTACATAAATTGAATACGCACTACATAATTGATATATATATATATATATATATATATATATATATATATATATATATATATATATATATATATATATATATATATATATATATATATATATATATATTTGTGTATATATATTGATTGGATTGAGGAATCGGAGAGCCGAGTTCGAATTCCAGTCGATTCCGTTACATTCACTTACGTGCTAATACCCTTGGGAAAGGTGTGAATCCTCTTCTTCTCCCTCCAACTATGGGTAAATAGCAGGACAGACTGGGTTCTATAGCCTTGGATGGCAACTGGTCTAGGAGAAGGACAACTCTGAATTCAAAACCTGCGGAGGGTCGTTTGGGGACCTTGTGGCATCCGTTGCACCAGGTCCCTGTATTCGTCCCTCCAAAAAGTGTGGATGGCCCTGCACAAAGCCTTCACCACTATAATCAAATCCTGTGTGGCTGTCGGGCTTTCAGTTTCTGGGAACTGATCTGCCTGACCCTCATACATCGAGTTCGACGGGAGAGCAAAGAATATGTTTGTGTGTGTGTGTGTGTGTGTGAATCAAGCAACTTATTTACTTTTTCTTTATTGCCCAAGAAAAGCGTGATCTTTGAAAGATATTGCTCATTAAACAGAGATCTGCAAGAGACGATTGCTTCTGTTCAGACCTTGTCTAGATTGGTTGCACACCCAGGATACAGGGCCCAGTATTCCCTACGATTTTATTTTAAAGAGCTGGGATAGTTGTAGCTATATATATATATATATATATATATATATATAGTAGTGGCTCCGCGGGGGGCACAGTCCTATGGTTACAGAGAACTTCAGTTGAGTTCCACCACGGAATATGTGAGCGAGCGAAACTATATTGAGTCTGAGTTGCTATCTCTTCGCCACGGAAGCCCGTTGGAACAGGTGGTGTGGTGTTTGCTTGACAACCTAACTGTCTGGGTTTCAATTCTCGGTAGTGGATGCGCTCTGCTGATGAGTCCCAAATATAGGACGAAACGGCCGTCCAGTGCTTTCTGCATTCTTTTGAGGTTTCTTTCAGACTCAATGAATTACTTAATTATATATATATATAGTTCATGCTACATTGACTGATAAACTTCTACAACAACCAAAAATTCTCATATTACCATATTTGTAAAAAAAACACACTCTCTTAAATTTTCAAAAAAATTCAACTTTAGCGTTGCGACTGCACGCTCCAAAAGTTTATATTCGTTAACAATAACACATTTTAAAAAAAACCCTATTTCGATTAAAATTTAATTTTTCGTCTCGGATGCTACCGAATTTTTACCAATAAAAAAAAAAACTTTCCATGCCCGAGGATGACTGAATGTACAGTTGAAAGTACCAGCATATTAAAGAAAGACCTTATACAGTTTATTATTTTAAAAACAAGGATCATAACATTCATTCAGTTAATACACCTTTAAAATTTTGTTTGCAAAAGGATTTCGCCATTTTATATCATTAACTTTACTAATCTACTTTTTGTATGAATGATTCATTGTAATATAAATTAAACTGCACGACATATTTGGTAATTCTAAAAACAACGGTCACCTGCGTAAATGCGAAGCTCTTCAGTAAAATGAATGTAGCATTTGGCTGCTTAGCGGTTACGTTTGTAAAAAATAATGCGCTAGATTTGGCCAATTTGTTCTGTAGAGTAAAGATGGCTCAGTAGTAGAAGCTCTGACTGACACCAAATCGGGTGGGTTTCGATCTGTGCTTCGGTTGTCTAGTCGCACTGAGGAACTGCGAAAGAGTACGCTCTGCGACTGACATAGTATATATATATATATATATATATTAATCGATCAATTACACAAGAAAAGCGTGATCTTTGAAAGATATTGCTCATTAAAGAGAGACTATTGCTTCTGTTTCGAGAAGGCCATCGATCGAATGCCTCATTTTTGAAGTACCGTGAAATGTCAGCATCCTGCTTATTTCATTATTTTCTCTTCCAGTTGAATGTGCGATCCATTTTGGATGTGGCTGCTCTTGAAAGTCATCAAGTGATGTGGTTTCTCTTATTTGGTATTCTTCATTGTCGTTCTGTATGGAGGACAATTTGGAAGCCCCGAGAAACAACGAATACT
>OZ038482.1:14051433-14086433 GCA_964036315.1 Acanthosepion esculentum | reverse complement strand
GAAGACATAGTTATAGAACCAAGTGGAACCTCGAGGTTGTGTAATAGGCGACAAGCTTGTCTCTCTAGATCAATTATGGCTGAATAATGTGTTCGATCTTCATTAGGTGACTCCTATTTTCTGCCTTGTGCCACATCTAAACTACACTTGGAAAATCACTATAAGAATAAAACCAAACCCTTGGTAAGATTGTTATACTGTTTTTAAGATAATATTTAAGAATCTAGCTTCACAGTGTGGTAACGAGTACTTTCTAAACAGCATTGGAATCGGTCCATTTAAAGACAGACTTTTTCCCGAAGTTATACAAGAGCAAATTTTTCATATTCTTATATATATATATATATATATATATATATATATATATATATATATATATATATATATATATAGTTTTATGTTGTGATATATTTATGGGATAAAGTGCTCAATATCAGAGATAGAGCGTGTGTAAATATAAAAGTGAACATAGAAGTCAACACTTAGAGGCGACAGGCTGTTTCATGATAGTGGCCTGACGATTGCATCTAGCATGAAACAGACTGTCCCCTCTAAGTGTTGACTTCTATGTTCACTTATATATATATATATATATATATATATATATATATATATATGGTAAAAACATATGGGTATACGCACATACAAATATATTTTTTTACTAAGGTCTTATAAAAACAGTTTTCAGTGTATGTAAAAGAGCTATTAAGTATATATTAGCGAATACACATCATATCCCACGTCGATAGAACGACTCGGAATTTCATGCCGCTACACAATCATCAGGTGCAGAATACTCATTGATCATTAAGTGTTGCGAAATTCATTGGTTGATAAGAAATGACGTCATATCTCCTTTGACTTTTGTACAATTTTGTCTTTCTATTTGCGAATGTTTTTTAAACGAGTACAGAAATGCTTTTTGATGAGGAGATGATTGACTTGAAGAAAAAATAAGTAAAGTTATTTTTTTGTTCAATAAAGAAAATATTTGCAAGTATTTAGTTTTTTCGTTATTGTTGGCATCATTACTTATCATAGTGGCTAACAGTTATTTTCGTAACATACGAGAAAAATGTTCAATAAAGAAATATTATGCTATTCACATTCGGACTATTGTCCTCGTCTTTGTTGTTGCTATCACAAGTTTTCGGTCGTTGCGCCCTTCGGCCTTTCAGCAACAAACATGAGACGAATATAAATAATGTAAATAATCATAATTCATCAGCCAAGAAATTCAGACAGAAAAAAGAAATATTTTCAATTTTTTGACTAAGAAACTAAAGGCAGCATTAGTTTTTGTATTGTTGTTCATTCATACAAATTCATTGATATTCTTTTTCATAGTCAACCATTTTCCTAAATCCTGAAAATATTGGCTTTTTACGACTTTTACGAAGTGTATTGTTTAATAAAAGAAAACACAAGCACAGATGAATCATCAAGTCATAGTATTTTAGAAAAAATCAAATAAATAATCAATTATTTGTCTGATATAGTTAGTTTTGTTGATCAAGTCTTCTTCAATTGCTAAATCATGAGTAATATTTTTATGTTGGTTTATAAAGCATATATGAAGGATTTTCTCATTACACGTCATTATTTAAATAATTTCCTCATTCTTTTGTAGGTTTTGCTCCGTTTACATTCGCTGATAGCTAAATTGAACGTCAGAATGCCAACACATCAGTTTCAGACAAGAACTTTATTTCTGAAACGTCAAACCGTAACCAAAACTATCACCAAATGGCTGACTACATATGGAATGAGAAGGGAGATCACCGCCCTCTGTGGGATCAGGTTGAGATCATAGACAAAGAACACCATTGGAAAATTCGTAAACTTAAGGAATCAGCATATATGCTAGGCCATAAAAATCTCCTAAGCCGACCAAGCATAGAAATGAATACAATATGGGAACCAGTAATAAGGAGTGCCAGAGAAAAGTGATAATAACAAAAAAATTGCAATATGAGCTCTGGTAAAAACATATAATGATAACAGCAAAAATTGCAATATGAGCACTGGTAAAAAAATGATTGCTGAAGACATTAGGTTTATAATACCCAGAAATTCATACACAGATGTTCTCGAGGACACATGGCACAGTGTATAAAGGCGTTAGTTAGATCCAGTGACTGAGTGTGAGTTCAATATCCGGCTAAGGCAGTGGAGAAATTTCAGAGGTGAAATTAACAGGAGATAACTGATAACAGACATCCATTAAACATGACATGTGGAACTAGAACAGTCTACCCCAGTGGGCGAAATAAAGGGTTTAGTTCGACATCCCAACCACCTGAAGAAGGCCGGAGCGTACAACGGCCGAAACGTTGTAATAAATATGGTGACAAAGATGAGGACAATAGTCCGACTTAATGTAAATAATGTAATTATTAACAATTTACCATTCCTCGTTGTCCCTGTTCTAGCTGCTATTCCCATAACCTGATTAGGTAAGTTGTTGGCTGTTTCTGTCTGCCAATCCTTCCTTAATGTACTTATCAGAAAAGTAGAACCCAGTGCTATCGCGATAAAGACCCATCATGCCGAACTCCGCTAATATAAAACACTCTAAATACAAAATGAACATTTTTGGGCACCTCAGTCCGGGGTACTGGTTAACAAGTTTGTCTTGTTCAGTATTATTACTTATTAGTGTAATCCATTCTCTCGGATTCGCTATATTTGTAAGCTTGTACCAAAATTAAGCTAATTAATATTTAATAAAATACTTATCACTCGATAGAAAAATTAGAGATCTACATTTAAAATTCTCTCTATTTATAATGAAATATTAACAATATTTATCAAACAAAAAAGCTTATCAAGATCTTCCATAGATAAATAATTATATTGTTAGCCTTTCGAACGTTTGTGATGAAACTGGGTCAATTTACCGAATTGCTCGCTGTAAAGTGTTGGATATTTTCTCAGACAGAAGATTTAGTTGTTTCTCATTCAGTTAGGGGTTCAGAAAAATGTCTCGTAACTAGGAAGAATTACATTATTATTAGTATTATTTCTTGTATTTGTTGTTGTCATTCCCAGTTATAAAATTATTGGTACCATTTTTAGCAATATCATTGGCTAATACTAGAAATAAATTCAGTTACAAAATATTCTTGAAAAATCTTTCGGTTTATTAATATCGAAGATGGAAGTTAAAATTGAGAAGAAAATGATCGAAATATCAAAAACATATCGACCTTAATTGTCGATTTCTAATTATTGGTTAATTAATGTCTAGTTTACCGGGTTAAACAAAAATAATAAACTCGTGTACTAACGATCTGGCGTGCTACCGTATATAAAAGAAATGACCAATTTAAAAGAATTAATTGATAAATCAACAATGCTACTCTGATAATATTTCTAATACAGTTTTTTGTAATTTATTACACGTCGTATTGTTTTCATTTATCCGGCATTATTGTTAGTCAAAGGAGGACTTTATTCGTTTATTTAGTCACAGGATGACTTTAATCGTTTATTTAGTCAGGGGATGAGTTTATTCCTTCATTTAGTCACAGTATGGCATTATTCGTTTATTTAGTCACAGGATGACTTTATTCCTTTATTTAGTGACAGGATGTCTTTATTCGTTCATTTAGTCACAGGATGGCTTTTGTTCGTTCATTTAGTCACAGGATGACTTTATTTGTTTATTTAGTCACAGGATGACTTTATTCGTTTATTTAGTCACGGAGTGACTTTATTCGTTTATTTAGTCACAGGATGAATTTATTCGTTCATTTAGTCGCAGTATGACATTATTCGTTCATTTAGGCACAGGATGACTTTATTCGTTTATTTAGTTGCAGGATGACTTCATTCGTTTATGAAGTCATTTGCTGTGTGAGCAGTAATATTAATCTATTTTCGGTGTGTATGAGGAATTTGTTTGACCTTGAAAAACATTTAGTCATCCGTGATTGCATCAGATTTTCATCACGCCCAGACACTATTGTCTCAACTGTCGATTAGTTGTCTTACGGCCATTTTCTTTTATGGAGGCGTAAGGAAATTGTAACGCTGCAGGAACACAATGACAAGCCTTACCATTGAGCAAATCAAAGTACTATAGAGTGGCCTAGAAACTGTCTTGATTTAAATCCAATCGAGAATCTGTGGTCAATCTGTAAGGTAAGACTACGTGGAATGGACATACGAAGTACTAACATGTTTACTGGGTCACGTTTCCTTGGAAAATACCAAAAATAAATAAATCATAACGGAATTATTCTTGTTTCAATTAATTTGCACAAAGGTGTATATATATATAAGTAAAGCATAAGCATGAAAAGTACTTGTTAGAACGAAGAATAAAGTCAGTTTTAACATTTTATATATATCTCTCTCTCTCTCTCACACACACACACACACACACACACACACACACACACACACACACACACACACACACCGGATTTTTTTTTTTTGGCACGTAATATAGTTTGACTTCTCTGCGGTAAACCTTCTTGAAGTTTGTTTAAATAACCTTCAGTTGTATCATTGCAGGTTTCCTTCAAAAGACTCCCCAGAGATCTACTTTAGAACTGTGCTGTTTTCCCCCTCTTTCTTGATCCACGTGATCCTTTACAACCTCCAATATAGGCCAGGGCCCAGTGGCAGTAAATTCTCAACATTTCGCTGTTTTATATAAATAGGCTTTCACTGCATTAGTCATTGATGAATTGTAAAAGACTTCCAGAAGACGTGACAGGGCATGGTGAATAAGAATATACCACACTGCTCAGTGTTTTTAATCCAATCAATTCATATAATGTCCCCAGTATAAATGCCTGAACATCCAAGTTACTTTAATCGTTGTTGTATATCTGTACATTTTTTTTATAAAAATCCTAAATATTTATCAATTCGAAACAATCCTTTCCATTATTATTCATTTCTGTCGAATATTTACTTACATCTTCACTTTTGATTGCATAAGAGATTGTCAACCATTGTTATTAATTTTCTATTCGTATTTACGTATATTTTAATTTGTTTACGTTTAGATACACTTTGAGCAGATATGAACGCTCGAGGGAAATCATGGAGTATTGTAGTTTAAAAGCAGTAAAATCGATCTTGATAACCTGACGCCTCTCTGTAACTAAATTGGTATAGCACGTCAAGCTATACGACGGTTTCGTGTAGGATAAAGGTTCGATTCCAGTTGGAGGACATATTTTCTATGAAAATTTCTCGGACATTGAGGCCGGTAAATGTTGTTAATTCTGTTCATTATAAACAGATCATTTACTTAAATATTTGTATCTATAAAAATAACATATAAACAGAAGATAACTTCAAATAATTATATTTTAATATATGAACTTAATTTTAATTAATTTGTTTAATGAAACTAATTTTATTTTATTTTAATTAGTTTATTATATATAACCATTATTAATCATCTACTATTATTTATTGACTTCATTCATTTTTATTTAAAAGAATATTGGCAAATATTATTAATAAATTTTGACTAGTATTAAATTTTTTCCTCATTTTTGGGGGAAGATCATTTTATTAATATTCATTTTTTCTAGTATTTACTTTGATCTTATTTTTTGGTTTTCTTTTTTTTATCCCGGCGTTAAACAGTCAATCTACAGCAGTCAGTCAATAGCGCCGGATCAGAAATGATGCTAAGATGTCAGTGTCTTTTGCTTCAGTAAAAAGAACTCGATGGTTTCCATGGCTTAATCAGTTGGAGCAGCTGACACATTCAACTAAGTTTCCTTCAGACAAAAACTACGAATATTTAACCTCCATTTCTGATCTATCTTCTTTACTCACTGATGTAGATTTACGGTCTGAGTATAGCTGGCCGCTTGTATTCGATGATACTTGTCTACTAGGGGGCTAGCCAATCCCTATTGCAGACGCTCGCTCAGGCACATTTGTGTTTATTCAACACCCACTTAGCCCACCTGTGGTTTATATTGCAACTATGCTGAGCAGACCTTACCAACAGTTTCTGGAAAAGATTGTGTTATCTAGAATGATCAACAATCTGAACAACACCAGCACACTCAAACCCTCGGCCATGATGACTTGTGACTTCGTGCTAGCACAGATATCGACAGCCCTAAAGAGTTCCGTCTACCTAATTTCACTCACAAGTCTTTAGTCAAGCTGTGGTATTTTTTTTTCAGGCGCACACTGGGATCGACCCCTCCAGTTCGATAACAACAGGAAGTATCCTTACTGACAAATCGACCATGGTGAGATTCGAACCCTTGTTTCATGTTCAGAATACGAACGTTCAATATATATATATATATATATATATATATATATATATATATATATATATATATATATATATATATATGTGTGTGTGTGTGTGTGTGTGTGTGTGTGTGTGTGTGTGTGTGTGTGTGTGTGAAATGCGTATAATTCGGCAGCATATTTTAATTAACATAGGTTTCACTAAATAATTTAGATATGTTCTGTCTACTTATTTTCGATAGGATCCTTTCATATTTGTGGATAAGCTTTTTGGGCGGTTATTAAAAGACGAGCGGAAAACACCGTGTTGGCTGAAGTCTTTAAATGTTAGCGCTTGTCATAATAGTTTTTCCTTTATCTCGCAGCCACTTAAGTCCGGTATTTTTCCACACCATACGTAATTACCTTGCCTTAAACGGTCCCTTAACTCAAACCATGACACAACGTTTCCACATATAAAAATGGTAATTTTCGGATGACAACAATAATTTTGGTCCTTCACAATCACGAACACTAAATTCTTACTTTATAATTAACAATACCCTGACGATGACATTACGCTATGTCGAAAGTACTCAGAAATAAATACAATATAAATCAACACGGTGTTTCTCCTCTCGTCTTTTAATAACCGCACAAAAATACTTATCCGAGAATATGAAAGAGAATAAGTAGACAGAACATGTCTAAATTATTTAACGAAACCTGTCTTAATACAGGGTGACCCCAAAAAACGGGATTTTTTGAAGTGCGTATTGCCAGACATGAACAAGTGGCAACACTGCGAGACAGTGACCTTGAGCAAGTAAACATTTCGCCATTTTAGTAACGCGAATGAAATTCACAATATCCCAGCTGAGATGTTGCAGCAGTCAATGAGGAATCTCAACAGCAGATTTCAAGAATGCATTCGTACAGGAGGACGCCATCTACAATTTAATTCGTAGTAATTTTAAAAAAATGAAAATTCCATCATTGTTTCTTAAATCGCATGTTTTAAGGTTTCAATTACTATGAATTAAATATTTTTCTTCCATCACTCTTGGTTTTATTGGATTGCTAAAAAGTTCCCGTATTTGGGGGTCACCCTGTATATATATATGGTTTGGTTTATTTTGTTTTACGGCATATCAACATCGATGGGTTATTTAATGCCGACAACTTTTTTAGGATAGATTCGTATGAATAGAATATGTATTCTTTGGTTTAGATTGGTTTGGTTTATTTTGTTTTACGGCATATCAACCTCGATGTGTTATTTAATGCCGACGAGATTTTTACGATAGATTCGTATGAATAGAATATGTATTCTTCGGTTTAAATTGGTTTGGTGTGGTTTATCAACCGCAATGGGCTACCCAATGCCGACAAAACTTGTTATTGCTGGCAATACTTTGTTTTGTCAAAAATCTGTTTCTGGTAATGTTTTTCCTTCAAAATTGTATTGCTGGTAATAATTTTTTTCCAAAAAGTATTGCTGGTAATAGTTAACTATTTGCCCATAGCTCGGACCCTAACAGGTTCTACCACCCCGGGTCAGGGTGGACCAGGGAACACCAGCAATTAAGAGGTGGTTCCACGCTCCTCAAAAACTTGTTGCTGGACGTAGTTTATCGTCTTACACAGGTCGACAATATATATATATATATATATATATATACATATATATATATATATATATATATATATATATATATATATATATATATATATATATATATATATATATATATATATAAGGTATGTTGTATTGATTGGTTAAAGCTCTCACTATCGGGGATAGAGCATGTATAATTGTAAAAGTTAACGTTGAAGTCAACACCCAGTGGCGATAGACTGTGTCATGCTAAACGCAATCGTCAGACCTGACGATTCCGTTTAGCAATTAATATTTATATATATATATATATATATATATATATATATATATATATATACAGGTTTCGATGGGTAAATTGCCGCCATTATATATTTTTAATTTTGCGCATGTGCATTTGTTTTTTATTTTGACGACTGCACGGTATAGTAGGGTCAGTTGAACACCATATGGGATAAAAATAACACCATGGCACAATTCACTTCGCCAGGAAATTGGGAACAGCATACTGTACTGCTTGGTATTCGCACCGGAAGCCTTATTACGAACATTTCAGTGTGTTTGGGTATTAATCTGACAGTATTGATGCTGGTTTTCAAGTTATCTATGTTTACCGCATTTCCCGGAGTATAAGAAGACCTTAATTAAATCATGCAATATCATATATACATAATGTAAAAAACATACCTTCCTCGGCTGGAAATTGATATTCAATTCAGTATTTAAGGATTTTAGATCATCAGTAGATTCTCAGGAATCGAGGAAAATCAGAAATGTTATTCCCTTTAAGATATTATGATTGAAATATAACGAAAAATATTTGTCTTTGAGAAAATGTTAACTGTTTGTGAAATCAAATGAACTTTCTACTCAGGAATCTTCTTATACTTCTTCTGGCGTATGCTTGGGATTTAATGCTGACCATTTTCACATTGGAACTTCAATACTTCACCTATTGACATTTTTCAGATTAAATAATTTAATTCTTTTTTAATCCAGACTTTTTTTATGTTTTATTTTGATTTTATTGCTGTGAAATCACAGCTGGAATTTCTCACAATCGAAAAGAAAAAGAAAAAGAAAAATCAGAATCTTAAAATTTTGAGCACAGCTGACGCGCTTGAGTTTTGAAAAATTCGTAACGAAAGCCTCGTTTTGGAATTAATAATCCTTTAAACGATTTGTAATTACTAGCAAATCAAAGATCGATAAGAAAATATGAAAATGTTTCTAAAAAATATTCTTCCTGCTTTCTTTTTATGTGCCGTGTCCCTTCAGGACGTAGGCGAACATGGCTCTCCACTTCCCATATATACCGTGTAGCTCTCAATAAGTTTCGTCCCTCTGCCACCTCCCCTAGATCACATTTTTATCATCCACTTGCTTAAGCCCGCCAGGTATATCATGCATTCCTTTGCCTTGTCTCTCTTTCCCTCTATTCGACCAGTGAGTATCAGATTCTCCAAGCCCTCCTTTATCATTACGCGGTCAGAAATTTCATCTACCTCTTCCTGGTGTTAGTATAAGCTTCCTCCTTTTATGCATCCTCTCCAAAACCTCATCGTTACTCACATGCTCGGTCCATGATATCCTTAGCCTCCTTCTGTAGAATCATACCTCCGTTGTCTCGAGTCTATTCTTTATCAACATTCGCTGCCGTAAAGGAAGGCAGATGTCACGTATCATATCAGCACTCATTTCTTTATCCCTGTAATTATTAGAAACTATTTAGTTCTGTATTTTTAAGGAACTTCTGCTTTGAGTTACCACATTCTATTCCGATTAGCCAAATATTTTTAAATACTTTTTCACTATTTTGAACGTGTTCGCTAACATCGGTGACTTTCATAATTCCATAGTTCCTTGTTCTTCCCGAAGATTTTCAAATAAAAACACATTGATCAACAAACGTTTTTCTCAAAAGTATTAGGTTGTCAAATGACGCATGTTATAGAAAATGAATAAAATGCTTCTGAAATTTGGTTTGGTTTGGTTTGGTTTATTTTACGGTATATCAACCTCAGTGGGTTATTTAATGCCGACAAGATTTTTATTACTGCTAATATATTTTTTACTTCAAAAATGTATTGCTGATAATAATTTTTTCCTTCAAAAATGTATTTCTGGTAATAATTTTTTCCTTTAAAAATTCATTGCTGGTAATAAATTTTTCCTTCAAAAATTCATTGTTGGTAATAATTTTTTCCAAAAATGTATTGCCGGTATTAAAACCTATTTTTACACTTTCATAGTGTTTTGACTATTTACTGGGACCCTAACAGGTGGTACCATCCCAGGTCAGGGTGGACCTGAAGACACCAGCAATTAAGATGTGGTTCCATGCTCCTCAAAATCTCCTGATCAGAGGCCTTGCTGTTGGATGTAGTTTATTGTCTTACCCAGGACGCGGATGTAGTTTAACGTCATACCGAGGACGATCTTCTGAAATGTTAAATTTATTTAGTTGAAATAGTCACCATGTTGATGAATTACTGTTCTGCAATGTACCTCTAAATTCTTGATCCCATCTTTAAAAAAATCTCATCCGTTGATGTGATAAACAGTTCAAATGCTTCGATTATCTCTTCTTTATTTGAGAATGTTTTATTGCGTATGAAAAGTTCAAAATGCTTAAATAAATGATAATCAGTAGGAGAGATATCAGGTGAATATGGAGAATGAATCAAAATTGTATAATTCAGGCTGAGCAGCTTTCGAACAGTTGATTGAGAAGCGTATGGGTGTAAGTTGTTGTACAGCAAAATTGAGCCATCCCTATTCACCAGTCTAGAATGTTTCCTTTTCACTTGTTCGTGAATACACTCAATTTCTCCACAATATTAGGTTGATGTTATTGTTTTCACTTGAGGCAAGAATGAATAATGAACAATCCCTTTAAAATATCACCATACAGTAACCACTAACTGTTTTCACTTGAGGCAAGTATGAATAATGAACAATCCCTTTAAAATATCACCATACAGTAACCATTAACTGTTTTCACTTGAGGCAAGAATGAATAATGAACAATCTCTTTAAAATATCAACATACAGTAACCATTAACTGTTTTCACTTGAGGCAAGTATGAATAATGAACAATCCTATTGAAATATCACCATACAGTAACCATTAACTGTTTTCACTTGAGGCAAGTATGAATAATGAACAATCCTATTGAAATATCACCATACAGTAACCATTAACTGTTTTCACTTGAGGCAAGAATGAATAATGAACAATCCCTTTAAAATATAACCATACAGTAACCATTAACTGTTTTCACTTGAGGTAAGAAAGAATAATGAACAATTCCTTTAAATTATCACCATACAGTAACCATTAACTGTTTTCACTTGAGGCAAGATTGAATAATGAACAATCCCTTTAAAATATCACCATACAGTAACCATTAACTGTTTTCACTTGAGCCAAGAATGAATAATGAACAATCCCTTTAGAATATCACCATATAGTAACCATTAACTGTTTTCACTTGAGGCAAGTATGAATAATGAACAATCCCTTTAAAATATCACCATACAGTAACCATTAACTTTCGACGTTGCTGTTGAGGTTTTGTGTATTGTTTTGGTGATTAACTTGCATCTAACTACGGCCCTACTCTCTTTACTATTGTCAAAGAGTATAGATTTCTCATCGCATGTAATTATTCGATGTAAAAATGATTCTTCTTCCAGTCGGGAAAGCCACAGAGAGCACATCTCAAAGCGACGGTATTTTGAGACCCAATCACTTCATACGAAACAAACCTATCCATTGTCTTGATTTTCAAATTGTTTTTAAGTGCCGAGAAACAGTTGTGCGAGATGTTTCAAGTTCTGATGCAAGTTTTCGGACTATAGTTCTCAGATTTTGATCAACCAAAGCAATCAATTGATTATGTTTGATAACTGATCGTTTCTTTCCCTTTTTTTCACAACTATAATCTCTCGAACAAAATTCCTGAAACAATCTCTCTGCAGTTCTGATTTAAAAGATACCATTACTAAACGCCGCCTTCATATTCCGAATGCTTCAGAAGCAGACTAACCAAGTTTGTGCTCATAGAGTAAGATTACTCGACATTGTTTCATTGAAATCATTTTCATTGGGCTTATGAATAACAATATATTGAAAGAAAAATTATCTGGAAGGAAAACGAGTCAGGAATAAGTCAAGATTTTATTATATACTATGGAGGTTACTTCGTTATGCAATTGGATCAACAACCAACCATAAGACGTGTCCTTTTATGTGTGACAATCTATATAAAGACTGTAATAAATCTGAAGAGAGCAGATCCTTTTGTGCTGTCATATAAGATTGACAATTATATTCATAAACAAATCCAACCAAATCTCTGTATTCACGATTTTTACTTGATAACACGTTTAATAAAAAGTGAAATTCTATGAATATTTGCCTCCTTCACCCCAACAATCTAAGATGCTTTCAACGGCTAACTAAATATGTACGCAACAACTGCGTTTTAAAGACGTGAATTTTATTGAGAATATTTGTATTGATTTAATACCGGCACCAAAGAACTTTCTCTCCTAACAAATCACAACATTTAATATTAACAGCCAAGTATAGAGACATTATTCACATTTTTGTACAAATGTTAGCAAATAAAATTCGTTTATTCCTAGTATATACTTGCGTGGGTCGTTAGCTAATCCCTGTTGCAGGCACTTGCTCAGACGTATTTGTTTGTTTTTTTATTTTTATTCAACAACCACAGAGCCCCAATTATGCTGAGCGAACCTTAGTTATACTTTCTGTGGGAGGGCAAAAAATCTGTCAGCATCAGCACGCTGAACAACGTCAGTACACTCACACCCTCAGTCAAGATGACTTCATACTTCGTGCTAGCACAACCATCAACGGCTTCCACGCAGTTCCGTCTGAGGTCAACCTCTGATATGGATTTCAAGCACTTCCCACCAGTGCGACACGCTGGGATCGCATATCCAACCGATGTTCACATTCGAACCCGTGTCTCAGGGTTGGAACGCAAACGATCTAACCACGTATTCATACATATATATATATATATATATATATATATATATATATATATATATATATATATATATATAAAAGTGGACATGGAAGTCAGCACTTAGAGAAAAATAACAGCACTAGTTGCCTGACGATTGCACTAGCATGAAACAGACTGTCGCCTCTAAGTGCTGACTTCCATGTCCACTTTTATATTTACACACGCTCTATCTCTGATATTGAGCACTTTATCCCATAAATATAGCACACTTTAAGACTGTATTTCTTCTTATATATATATATATATATATATATATATATATATATATATATATATATATATATATGATTGGCAAATCTTACTCAGATGAGCACCGCCACCTCACCCCCTGCGATGGATTTCATTTCGTTTTGGATGTCTATGGCCCCTGACATGACTGTACAGACATGAATCCGAATTTATGGGTATCATGTATATATGGCAGATAAACTCTGTATCCTTGATTGAGTTGACTGGATCTGAATGCCCTACAGCACAACTGTGTGTCCCCATGTGCCTCCTCAGTCCAGATGATGGTCTGCAAGCAACACAGGTATTGCCGACAGGACGATGAGCCAGGTTGGCATAGGTGGTTTGATTCTCATTGTTATGATGACTTTTCAGATGCTTTACATAACCTGCCCTCGACAACAGCATGCGCTCGCACACACATCATTTGCAAACCTGCATATTAGTTGGCAAAATCGAGTGAATTCCTCTTCGGAGATCATATATATATATACATAAACACACACACACACACACACACACACACACTCACACACACATATACATATATATTATTATTACTATTAATAATAATAATAATTTTTACTTAATTCCCTGAAAATTAATCAGATGCTACTATCTATATCAGAGGTTCTCAACCGGGATCCATATAAGATTACTGGTAGTCCACACAAAAAATAGCAAATTGGTGGTCCCCAATAATATTTTAGTGGTCTGTAGAGCAATTTCACTTCGGCACGGTTGTTACAACTGAGAATTAGAATTTCTACATTAATCTGTGCCATATCAAAATACTAAAAATATAAAAACAACTCTAAAAGTATCAAAGGACAAAATCAAGTGATGTAAATTAGCGTCCCTTTTAGTCTACCGGATGTTTTAATTGAAAAAGTTGAATACAAATTGAGAATTATATACTATCTCAAAAATTTTCCTTAAATAATATTTTAAAATAAAATCTAAAAAACGCGATCTGGTAATATACATACTTATATTTGATATGAAAAAAATAATTTTAAATAATTTAATAATTCTATTACATTTACTTGTTTTTAAAAAGAAATATAGTCTATTAGTAATTAAGAGTGAAAATATTTTAAATTTGTAGTTGAATAAAACGTATTCTAACCTAAACATCTCAAAAAAATCTTTGAGTACACAAGTAGGAAAAAATGCCGAAAGACTTTTAGCTGTTAATAATAAAAAAAAACAGACCAGAGAGTACGTGAGAGAATCATGGAGAATTGTAGTTTAAAAACAGTAAAATCGACCTTGCTAACCGAACGCTCCTCTGTGGCTCAATCGGTAAAAGCACGTCAGGCTATATGACGATTCCGTATAGGATACAGGTTCGATTCCTGTCGGAGAGCGCATATTTTCTATGGCAATTTTTCGGGCATTCGGGCTGGTAAATGTTGTTAATACTGTTTATTGTAAACAGAGCATTTATTTAAATATCTGTATCTATAAAAAAGAATGCGTAAAAATGTCTTAAAATAAAGATGTATATAGATCTACAGAAAGACAGATATATAAATATGGCTTGAAAGGATACTTTGTTGAATGGGTTTGAAATTTGACTTTGTGCATCGCCTGTTCTATTTTGGTTTGAGGATATCCACCTTTAGTGTGTTAACATGTGGCACAATTCTCTCGTGTTTTTATTTTAAATGTCACCAAGTAGTTCTAATCAGATCCAATTAAGACTCAACTTCGAAACTTGTGAAGAGTTGTCCATTTAAATAAACTTGTGGGAAAAGAAACAAGTTATTTTTCATTTCAATCTAACGAAATGAAATATTTTGTAAAATGTCGAATAAAAAAAACATGAAAAAAAAAACCTGTAAACTTTTTCCCCGAAATCAAACGTGAGTGATTTTAAAAGAATTTTGTTTAATATTTATTTTACAGATCTTTAATTACGAATATCAAATCTCAACAAAAAAAAATAAATAAATGTTGAATATTTTCTTGATTTTTCTTATTTTTAAAAAACATTCCAGCCAAAGATATGATGAGAAGTTTCACAAACTCGTTGGAAGAAAATCTCAAAATACACATTTCTACATTTATTTAATTTGCCAAACGATTGCTTATTTCTGATTTCCATGGTAAACGGTGAAAAAAATGTCAACTACTGAAGGCGAAAACGCAAAATCCTGTTTAGATGAGTCATTGAAGATAAATAAAAAAACTACCAAACACCTATTCGTAATTCGGTTTTAGTGATCATACTATTGTAATGACAAAAGTACGCAGATGTAGGCTTTAAGAAAGCTTTATTTACCAAGGTTTGCGTATAGTGTCCATTTATAGTCCCAGTAAACAGAAATAGCTCTGTCAAAGAGGTGAGTAATAAATCAATTGTTCTATTCATAACGCCAAACTTCGAGATAAAAAAAATTAAAACGACAACTTTTTGTCTTCTCTGTGAAAAGGAAACTTGAATAAGCGTGTCTCTGTTTTATCGGAGTTTTTTTTCCGGTCGAATTTTATCAACGTATTTTTTTACGTTTTTTTTTTGTCTTGCTTTGCGTGCGCAGAAGTGAACTGTACTACATTTGCTCATTATACGACGGTATTTTAAAAATTATTATGGCAAAAATAAGGTAAAGCAAAATTCCAACCACCCATGTTCAGCATAATTTTAGGAAAATCTTAGAAGTGCATTTTCTGTTGACGCAAATCTATTTTTATTTGTATTGGAAAAAATATACTCATTTTTGTTGTTTATACACAACTTTTCAGGCATTCTTTAAGTTTATGTCGTTTAGGGAAAACTTCAGGCAATTTCGAACTTTCGAACCCTCTATTTAATCTTGGTGGGTGGGATTGATTGTTCTCGTTCCACTGTTGTTTTCTAGGAATAAGGAATTTAGTTCTTTTTTCATACGGTTCAGTTATTACTCACCTTCTTTCTATTGAGTCCGAATCGATACAACTGGTGCCAGCAATCTAACCAAATTCTCGAACCCACACTTTAGACTACTATCTCATAAGACATTCCTGGAATTAGAAATGAGAGCTTAAATCCCAATATTTCCCGGTCTGCTGCTTACTCTGCTACTGCTTTGTCCTATTCATTACGTGCGTAATCTAATAGTTTGTCATTTACAAGCCTGAGGAATATTCAGAATTTTGTAAAATCGGTTTTGCACATGTATATGTGGAATGGAACATCTCTTCACTTTTTCCTCTTCCTCGAAAGAAGTCAATTTAAGACAAATTAAAACTGGATTTCTTGCGCAAATCTAAAACAAAAGAAATAGTTATTAGGATTCAGTATAACGTTAAACATAAAAACTTAATTTACATTATTCAAACTGTTATCTTCATCTTCATTGCCATATTCACAACGTTTCGGCCTCTATGTCTCTGAGATGAGGTATTATCATTACTTACATTATAATACATTATTCGGACAGTTATCCTCATCTTCATTGCCACATTACCACATTAAACATGTAGTTTAAATTAAGGTATGTTTTCTTCAACTTTAATTTCTTCAACTTTCAATTTTAAAAAGCTAAATGTCCTGAACAAAGAGCGCAAAGGAAATGACTCCACCCTGTTTTCTTGCAAGGAGGCAATTAACGCATTTAACAGGAAACTAAAGTTGTTTTGGTTAAACCTTGGGAGACGGGAGTTTGCAAAGTTTCCTTCCTGAACAAATATGTCCCCCAAGCTGCTTGATGATGACGTAGCATTGTATGTTGATCATTTGCAGCAGTTGCAGAATGATATGAAAACTCACTTCTCTGATCGACTCCAAATGACAGTGCCACACTGGTTTGTGGGTCCCTACATTGCTGATACAAGAACTCAAGTTGGCATGAGGGGCCATAAAGAACTCGCATTGGATTGAAGGGAACCAAGACCAGAATAAGTTTGAGAAACATTGGTTCACCCAATAAAGTTTTTCTGTTATTGATCTTCTTAGCTGTTTTTAATAACAAGCAAACTAACTCGAATATGTTTGGTAAGGGTTCATTAAGCTGAAAACACTATCAAAACGTAGGTTTTTTCTAATTAATTTTTCGCACATGGCAAGGCCCAAGAGCCACTAAAGGCAGAGTGTAACTGAATGAAGTTGTTGTATGAATTAAAGAGGAGGAGGTAAGAGTTCAGTTTATGAGGATATATAGGAAAGATAACAGTTAACAGTAGATTTGAAGAGGTTAGGATTGTAGTGATTCGGGAAGCATCTTCTCGGGAGTCTTTTCTATAAAATAGAGGTTTGTGACAAGATGTTGCCAGATCGGAACTGCTTTTTATACTAGTGAAATACGAATATGAGGATGATTTGTTCCAGTGTACGGAGTCTGGCTGGTCTTAGATATGAAGGTCATTACAGTGGAAATAAGAACTTACGACGTTTCATCTGTGAGAAAGAATTTTTAGACACTGTTGAGCGGAAAATGTGATGTGGACGGCTCCAAGCCAGGTATGGCAGCATTACTCCACTTTTGGTCCGATCTGGCTCTTAGAAGAGGAGGGTTAGGATTAGAAATGTCTTAGACTAGCCGATAAATCTGTATTGGCTGTACACAGATAGGAGATTAATTCAATGGTGAATATTATTTAATATAGGTACTTCGAAAGGTATGCAGCTCGGCAGCGCCATACGTAGAAAGGTCGATATAATGTGTGTCATGACGTTCTCCTTCCTTTATATTGACGTCCTGGGTAAGACGTTAATCTACATACGCGTCCTGGGTAAGACTACGTCCAGCAGCAAGGCCTTTGATTAGGAGGTTTTGAGGAGCGTGGAACCTCCTCTTAATTGCTGGTGTTCCCAGGCCCACCATGACCCGGGATGGTAGCACTTGTTAGGGTCCCAGCTATGGGCAAATAGATAACTATTACCAGTAATATTATTTTGAAAAAAAATATTAGCGGCAATACAATTTTGAAAGAAAAATATTACCAGAAACAGATTTTTGACAAAACAAAATATTACCAGCAATAAAAACTTTATTACAACGTTTCGGCCGTTGTACGCTCCAACCTTCTTCAGATGGTTGGAATGTCGAACTGAGCCCTTTATTTCGCTCACTGTCCTCAAGGACACATGGCACAGTGGATAAAGGCGTTAGATAGATCCAGTAACAAGACCCAAAGAGTGTGAGTTGAATACCCGGTTAAGGCAGTGGAGACCTGGGAGATGGCAATTAACAGGAGATAACTGATAACTGACATCCATTAAACATGACACGTGGAACTAGAACAGTCTACCCAGTGAGCGAAATAAAGTTCTAAGTGTTCCACCGCCTTAACCAGGTATTGAACTCACACTGTTTGGGTCCTGTGACTGGATCTAACTAACGCCTTTATCCACTGTGTCATGTGTCCTTGAGGACACCTGAAGAAAAGCCGCCACGTTATAATAAATATGGCGACAAAGATGAGGACAATAGTCCGAATAATGTAAATAGTGTAAGCGGGAAATATAGGCATAAAACGAATCAGTAGGCAGGTTTTGGCTGAAAATAAGCAGCGAAAGTACGTGAGCAGGAAACATGCAGATGAAACACTTCAGGAAATATGCAGATAAAACAATTCTGCATCCAATATGCAGATGAAACATTTTACTAGGAAATATGTAAACGATAAAGAGTTTAGCAGACAATAAGCAGACAGAACACTTCGGCAATCAATATAAAGAGAAAACACTTCAGTGGGTAATCTGCTGACAAATCATTTCAGCCAGCAATATGCTGATAAAATATTTCAGCAGGCAATATGACGATAGAGCACATCACTAGAAAACACGCAGATAAGAAATCATGCAGGAAATATGCAGATAAAGCGCTTCAACAGGCAATATGCATCTAAAATAATTCTTCAGGCAATATCCAGATAAGGCACTTTAACAGGCAATATGTAGAGAAATGTACTTCAGCAGGCAATATGCAGATGAAACAATTTTGTAGGCAGTCTGCAGATAAAGCGCCTCAGCAGGCAATATGCATATAAAACAATCCTGCAGGTAATATATAGTTAAAGCACTTCAGCAGGCAATATGCAAATGAAAAACTCCCGCAGACAATGAGCTGAGGAAACAATTCTGCACGAAATATGCAGATAAAATATTAAAATAGAAGTCCTTATACCGAAATATTCACCTTAATTATTGAATGACCCTCGTATATATATATATATATATATATATATATATATATATATATATATATATATATATATATATATATTACAGCAAAATGACAAAAATTATCTCAACACCGGAATGGACTATTTCAAACCGTCCCTTAACGGCTTTCGTCAACCACTAAGTTCTTGTCTTCGTCAGCCACTAAGTACTTGTCTTCGAAGCGCTGATTTATATATTTTTCAAAGCCAGTCTCTGGTAGACGCCTTGTTAATGAGAGTGAGTTTGTGTTAGCGATTGGTGGGAGCTTAAGGTGTCTTATCTCGGCGGAGGGGGCTGAGTTCAGAGTTTATTTATGGCTAAGATTTTTCTTAGTTTAATATCAGTCCCTACTATATGGTGTTTCATATAAAGGTCCCGGTGTGTGTTTTTCTGGGATTCACAGTAAATAGTTTTTGTACTTTAAAGCAATGTGGGATTTGAACTTAAGTCCTTTGGGGTTAATGTAAATTAGTTGAGTTACAGATTTATAGATTCTGGGTAATACGAAAGCTCACAATGGAATAACTCGTGCTGTCCAATACATACATATATGTGTGCATTTACTTGATTATATATATATATATATATATATATATATATATATATATATATATATATATATAATTAATAATAATAATATAAATATGAATAGTTATACTCGTCTGGAAAAACCTTAGGTATTTTGGCTTGTAAATGAACAAACCAATACCCGAGGAAAAATAAGAGATAAAAAAAAAGAAAGAACAAAAAACATGAAATTGAGGCGAAAACAATCGTCCAGAATCCAAGCTCAGAGTCCAAAGGAAAGAAAAACCTCCAAAACGAGTAAAGCAAAAGTAACTATGTAAAGTGCTCAATACACTAAGTAGAGCAAATCTAACTATGAACCTAAAGAGTTAGGTATCTGAAACCTAGGTCGGTTTACCTGGCTCTTTTGGTTCATAGTTATACATATATATATATATATATATATATATATATATATATATATATATATATATATATATATATATATATATATATATATATATAATAGGAGAATTGGTATTAGAACTGAAGAAAAATGCGTGCCCTTATTTAATGTTCTAAACGGCTCAAAACCTTGTTTTCATTTATTGAATCGAGTTCTTAAATCATATCGTCGTTATCTTTTCATGAGTGAGTGACGTATTGATAATAGACAAGAAAAGAGTTTTAATCTCAGGATTTTTAATTCGGAAAACACTCGTTCACCTTACTAGTTTTACAAATCGATATGCACGCTACCAAGATCGCAGTCAGTAAATACTAACATGCGAAACTAGGTCACATGACCTTAGCCCGGATGACAACGCAATCAATATTTTTCGATGACCAGTAAGTGACCCATGTTTTTATTCACAGGAATTTTCTGGAATACATATCTTCGCAGTAATCATTAGATCAGATATTTCGATGGCTTGACCTTCAGTATGTAAACGGCACACGGAAAGCCTTTCACACCCAGAGCTAAAAGCCCAACCGTTCAATAGCTTATCCTAATATTTTCACTTAAATATAATACTGCTCTGTACCCTTTGAAATAGAGTAAATCTAAAGGCTATATATTTTGTTTACAAATAATTCGAAATGTTCTTTTTTTGTTTTTTGCTTGTTTTTGTTTTTTGTTTTGTTTTTTGTTTGTTTTTGTTTTTTGTTTTGTTTTTTGTTTGTTTTTGTTTTTTGTTTTGTTTTTTGTTTGTTTTTGTTTTTTGTTTTGTTTTTTGTTTGTTTTTGTTTTTTGTTGTTATTTGGGGGGGGTCTGTACGGAAGTATATAAAAACTATCTTTATGCAAAACGAAAACCGGAACCGGAACCTGGTGACAGAACTTGCATTCCAAAAAGAATGACATAGCCGAAAAGAATAAGACTGTTCATGTAGCCATTTTGTACTGACCATCTTCCTGCTTTTTACTGCTTTCTTCTATGACACAAGCAGTTTGAAGATAACAGTATTTACCCATAATATCCAGGTATAGTTTATCGGCAGGTTGGTCCAGGTGTCAGGATTCAACAGGTTAAAGTTTTAGGCTAAGATGCATCGATCAGCTTATGATTCTGAAAGTTCCCAACCAGGTCCATTTCTCCAAATTTGACCAAACATCAAAGTTTCGAAAGAAAAAGGCTTTGTGGTCGATTCTAGAAATTTTCAACAACCTCCGGCATTTAAGATGTGTAAAAAATAAACAGGTGTGAAAAAAATGGAGCTTCTTCATGTAAGCTTTTTTCATCGAATGGAAAATGTCCGGTTCTTTACAATTGTTAGTTTCTTGTTAGTAAGATTGTTTATACATTTCCTGTGTTATTAGTAAGAATAACCTTAAAAGGAACATTCGAACAGCGTTACTGTCGGTGGAAATATATAAAAATCCTTTTTGATAAAAACGTTTTACAGAAAAATTGGCTTCTCAAGTTCACTATTTATTATCTGTTATTGATGAACGTTTCCTTCCTAAACTTTTGTTTCAAGTACTGTAGTAAGCCAACACCCTAATTTTATCATTACATTATCTACTTACATGCGTCATACATTTTAGTTATTGTTGCTGTTGGAAGTTTTCAAGTAATGCAGTTTTGTCATTTGTTAAAGTTGTTTGTGATACTGTAGGAATCCTTCTACTTGGTTTTTCGTTGAATGTTAAAATTTGGAGTGTCGGGATTGATTCGATATTATAACAAAATATCGTTACAGGGTCGCAAGTAATTTGGCCGTCTCGAATAATCCCACACTTTTCATTGAAGGAATAAAATTCAGTAGAAAAGACAAGGTAGTTTCAACAAATAAACATTAATTTAATATAACGACAAGAATACAAGCAGTTGATGATAGATTGAAAAGTAATGTCTTTTAGTTTGGGTTGATAATGTTCTGAAATAAAATATAAACTCTGTGTACGTATGTGAGAAAACAATGAAATGTTGTGATATGTGTGTTTGTATGAAAAAGTCAACACGTGTGGGCGTGATTCATAGTAAAGCGGATACAAGAGATAGAAATTGTTTCTTACTGTTGCCGTAGCCTGGAGTTCGTCAACGCTGTCGCTTTTAGCATGAGGTCGTGATGATCATAAGAGAGAGTTGTGTGGAGTTTGGTGACAACCGCGCGTATCCTGTTTGGGAACGGATTTCGTATGTTTTTATACACTTTTTCGTGACAAAATCGGCTCCAGAATTAAATTATTTATTTATTCCTAATTGGCCCCTAAAAGGGCACGTGGTATGTCTTCTACTACGTCCGTACGATATTTGGTCGGGATCTACCTAAAAATAGTCGTCGTTGTTCACAAGATAGGTCCACGGTATCCTCAGGATCCTTCTGCAGAACCACATTTCTGTTGCTTCAAGTGTCCTCTTTATCTCTGAGGAGACCGGCCAGCACTTACTGCCATACAGGATGACAGATATCACATTGTAGTTTAGTACACTTTTCGTTGTTTATATCAAAATCTTTTCTATTAATTAATACTCTGCTTAGATTCTTCGGATTTCAGTATCACACTTTCTGTCCTCTGTTAAAACATTTCCCAGACACTTAAATTTCTTCACTTGTTTAATTTTGGTATCTTCCACTTGTAAACCACACTTTGGGCTCATCCATTATTTCTTATTACTCAGTTTAGATTTTGGAATGCTTCCTTGGCTATCCCAATACATCTTCGGATTTCAGTGTCACACTTTCTGTCCTCTGTTAAAACATTTCCCATGCACGTAAATTTCTTCACTTGTTTAATTTTGGTATCTTCCACTTGTAAACCACACTTTGTGCTCATCCATTATTTCTTATTACTCAGTTTAGATTTTGGAATGCTTCCTTGGCTATCCCAATACACCTTCGGATTTCAGTGTCACACTTTCTGTCCTCTGTTAAAACATTTCCCAGACACTGAAATTTCTTCACTTGTTTAATTTTGGTATCTTCCACTTGTAAACCACACTTTGGGCTCATCCATTATTTCTTATTACTCTGTTTAGATTTTGGAATGCTTCCTTGGCTATCCCAATACACCTTCGGATTTCAGTGTCACACTTTCTGTCCTCTGTTAAAACATTTCCCAGACACTGAAATTTCTTCACTTGTTTTATTTTGGTATCTTCCACTTGTAAACCACACTTTGGGCTCATCCATTATTTCTTATTACTCTGTTTAGATTTTGGAATGCTTCCTTGGCTATCCCAATACACCTTCGTATTTCAGTGTCACACTTTCTGTCCTCTGTTAAAACATTTCCCAGACACTGAAATTTCTTCACTTGTTTAATTTTGGTATCTTCCACTTGTAAACCACACTTTGGGCTCATCCATTATTTCTTATTACTCTGTTTAGATTTTGGAATGCTTCCTTGGCTATCCCAATACACCTTCGTATTTCAGTGTCACACTTTCTGTCCTCTGTTAAAACATTTCCCAGACACTGAAATTTCTTCACTTGTTTAATTTTGGTATCTTCCACTTGTAAACCACACTTTGGGCTCATCCATTATTTCTTATTACTCTGTTTAGATTTTGGAATGCTTCCTTGGCTATCCCAATACACCTTCGTATTTCAGTGTCACACTTTCTGTCCTCTGTTAAAACATTTCCCAGACACTGAAATTTCTTCACTTGTTTAATTTTGGTATCTTCCACTTGTAAACCACACTTTGGGCTCATCCATTATTTCTTATTACTCTGTTTAGATTTTGGAATGCTTCCTTGGCTATCCCAATACACCTTCGGATTTCAGTGTCACACTTTCTGTCCTCTGTTAAAACATTTCCCAGACACTGAAATTTCTTCACTTGTTTAATTTTGGTATCTTCCACTTGTAAACCACACTTTGGGTTCATCCATTTGCTAACAACTATGCTATCTGTGACAGTTTCCTCTCAGTTTTTAGGGTCAATTTCTTTTTCACTTTTTATATAGTTGCCATCCCCAACGTCTTCTATATGTACCATGTCTCCTCAGGATATAGGCAATCATGGCTCTCCAAACTTCCTGCCCCTTGTACCTCTTAATAAAATTTATCATTCTGTTATTTATTCTAAGCCCTGTTCCACCATCCATTTACTCAAGTGAGTAAATGTTGTTATGTGTTGTTATTCTCTGTCTCTCTTGCCTTCTATCTGTCCTGTGAGTATCAGATTTTCCAAGCCCTCTTGCCTCATTATGCGCCATAGAAATCTTACCTGTCTCTTCTCGATATTAAGTATTAGTTTCCGTTTTCCCCAAAACTTTATTGTTGCTCACATCTTTGGTTCATGGCATCCTCAGCATCCTTATGCAGAACCACATTTCTGTTGCTTCAAGTCTCCTCTTTATCTCTGAGGAGACCGTCCAGCACTTAGTGCCATACAGGATGTCAGATATCACATTGTAGTTTGGTACTCTTTTTCATGTTTCTAGCGAATTTTTCTATTTCTTAGTACTCCTCTTATCTTTTAGAATGCTTCTTTGGCGATACCAATACACCTTCGGATTTCAGTGTCACTATTTCCGACCTTTCCAAAGTCCATCATCAGTTTTGAACGAATCAAGAATATTGCCATCTCTACTCCTTATTACCTAATCCTTAGCCTGAAAGGTGGTGACAAATAAAAAAGAGACATACGCAATAATAACCAAAAAAAAAACAAATAAAATACACAATGAAAACCTATCAAGTAATCCTTCAGAAACTTCAAACTTAATAAGAGAATTAAAAACTATACTTGAAGAACTAAAATCCCTCATATTTGGACTCGGAACATATTTCAATATCCAAGAAATAGTAGTAATGAACAACCTAAGACAAGTGAAGTCAAAACTAAGGAAACCAAAAAATCACCCAAAGAGAATTCTGAACCAAACACTAATGAAACTGCATATCCCCATCTCCAAAAAATCATAAGATGCAAATCAGTCCCCAGACAAAAAGCAAACAACACTGAAAATGGATCCACAATACTTGAAAAAATGGAAACAGAACATGAAAGCAAAAACCATAAAAACCCAAAATCAAAATATAAAAACTAATAGGAAAACACAAGAACCTAAAATCAAAACCAAAGACAAACTAAGAACAGGAAAAGAAACAGGAAAACCAGAAAGCATGGATTTCTAGAACAATACCACAGAGTACGACACTTAAGGAAAAAGCTAAACAAACCTTAAAACACAAAGCAATCCAATAAACCAAACAGAAAAACAATGATCACAAGCACACATAAGATACTTCAATGAAACTGTAGAGGAATAAATAAAAAATTATTACCAGAAACAAATTTTTCAAGGACAAAATATTACCAGCAATACGTTTTTGAAAAGATATCGCCAGCTATACGTTTCTTGAAAAATTCAATTACCAGCTATATATTTTTGAGGAAAAGAATTTTGACAGAAATACATTTTTAACAAAATAAAAATATTATCAGAAAAAAATTTGTCGGCATTAAATGACCCATTGAGGTTTATATGCCGTAAAACAAACCAAACCAAACCTTTTGACCTTCAAAGATACGTTGGTTTTATGAAGGGGCCTATCAGCATTCCTACCATTAGGTATAACCAATGTAGCTCTACTTTCATTTATTATTGAGAAGTGTTTTTCCCAAATTACATATTTCGTTTTGTGATGTTTACTTCTTCTACATCTACGTTTCATGGACCTTCAGGACTCCACAAAATCATTTCTCTTGCTTCAAGTCTCCGTTTCATCTTTGAGGCGATCGTTCAGTTTTGCCGCTTTGACAAATTTCAGGATAACATTAATGCAAATTTGAAATACAGTAGAATCCCTCATACCTGGATTGCCTCATATCTGGAGTGCCCCATATCAATAATCTCTCATATCCAGAATCCTTTATATCCGGAGTGCCTCATATCCGGAATCCCTCATATCCAGACAGAACTTTGCTGTGTATATTTGAAGTATTTGGATGATATGTAAACTGATTTGAAATTTGTTTTTCATGAAATCGACTTTGGATAATTTCTTTTGCTTATTTCACCCTAATGGCTTGTATTAGTGCAAAAGATGATGGGAATAAGAAGAAAGGATGACAACGAGACACATCTGCAACAAGATGCATGATTGTGATGAAACCTGGACTGAAATTGAAAAAGCTATTGAAGAGGTTGTCAGTTTTATGGAAAGAAAGCCAGCATTCAGCTATGACGATTGCAATAACGCACGCAGAGTTAAAAGTGTCCTTTGTTTAAAACATTTCCAGGACAAGAGCAAAATAAAATGCAGAAAAAGTTGAGAATGACATTAGAAGAGAAAGAATCATCATGCAACAGCGATTAAAAAATCCTCGTTAGATTATTTGTTTTGCATACGTGGCATACTGAATTTAATGAATTTTCATTAACATAATTGATTTCTTTTTCCTTAAAATCAATTCCGTTATATTTCACTCACCATTAGCTTATTTTGTTTACTGTAAAACATTGAAAATAAATGTTAAACCTAATTTCAGTTCTTTTATTTTAATTTAAATATAAGCCTTCATATCCGGACTTTATAACCAATTCCTCATATCCGGAATCCCTCATATCCGGAATCCCTCATATCCGGACTTTGTAACCAATTCCTCATATCATGAAAGCCTTCTTAGTCTGGTTGTCAGGGATTCTACTGTATTTCGATAATTACGAAAATATGTTACAGAGGAATGAATTGAGCAAATGCAGTTGGCGCTCACCACCTTTCCTTGGCATACGGTTGCCACAAAACTTATTTATTTATTAAACCAATATCCACGACGCCCAATTGAATAAAATAAACTTGTATTTACAAAAATGAGAGAGAATCAAGAGATTCCCTGCGGATTTAATTCAGAGAAATTTAACTGAGTTTAGAATATAAGATGGCAAAATCAGCATTCTAGATTTTAAGTAGGCACAAACAGTAATCGCCTGTGCTGATAACAAGTACATCACTCTCTCAAGCATCAAATTCTTTCATCGTATTTACTAAGTTTAGCTTTAGACCGGACATGGGTAAATGGGGGAAGGAAGAATAATAGGTTACTCTATTTCAGTGGTTCCCAACCGATTTGGGGCCATGCCCCACTTTGGTATTTCTAAAATTCTGGTGCCCCTGTAATATTTAATATTTACCTATTCAAGATTTTACTGCAATTCACGTGAAGGAAGCTTAAGAGGCCAATAACTTGGTCTCTAAACAAGCCTCCAAAAACCATGGCGTCCATGAAAGAGAAAAATTTAAAAAACAAAAATACAGCTATATATATATAGTAAGCCGAAGGGTGCACATCCTACGCAGCCTCTACCATGCTCACCGGGGAATCATTGCTCTAATATTTCTACTAGCCTTGAAAATCAGCATTCAAAGTACTGGTTTTAATTAGGTTCGAATATCGACTATTGGCGTCAGATATAATTATATTTCTATATCAGCCACTGTTAGAGTTTTGAAATTGACTAAACTTATACAGTTATGTGGCATATGTGATACGCGCTTATCTGACTGACGAGGTACAGTTTTTCCCGCAGTAGGTTGCCATTACTTTCTGCGGTAGACCAGTTACCATCCGAGGCAACCGGGTATTGCTGGGGGCGGGAGAAGAAGACGCATGCCTTTCCCAATGGTATTAGCACGTAAGTGAATGTAATGGATTCGACTAGAATTCGAAATCGGCTCTCTGATTCCTCAATCCAAGCCACTATCCTCCTCTAAGCTTAGTAGAAAGGTCAAAAGTAAATAAATATCGGAGGAAGATTGTACTGCGCCACTCATTTAAGGTGCGAAGGTCCGCTTTGATATTCGACATTCGATATCAGGGCCTT
This sequence comes from Acanthosepion esculentum, assembly GCA_964036315.1. Taxonomy (NCBI): domain Eukaryota; kingdom Metazoa; phylum Mollusca; class Cephalopoda; order Sepiida; family Sepiidae; genus Acanthosepion; species Acanthosepion esculentum. The sequence continues at coordinate 14,058,357 of OZ038482.1, read as the reverse complement.
AACGGGGCTCGAACATCTATCGATTTTTTTGCTGGCATATGGCGTAGCCTCCCTCTGTCTTTTTTACAAATACTTTCACGGTAATTGCTCCGGTGAGCTGCTTTCGCTGATTCCCAGACTTCATGAATTTAAGCTTTCAACTAGGCTGGCATCTCGCTCTCACCATTTCACTGTCGAAACTGTTAAATGTAGCCGTCTTTTCTGCTCCAATAGCTTCATGTCTCGCACTTCTCGACTGTGGAACTCCCTCCCCAGTTCTTGTTTTCCGGATAGCTATAATCTCTAACTATCCTTCTCTTCATCCTTTCCTCTATCACTCCTATTTGCTCTAGCTCCAACTCTCTGTAACCGCTTGCGTGCTAGTGGCTTCCTGCCTTGCTTGGGATTGAATGATTAAAAAATATGCTATTTTCTCGGCGACTGAACAGACTACAAATTTATATTCAGAATGAAATAAATTCAATAAATGGTTTAAATTACACTGTCTCATAAACAGATGCACACGTCTGTCTTTTTTCTCGCGCATGCGTTGATGACATCGAAGACAAAACAAAAAAGAAACACAGGAAGGCATACAATGCTTTGTATAACGTCCTTCTGCGTTGACATTTGTGCTAATTACTATAAACAGAGGCGCCATATTGTCGTTTTCCTTGGTGTCGTTGCAATTTGACGTTTGACATTTACACGCTAATTTGAAATCAAAATAATACCAACTGATGGAACCGACTAATAGCAAACGAAGCAGGTGATAAAGGACTTATTCTTTCAATACGAATCCATGATATATGCGTCTCAGAACAACAGAATTATTTATAAAGAAATTAGTATAGTTGTTAGATTTATTAAAATAAAAAGATCTTCCAATAGTAATTTACAATTTCAAAATATATCCATCTTCTGAAAACGAATATATCTATTTTTTATATTCAAATCGAGGAATTATGGTAGACTTAAAATAAGTAAGAGAAAAATTGTCTAACTTGACATAGTGAACCAACTTTCTTAGCTGAAAACTTTCAATTGATTCAATATACTCTTTCCAATTCATGTCACCTAAAAACGTTAATCCGAGAAGGCGCAATAAGACACTCACCTGAAGGTTAGCATCAGCCATGCTGATAGGATATAAAAAGGGGGTCTTTCAGACGATTAAAAGAGAGTTTTTTTTTGTTATTTTTTTAAGTGTTAAAATTAACAAGCCACTCCTTGCCTCTTTTAACAACAGATTGTAGGCCATTTTTAAAAGACTGTATATATATATATATATATATATATATATATATATATATATATATATATATATATATATATATGTGTGTATTTAGGCAGCAATCCTTCTTTTAAGCACATTTCATTAAAAACATATATATATATATATATATCTTATATATATATATATATCCTAGCTGGGAACTGATGACATCAGGAAGGTCATTTATGAGAATAAAAAACAACGTAGGTCCAAGCGTAGTGCTCTGAGAGGACACCATCAGTTATATAAAATGATCTATCTATCTATCTGAGTTAATTTATATATATATATCGGTCTATTCATATCTATCTAGCTCAGTCTGTTCATATCTATCGATCTTAGTCTGTTCATATCTATCTATCTATCTATATCTGCCTGTTCATATCTATCTATCTATCTATCTATCTATCTATCTATCTATCTATCAAATTCAGTCTACACCAATCACAAGCTGCCGGTCTACATATATCATTCCAGCTCACAATGCTTATATCTATATATTAAATTCAAAATAATCACAAGAAAATTGGTTTTAACTCAATGATGTTGGCTACATTTTCAAGACATATTTATTTTTTATACTAAATGCGTTGTGTGAATTTCAGAATGTAATATCTGCTCTTTATAAACATTTCTAATATTTGTCGGTATGAGATTTTATTGTGCAACTGGAGAATTGTTCGCCATATTGTAAATATATATAACAGAATAGTTATTGATATTTTTATTTTATTTTCGGACATGTAAAGAGTGCCATTGGTTGTAAGAAAGATAAAAGCTGAAAGGAGAAACGATATATTCTTACCGAGTACGCAACTGCGACACACTTATACAAAGAAGGAGAGAACAAAATGAAATTGAAAATATTGACAAGATAAGAACAAGGAATAATTGGCTTTAGGAACGGCACAATAAGAATCTTAAGAAAATCTACAACGTTAATAAGTAGGAAAAGACGGCTGATTAGAAAAAATGGTTTGAAGAAGCAGGTGCTGCGAATGAAAACCGAAAAAAAAAGATTAGAATGAGCATACTGGTAAAAGCATGAAAGCAACCAAAGTAAAATCTTTTAAATGTCAATCAATTGAGCAAAGAAGTACATGAAAACTTAGATTATCAAAAGTAGTTTTTATACTTGTATTTAGAATTAAATTAGATGGACCTGATCGTTGCTTAGGTGTTGTATCGGTCATACAAATAAGAAACCATCACAACTGTTGTAATGGAATGTTCCACTCTCCCTATTACCTATTGTGGACTGATTATATCAATAGCTATATTTAGTGTGAACAGGTCATCGACTGACCGTCAGTCTGTCTCACTTAAACCGGCCTTGTGCCACATTCGACACACGTGGGCGTGTCGTTGAACATCGTCAGTCTGTCTCACTGGGGCGACGAATATGGCCGCTGAATTGCGTGCAGAGGAAAATCGGAGCGCATCTCGGCGACATATCGCGTGCGTCACATTGCCGGATAAGCGGACCGTGACTACAAACGCAGGCGTATGCGAGGCTTTCGGGATTACTTTCAGGAACTTTTCACCGGGGAGACCGGTCTGAGCCCTGCTCAGTTCGACGCCTATTTAGCCGACTTTCCCTGCCTCGAGGCAGCTGAAGCGGCTGTGTGCGAGGGTCCCATCACAGAATCGGAAATCTGGGAAGCGCTGAAACAGGTTGGCCTGGATAAATCTCCGGGACTAGATGGTCTTCCCTACGAAGTTTACTTGAGCCAGTCGCCCGTTTTTGTTCCTTTGCTGGAACTGATTTTCAAGCACTGGATGAATCAGGGGTCTACACCTCAAAGCTTCACCAGGGATGTGATCAAGTTGCTGCGTAAGGACAAGAACGGTGGGGTTGGGTTAAATAACTTTCACCCTTTAACCATGTTAAACACAGAGATAAGGATTTTGGCGAAGATCTTAGAATCGTTTGCAGCTTGACCTGTCTATCTGATTGGCTCAGAACAGACTTGTGCTGTGAAGGGCAGGACTATTCAGGACAACCTTCATATGGTACGCTTGATCTTAGAACAAGTCAACAATGAAGCCGCGCTGATCAATTTAGATCAGTCCAAGGCCTTCGATAGGGTTGACCATCGTTTTCTGGAGGCTGTCCTTTCGACGGCCGGTTTCGGACCCGACTTTCGCTCCTGGATCCGACTTTTGTATGCGACCCCCGGGCTGGTGAATGGGGTAAGATCGGAGCCTTTCGTATTGTCTCGATCCATTTTTCAAGGTTGTACGCTTTCACCTTTCCTTTACGTTCCTGTGTTGGAACGTTTCATTCTCAAGTTAAAGGCGAATCAGGTCCTGCGCGGAATTTCCCTGCCTGGGGCTACCACCTCAGCCAGGTATTCTGCCTATGCTGATGACATTTCGGTTCTTGTGTCGAGCAGAGCCAAGATTGACGAAGTCAGCAAAGCGATCAGTGGGTATGAGATGCTGACAGGGGCCAAGATCAACCGCGATAAGTCTGCTGGCTTGCGGTTGGGTGCGTGGAAGGGAGTTTCTCTTCCCGGACCTTTCCTCTGGACGGATGGGCCGGTTAAGATTCTCGGCGTCTGGTTCGGTCCTGATCTCCAGTTGGATATGAATTGGTCGGAGGTGCAACGGAAGGCCGAGATCGCAATTAATTTGTGGTCTCGGAGGAATCTTTCCTTAAAGCGGAGGGCGGAAGTATGTGTTTCACACATCTCCCCGATTCTCCTTTACTGACTCTCTGTTCTTCCACTTTTTTCTGGAACTTTACTGGCGTTAGTGAGGCTCTTGTTCTCCTTCTTGTGGGGAGGCAAGGCCGCCAGAGTCTCTCGGGAGATCTGTCGTCTTCATCCTTCTGAAGGCGGTCTGGGTATGCCTAGCATTGAGATTCGTCAATATATGCTTCGCATCGCCTTCCTAGACCGAATGTGTCGCGAATCGGATGAGGTGGGCCCCTTCTGGAAGGAAGACGTCCGTAAGAGTTTCCCATCCCTGAGAAGTGTGCACTCGTGCGAGGAGGAGGCCGGCCGTACAGCCAGAGCCGAATGCTCCTTCTACCGTGAATGTCGTCGTGCTCTGAAACGCCACTTACGGGCTTCGGATGGCCTCTCCAACGGTCTGGCGTTGTCTCGTAGGGCATTGTATCAATTGTTAGTCAGGGGGCCGTTCAGGATGCTCTGATTGACGAGCTCGGTCTTACGAAGCAGGAGGCACGCTCGATATGGCCTTGGGCGCCTGGGTTGAAATGTCTCAATAACCACGAGGCATCACTCACCTTATTGGTGATCCGTAGGACCCACTGGGTCGCCAAAAGACTTTGTTCAGCGGGCTTGGAGAAATCTCCAAACTGTCGTCGCTGTATTGGAGAAGTCGAGACCATTGGTCACGCCTTCTTTCATTGCAGGGTGTTAGTGCCATTGTGCAGGTTTGTTGGGGGCCTCATGGTCCGCATGCTGCAAGGAAAGCTCTTTGTCCTTGAGGCTAGTTCTGTTTGTAGAAATGTGGTGCCGCAGATGACGAAGGCTGAACATTATGTGTTCTGTTGCTTACTAGGTGTTATGAGAGTCGTGATTTGGACGACGCATCAGAAGGAATTCTATGAGGTTTGTGGAGAGGTTTATTACTAACATGATTTTGTTTAGTTTTCTTGTAAATAGTTTATAAACATATTGTATATATATCATTGGGGTGTTTTTTTAGCTTGTCGTTTTTATTCCCCTCCCCTCACAAACAACGATTTGTACATATGGGGACGATATAGGATTTTCATTGAGACAATGAAGTATTTTGGTGGATGTGATAAGAAATGTAAGTATAAATGTGTTGTTTTGGTGGTAGGAATATTGTTTTGTATGATTGGGTCAGTGGTTATGGCTAGCTAAGTTTTAAATTAAGACAAATGATGACCGTCCTTCTCAACACCCACCCCTTTTCGGCCTTGTGCCACATTTGCTGTATTTTACAGTAATAAATATTGTCTGTCAGGTATCTAGGCAGCTAGACCTGGCCGCGTGCTCAGCTCTTAGCTGTTGTCAAACTATCTGCCTTCTGGCAGAGAGGAACCCGGACGAGGCTATCCCGAAGTACAGAGTCTCGTCCGGGGAGGTAAACGAGGCTATGCCGAATGGCAGAGTCTCGTTCGGGAAGGTAGACTGACCCGATCCCGTTTATGCGGGCTCTACGGGAATTTTTGACCGAGCCTACGGGCTCGGAAAACCCACGTTAAACATGGCCTTGAGACACATCTACCCTCCTGCGAGGGATAGTAAATATTCTCTGTCTGTCTCACTGGCTATCTAATGATCAGGTAATTATGCAGCTAGAGCTGGTCGCGTGCTCAGCTCTTAGTTGTTGTCGAACTATCTGCTTTGGGGCAGAGTGAAACCCGGACGAGGCTATGCCGAAGGAGAGAGTCTCGTCCGGGGAGGTAGAGAGACCCGACCCAGTTTATATGGGGTCTACGGGGAATTTTTGCCTCACATTAAACTCGGCCTTGTGTCACATCCTACTTCGTGGGGAAGTCGGTAAATATTACTGTCTGTCTGTCTCTCTGACTGGCTTCGGAAAGTGTTAGTCGACTCCCTGTCTTTCAGTAGTGTATTCTCTTTTACAATAAACCTCTCTTTCTTCCATCTACGCCCATGTTGCTGTTCCTTTCACTCGAGTACCACTTTTGTCTGTAACATCTTTAAGGATACAAGAACAACTTAGAAGGCAAAACGGATGTGGTAGAGTAAGGATTTGCGCTAATATTGAAAGCAATGTAATTAAATTTGCCTTTAAATTTGATAATGATATCCAAATGAATGCAGAAATGTAATGCTAGACTTCGCGTTTTCATATTCAGTAAATCTTGTTACTGTACAGCAAGAGAAAACGTATTATCCATCCCAAACTCGGCAATAAAGCCACTAAGACGCAAGGGGTTACTGAGTGCGAGAGTACGTGAGAAAAAGTAAAGGAGAGAGAACAATAAAAGAACAGGAATTAAGAAGACAGGAAAATAGCAGTGGACATTGCATTTGCATTTTTGAAGATCAAAGTTGACGGCAAAGTAGAAAACTAGAAGAGAATTCCACGGGGGTAGGGAAGAAAACTCTTAGTAAAAAGTTACGGCCACAGCTAGCTATTTTAACTATAAAATGGTGAGACCTAACTGCCAATCCAGTACTGCGCTTAAATTCATAAAGTCCAGGTAACAAAGAGGAAAATATTTATATTTAAAAAAAAACCACTGTGAAGCTACGTTACGACAGTGGGAAGGAGACTGAAGTCGAGATGCCAGGTCAGGATCAATAACATAGCAGATCCTTGTTTGTATTTGTTGTGGTGGGATCCACCTAATCTGCATAGGTGACTACCAACTATATAAATAATGGTTGATACCGGAAGACGAGGAAGAAGGAATCACGAGATCCAACTAGAGACTCTGATCGACTGCGACTAGTCAACACATTCTCCAGGAACGTCTTCCCAGAAATATACAGAAATACTATATGTACTTATTGTGTACACTTCCTTGTTATAATACATTCTTTGTTCTAAGTACATTTTGTGTTGCATTATTATTCCATGCAATAGGCGAGATTCAACATTGAGTCAAGACTCAACAGTATTTTATCAAAAATGTCTACATATATAGAAGATACTCAAGAAAAAAAAACGTGACTGCAATATGCATGGTTTGTGCA
>OZ038482.1:14026433-14046433 GCA_964036315.1 Acanthosepion esculentum | reverse complement strand
TACTGCTAGAAGGTCCACGAACAGAACATGGTGGATTTAGAAATTTGAATCCACCATAAAGAAATGTAAAGAAAACAAACAAGACAGATACATATATACAAATAAAATTATGTATTAAACAACAAATTTAAAAGTGAAAAAGACATCAACATTTGTGTTTGTGTGTGAACGTAAAGAGTTTGTATTTTGGTGAATGTTCGTACGTACGTGTGTGTGTTTATATATAATGTTCATGGCGTCTTCCACAAATGGGAAGACGCTTACCTGTTGCGAGAGCTTACATTGTAGGAAAAAGAAAGCAAGGCGAGTAGTCGCCCAGTATTTATAGTGTAATTAGAGTGACCCCTAGTGAATAATTAGGAAATTAAGGCGGAGGTATCTCCGACAACTGGAGAGTTGTGTTACTAAAGTGAAATAACTGAAACTGAGACACCCACAAAAGGCATGGCACGTGGAACTTGAAAAAATCTACTCTAGTGGATGAAATAAAGGCTTCCATTCCAAATTCCAAAGTCTATCACGTGAAAAAGGCCGAAGCTAACAACGGCTTAGACGTAATGTGACAATAAAGATGAAGACAACAGTCCGAACACTGTAAATAGTATAAGTAGTTACAATACCTCATCTCAGAAATATAGACACATGCTCTATATTCTGTCTAGGAGTATTTCATGTGTTTACTTTATTATTTTGTGTTGTATGCAGTTGAAATTCAAGGGTTTGAGCATGAGATCATATACAGTTGTTCAGAGAGACTTTTTTCCCCTTCGACGTCTCAATCAGATACACTATTACTGCGTTCAATCAGTGACGAACGAACAAAATAAATATATCTTGAATCTAGCCTACCAAAAATTCATTTTCCCTTTTTTGAATTCTTCATAAACGATGTGTCTTAGAATACATGACTCATGAGTGTAAGTATATATATATATATATATATATATATATATATATATACCTGTAACGTACAAAAAAGTTATTCTTTTATCTGAGATAGATAGATAGATAGATAGATATGTACAGACCACGATAGATAGATAGATAGATAGATAGATAGATAGATAGATAGATAGATAGATAGATATGCACATACGATAGATAGATAGATGGATAGATATGCACATGCGATAGATAGATAGATAGATGGATAGATATGCACATGCGATAGATAGATAGATAGATAGATAGATAGATAGATAGATAGATAGATAGATAGATAGATAGATAGATAGATATCTGTAATGCACAAAAAGTAAATTAATTCAATAAACGCATGTAAATATATCGCCCCAGTATGAAATTTGACATCCATCAAGTTTTCATTGCGATGAACTAGAAACTTTTCGCCAGCGATTAATTTACTTTCTACACAACAAATTATCTGAAAAATAATCATAATTCGAGTTAAAAAAAAATTTTACACAAATAGGTAATACATTTCTTAATTAATACTTTATTAATCGTCATGAGGCTGCCAAGTCAGGGATTTTAATTTTTGCCAGATGAATTATTTATAGTTATAGCGAGCATAACATCTTTCGATGAATAAGACGCTAATGAAAGGCGCAGCCAATGACGTAATGATATCCTAAGAAAATATCGCCTGTAGTTTAGCTGTTATGTATTGCAGCTTAGAAACTCTATTTAACTCCGACAGTAATTCTACCTTATTCCGAAATAAATGTTGCTATTAATACTAAGGCTGGGGTATTGTACACTTATAAATCATTTAATCAAATTACTGAAACGGTAACATATATTTTTACCTTATTCCAAATAAACATTGTGTTATTTGCAGTACGATAGATTGTGAAAGTTGCTATTAAGTTAGTAATGCTGCCTTATTTCTTTTGAGAGATTTATAATAATAGCGCTGCTGTCAGGTCATTGAGAAATGTTGGAACAAAATCGTAATTCTATCAGATTACAAATGATAGCTTAAATCGCCATTGTGAATCTGATTTGTGATAGACATTTTTAGTCACTGATGAATGTCATGCAAATAAGTAATCCGAGATGATTAAAAATAAACGTTCACTATTCAACCGGAATCTGACATGATGTAATTATAGAATCGTCCATATTTTCTACTCAGCCCCGTAAAAAATTCACTCTTCCATCAGAATCAGTTTTAACCAATGAACACCTCACATTGCAAATCTCGACTTTTTATTGGTCGAGACGACACCAAAATGTGTATCAATTGTCAAACATCAATTCTCGCCAAGCTCACTGGAGCCTACTTTGGTTTCCCTAAACAAACAAAAGGACACATTTCAGTCCAACTCACCAGTCAGTCACTTAGCTTCAGAGAGATGCCACACGAATCCACGCGTGTCACTATTTTTAAACTTTCGCGCGTCAACTGCTGACTCAAACACCAACCTCATCCTCTCTCTAAATCCATTACAACTTTCGTAAAAAGTGTTCATTCACACTATTAAATATAAATTGTAAATTCAACAAAAGACAAACAAAAGACAGTCCTAGGTAAACAACTCTGAAAGAATAAGAAAAACACATCCTACTTTATTCTCGCATATTTACTACCTAAATTACCTTTTTGATAAATTTTCCTTTCTTATTCTATTTGAATATTTCTTCAACAATTGAACATTCCTGAACTGTAATTCATTAAGATGCTTAATTCACACTTCGTCAACTTTCATATAACCAAAACACAAGTTTTTTTCAAATTGTATTAATTGTATATAAATGTTTGATGTTTTCTAATTGAATTCACGACTACCGTTGTTTCTTGTTCAATTTTGCCTTGAGATTAATTCAATTTGTATGTCTATGCTTAATATTGTTGTGATTAATATGAAGAACATGCTTTCACACTCATCATCTTAAACAAAAAACCCCTCTGATTACAAATTGATTTCATAGCAGTCCCAACATAATCACACAAATATACACTTCTACTAGTCAGAGTAAAGTAAAGTAACATCCACAAAAGTGCTTTAATGAAACTAGTTCTGCTTCATTCCAGTTGAGTATTTCAATGGCCAAAATGACGCTTTAGATAAGCAAAGGACGATAATTTCCCTTTGGTTAAAATGAATTCACGTGACGACCGGCGAATGGTGCCAGTGCAAAGAGTGTCGAACGGCAGTTGATATTTTGTATACGTAGAAGCAAGACGTATCTTTCCATACCAATTGCTATATATCAGGTCATCCCATAAGTTCTGTCCGAATTTTGAATAAAGAAAACAAGTGACCAAATGTTACATTTAATTACAGATTCAATCAACAATATATTTTCCCTGATTATCTATGACTTCCTTCCATCTATTAACAAGCTTAGTAATTCCATTACTGTAAAATTCTTTTGGCTTTGATTCGAAGAACTCACAAATGTCAGTTTTAACCTCTTCCTGTGTTACAAAAGCTGTTTCTTCCAAATGATTCTGTAAGCTACGGAACAAATGGTAGTCTGAAGGAGCAAGATCGGGAGAATACGGTGGATGAGGAATTTTCTCCCAACCAAGTTCTTCGATCTTTTGTGACGTGATTCTTGCTGTGTGGTCACGCATTGTCCTGATGAAACATCCCCCGTTTTCGATTCACTAGAGGAGGTCTTTTTTCCTCAAAGCTTGGTTCAAACGCTCTAATTGCCGACAGTATATTAATTAATTGTTGCATTAAGTGGTAAAAATTCAAAGTGGATTATTCCTTGGCAATCCCACCAGATTGAAAGAAGAACCTTTTGCCCATGAAGTTCCCTTCTCGGCTGTGGCTGGGCTCCTTCCCCTTTAGCAAGCCACTGTCTACGATGCTTAATATTTCGATAAAAGATCCATTTTTCGTCGCCAGTCACAAGTCTATCCAAAAAAGGTGAAACAAGTTGGCGAGAATGGAGAGAAGAGCAGATGTCAACTCGGGATGTGATGTTGTTTTCAAACAATCCATGAGGTACACATTTTCCAAGTTTTGGAACTTTTCCAAGTTGTTGAAGATGACGATGAACAGTTGTATGGTTTGAACAGAGAACCACTGCCAATTCCTCAACTGATAAAGCAGGATTTTCTTCAAGGGCTGCTTCAAGAAGCTTTTCATCAAACTCAACTGGACGTCCGGTTCAATCTTCATCTTCAAGGGTGAAATCTCTACCTCTGAATTTTGCAAACCATCTTCTGCAAGTTCTTTCATTCACACATTCCTCTCCATAAACTGAGTGAATGTTTCTAGCCGCTTCGGCTGCTGAGTTTCCTTTCTTGAACTCATAAAGCATTATATGCCTCAAATGATTCTTGGGTACTTCCATGTTAGCAGGGTTTTAATCAAACAAAATTTAATTTTATTGTTCTCTGAAATAAAATCTGATCAGTTTAAATGCATCTAAACATAAAAATAATGTTCAGCGCCATTAGACATTATAAAATACTCTTTAAATTTCGTTCATTTTTTTTTTTAAGTTAAAATTTGGACAGAACTCATGGGATGACCTAATAGATCGCAAAGAAAACAGGCGTACCAATTCTACATCGGAAGAGTGAACAAAAGAATCAACATGGTACCCCCAGGTGCACAAAGGCCACAATATATCTGTCCGTTTTCCCTTTGGGAAATATTACAAGTAAGGCCTTCTCACTTATCGCCCTTTCATACTCTTTGTGGTATTCATATGTTATAATATTCGTGGGACAAATAGGGACATTTATAGCTTTAAATGTATGCATAATTTGGGGGACATATAAAAAACTGTTACACCGGCCTTTCTAACACAAGGGAATTACACCGGTTCTCACTATATATAGTGCCAGTAATACCTACCCGGGGTGTAAGCAGCGACAGTCCTTTTTGGACGTCTCAGCTATTCGGTCGAACTCTCTGCCTCTGAGGCAGAGGGGAACTCTCTGTCTTTGGGCAGAGAGGAACTCGGACGAGGCTCCGCCGAAGGGTAGAGCCTCGTTCGAGGTGGTTGACCACCCCGATCCCGTTTATACGGGTTCTACGGGCAATTTTTGCCCGAGCCTACGGGCTCGGAAAGCCCACATTAAACCGGCCTTGTGCCACATTCGACACACGTGGGCGTGTTGTTAAACATTGTAAGCAGCGACAGTCCTTTTTGGACGTCTCAGCTATTCGGTCGAACTCTCTGCCTCTGAGGCAGAGGGGAACTCTCTGCCTTTAGGCAGAGAGGAAATCGGACGAGGCTCCGCCGAAGGGCAGAGCCTCGTTCGAGGTGGTTGACCACCCCGATCCCGTTTATACGGGTTCTACGGGCAATTTTTGCCCGAGCCTACGGGCTCGGAAAGCCCACATAAAACCGGCCTTGTGCCACATTCGACACACGTGGGCGTGTTGTTAAACATTGTAAGCAGCGACAGTACTACAACTGCCTAGCTGAGTAATACCCGTTTCCTACCTTTGTATCTGTGATGTTAAATACACTTGTTCCTTAAACCAACCTCGACTTGATTTTCTTCTTTTTACTATTGTGCTACGACACAACAAAAACTATGTCTGTTCGTCATTTCTTTCTTTCAGTTATTCTGTTCTGTCCGTTGTATTAAGGTCGCTGGTATATCACAGATTTACTAATGCCTACAATGAGGAAACGCAACCTGGAAATATTATTTCTTTCCTGTCATTCCTAGTAACGCTGCGAGTTGACATCTTGTAGACATAACGGTTGACAACTTGTATGTATAACGACCACCGAGAAAAGTTTACCTTTAGCAAGAATTCCAGTTCCTTAAAAAAAACTTCACTCGGAAGTAGACATGATAGTCACTGCAAAATCAGTTGAAAGTTGGTATTGTACAACAAATGAATGGCAGTATGAATCGTAGGACAATGAAAATGAACCATAGCTAACCCTACTAATTGTGGGACTTTGCCTTATCAAAGTGATGCTGTGTATATGATGTGCCTGGATATGATTCCTCTACCATAAGAGGCTTTCTGAAAATATAACTATCGATTCAAACAGGTATTTGTTTGTTTCTTTAGACGCATATCAACATCTTGTGAGTTATATTTTGCCGAAATTTAATTTTCTTCGGGGCATAAGTAATTATTTTGCAAACATGTATTGTTAGTAATATTGTAAAATGAAAATATATTGCTGGTAATTTGACTATGAAAATGTATTTTTATAATAATAATAATAATAATAATATAATACATAATTAGATGTAATAATTAGATTAATAATTAATTAATTAATTAATTAATTAATAATAATAATAATGATAATAATGAAAATGTATTTTTATACTTTTATATTGTCTTGATCCCAGCTTGGAGGTTAACTCTTTGCCAATAGCTGGAACAGTAACAGGGGCTACCACCACAGGCAAGGGTGGACCTGGGAAAATGTTATGGGTCCTTACCTATAACTACAGAATGAATTCTTCCTAACACTATGTATACTACGCCTCTCAAGAGAGAGGGACGAATCGAGTCAAGCCGATAGTAATTCACTCCAAACCAGACTGACAGTCATACTAACACCTTCCACATCTTGTATTATTATTCTTATTATACTCTTGTGTTCGTGTTGTTCTCCCTTGGTCCTAACCTGGACCATAACAGTGGCGACGAGGATATTGAAGAAACGAATTCTACACGGAGAATCTAAAAAGAAACAAAAAACTTTTGGCTATATGTCGTCCATAACAGAGGCGACGGAGGTATTGAGAAAAATAAAACAAGTTCTACGCGAAGATAAAAAAAAAGAAAAAAATATTTTGGACATCAACCTTAACAGTGGTAACGAAGACACGAATTTTACCTGGCAGCTAGAACAGAATCGAATTCTACGCAGGAAAATTTTTTCGTACTATGGTTCCAGAACAACAGGCGACAAAGACCTGAAGTCTACACTGAGAAAAAAGAAAAAATCGTTACACAAAATTACGGTGTAAACATAGAAGTCTTTAAGGGAAACGTATTGGAACTAATGAAAATGCAATTCGAGCAGCAACAAAAAATGAGGAAAGACAGACTCCGCTCGAAAAAAAAAAAACTATTGGAAATTCAACAGAAAAACGAAGAATTACTACTACGGGCAGTAACAAATAAAGGACAAAATTCTGGAAATGAAGCGGCATTCTCGCAAAATGCTATATGGAGCTCTATCAAAGACTTCACTTATGCACCGGACGAAGACAAAACCTTCGCGGGGTACTTCAGAAGATATGAAGATTCATATGAGTTTGATTGCGGGAATTAGTCAAACGCGAAAAAAGTACATCTACTACTGAGGAAACTAGGGTCAAGCGAACCCACTAAATTCGTAGACTACATCCTACCGAGGAAAACGAATGAGTTGACTTTCAAGGAAGCCGTAAAACTTTTAACGGAATTATTTAGTCCGAACACTTCACTATTCCAGAAAAGGTGGAAATGTTTAAATTTAACAAAAAAGTATAGCGAAGACTATATAACATTCGCTTCCGTAGTAAACAAACACTGCGATGACTTTAAGTTATCTGAACTTAGCCCTGACAATTTTAAATCTTTGAAATTCGTCCAAGGCCTGGTTTCGACTAAAGATGGGGTGATCAGGCGGAGAATTCTAACAAAACTTGAGAGTGAACCAGAATTGACGCTACAAAAATTGGCTGAGGACTGTCAGAGATGTATAAGCGTAAAAAAGGACTCGAAAGATATCGAAGACTCTGGCGTCGCTCACATACTAAAAGTACAGCGACAAACACGTTTTTTCCCTCCTCAAAAACAAACCAAACAAATTATTATACTACAAAAAGTCAAATGAAACCTCAGAAGAAACCACCACCCAGTCCATCCTATCGCTGTTGGACTTTGCATTGGTACAAAGATTGTCCATGCCGCTATAAGACTTGTCTGTCGTGCAATAAAGTGGGACATAAAAGTTCGCACTGTAAAACAAAGAAAGAAAACAAAGGCCGAGTAAGAATCACTAGAACTGACCAAGCGGACAGGATAAATATACAAAAATACGTACAAGTAGAAATGTTAAACAAAATAATCAGATTACAATTAGATTCCGGATCAGATTTAACCATTATTAGCTTACAGACGTGGAAGAACTTAAACAAATTGACCATGTTGAGAACAGATAAATAGCCAAGTCGGTAACAGAAATAAAAATCAAATTTGAGTGGGAGATTATCACAAATGTGACGTTCAACAGGATGACCAAGAAATTAAAGATGTATGTTCTAAAAAATACGGAAAATTTATTTCGAATTAACTGGATGCAGTAATTTGACCTCTGGGATTTACCGATAAATACGTTATGCCCAAAAGTGGAAAGGTTATCGACCGAGGCAGAGAAATTGAAGGAGAAATTAAAGGAGAGTTTCCCCGACGTAATTTCAGCCGGCCTCGGGAGGTGTAAAAAATGGCGGCCAAAATCGAACTAAAAGAAAGTGTAAAATCCATTTTCAAGAAGAAAAGAAATGTACCTTTTGCATCATTATAAAAAATAGACGAAGAGTTGGATAAACTCGTGAAAACCGGTATATTGACAAAGGTGGAATATAGTCAATGTGCCGCACATACGGTTTACGTGAAAAAGAATTCGGGTGATATACGAGTATGCGCTGATTTCTCAATGGGATTAAATGCAGCGATTAAGGATTATCACTATCCTCTCCCTAGTCCAGAGGAAGTTTTCACAAAGTTGAACGGAGGAAAATTTTTCTCAACGATAGGCTTGAGCGAAGCATACCTACAAGTACCAGTAGATAAGGAAAGCTCGAGGTTGTTGTGCATAAACACACATAAAGGGTTATATAAGTTCCAGAGATTACCATTTGGAATCAAGGTCGCGCCGGCGATATTTCAGCAAATAATGGACACTATGCTAGGCGGACTGGATTTCACGATCGCATACCTTGATGACATCCTGATAAATAGCAAAAATATTGAACAACACTGGGAACACATTCAAGAGGTTTTCAGGCAGATACAACATTACGGTTTTAAGGTAAAGGAAAATAAATGTGACTTCTTTATGAAAGAGATAAAATATCTGGGTCATATTATTGACGAAGAAGGAAGAAGACCAGACCCAGAAAGGACCACGGCAATAAAAAAAATGCCGGCTCCAGAAAATTTAGCCGAATTACAAAGCTTCTTGGGCTTAGTAAATTATTATCAAGAATTTATTCCTAACATGCACAAATTACGAGCACTCCTAAACGAACTGTTGAAGAAGGAAAAAAGTTTAGGAATGGTCATATGAATGTCAGAAAACGTTCGACAAAATCATTAAGACTCTAACAGCAGATTTATTTTTAGCGCATTATGACCCAAAATTGGAAATAATAGTCACGAGTGACGCCAGTGCCTATGGTGTTGGGGCATGTATACTTCATAAAATGCCGGATGGGGCACTAAAACCCATCGCGCATGCGTCAAGAACGTTGTTACTAGCCGAACAAAATTACTCGCCAATCGAGCGCTGGGAATTATTTTTGCGGTTACGAGATTCCACAGATATATTTACGGTAGATTTTTCACCTTACAGACGGACCACAAGCCGTTATTGACAATATGTGGATCAAAGAAAGGTCTACCTGTCTACACTGCTAATGGATTGCTAAGATGAGGGACGATTTTATTAAACTATAACATTAAATTGGAGTATCTTCCATCAAACAAAATCGGGCATGCAGATGGTCTTTCGAGACTAATACGAAAGAAAACGGAGCCATTAGAAGATTCCGTAATTGCAGCTCTACGAGAGGAGGAAGATATTAGAACATCATTATGCAGTAGAATTCGAGCCCTCCCGGTCCCATTACAGGAAATAAGAAACGAAGCAGGGAATGACGAATTTATAAAGAAAACGAAACAAAAATTTTAGAAATAGATAAGCATATATCAAATAGTTTTTCGTTATGTGATAATGTTCTGCTAAATAATGAAAGAGTAGTAACCCCGAAAACGCTACAAAGGCGAATCCTCAAGGATTTTCACATGGGCCACCCAGGAAAGAACAGGATGAAATCCTTAATGCGAAGTTACATGTACTGGCCAAACATGGATCAAGATATTATACATATGGTGGACAAATGCAACGGCTGTTCCGTAGCAGCCAAAGCACCTCCGATCACTCATAAGCCATGGCCTAAGACAGATCGACCGTGGTCGAGAATCCATGTAGATTTCGCAGGTCCATTAGAGGGTTTCTACTACTTGATTGTAGTAGACAGTTACTGCAAATGGCCAGAATTATTTCGTTTTAGAAAACCTACTTCTGTGACTACAATAAATTGCCTTCCCGAGCTGTTTACTCGTTTCGGAGTGATTGATTGTTTAGTCACCGATAATGGGACACAATTTATATCTGCGGATTTTCAAGAATTTTGTGAAACTTCTCAGGTGAAACACATCAAATCCCCGCCATATCACCCAGGATCAAACGGGCAAGTGGAGAGATTTGTAGATACATTAAAAAAAGCGCTAAGGAAAGCTTATGACATACCAACAGAAAAGGCTTTACAACAATTCTTGCAAGTGTAGAGAATAACACCGAACAGTATTACGCCATCGGCATTATCGCCGGCGGAGGCAATCTTCGTCCGAAAAATTAAATCGGTATTCGACAAATTACTGCCAATACAGTAATTCACCAACGTCGTTTGTACCAAAAATAAAATTTAACCTAGGGATGAAAGTTTTTTTTTTTTAAATGTTCAAAAACAACACATCCTATTGGGAGCCAGGTACAATAGAGAAACGAATCGGGAACGTCATTTACATAATTCAGGGTCCGAAGTTCTCGCATAAAAGGCACTTAAATCAGATCAGAAAGAGGCTATTAGAGGATTCTAACGGTCTATCCCAGGAAGAGGAGGAAGTGATGGACACAATATTTGACACATTCAATATGCAAAGGCCTCAAGCAATTTCAGAACCTCGGAAATCAAGCAGAAAAAGAAAAATTACAGAGCCTTTGATGATTAATCCGAAGAGGAAAAAATATTAAAGACCCCTGCGAGGTAAAAGCTTGGGAGGGGGGTGTTATGGGTCCTTACCTATAACTACAGAATGAACTCTTCCTAACACTATGTATACTACGCCTCTCAAGAGAGAGGGACGAATCGAGTCGAGCCGATAGAAGTTCACTCCAAACCAGACTGACAATCATACTAACCCCTTCCACATCTTGTATTATTATTCCGCGTAATATATCTTCGTTATTTCTACTGTTGTGTTCGTCTTGTTCTTCCTTGGTCCTAACCTGGACTATAACAGGAAAACAGCAATTAAGAGGTGGTTCCGCACTTCTCAAAATATCCATATCAAAGGCCTTGCTGCCGGATGTAGTTTATCGTCATATCCAGGACAAGAACAGGTACTGCTCCCAGTTACATGAAATATAGGATAAATAATAAATAAAGGATACAATCATACATAAAAACATTGGTATGTTTTTATATGTGATTGTTTCTTAAAAAGGATTTCGTTTTTTTTATTTTGTTTAATTAATTATCATACTAATTATTTTCCAGACTCACAGCCGATTCATTCCTTCTTTTATTTGCCTTTTCTCTCTTCCGATTTCTTTGGAACTCTCTAGTGTTTGAACATACACAAGTTATGATGTTCACCTAATGGAAGAAGTTCGTTTTCAGAATATTGTATGTTTAAAACTCGCCATATCCCGAAACACGAAAAGTAGGATGTAGTCATAATATTTTCAACGAATCATTTTTTTTTTAAGATTTGCCTCTCATGTCTCTGGGGCATGTCGAGACAGTCACAAATCTCACATTGCAATCACAAGCATTTATCCTGATCGATGCCGACATTATTTAACTCTTTGCATTTCACGTCAGTATTTTATTTTTCTTTTGTTATCGATTTATTTTATTTTATTCTTTGCTGTTTTTCCTCCAGTCCGTTTTTATTCAATTCAATAATTGATTTTCCTTCACATTTTGCAATTTCTAAATGCCATTAGGTATTTTGTCTTTCCATGGTGTTTCGTATTTCCTTCAATCTTTATCGACTTCTTATTCTTCAACTGCGTTTATAGCCTAAGTTTCTACATCATAATTTTAATATACAGTGTAATCCGGATATAAGAGAGTTGTCGGGACCGGAGACGAAGTATCTTATATCAGGGTTTCTCTTATATCCGGGTTTGGTCTATTTTGTTTAGGTAAGTATGGCTCTAATTTGAGACCATAGAAAATCTATCTTATATCCGGGTTTCTCTTATATCCGGGTTACACTGTACCTTCTTCTTCCACTTCTCCTGCTCCTCCTCCTCTTCTTCCACTTCTGCTCCTCCTCCTCTTCTTCTTCTTCTTCTTCTTGTGTGTGTCAGCAGTATGCCAACAATGTAACGCTGAGGGAGAAATATACCTTGCCCATACATCACAGCCCAATTTCGCGATATGGCGACAGGTTTTGACAATAGGAACACATGGACTTTTAAATGCAGCTCATTTAGAAACCTTCAGTTTCGGCAAATCCCGTCGTCTCAGCCGCTCTCACATTGAGATTCTCAAGCTGTTTTGTCCGCATCATCATTAAAACCAAATAAAAAAAAATCCCCCTTCACAACGACCCTGATATTTCCTCTCATGCCCAACTGGTTATGGGCTGACAATTGACAATCACATTTGCTGAATTAATTTTTTACTGTGTGCCATCTTAATTCACCAAGGCAAAACCTGGCCATGTTATCATCAACAATCGATCAAGAACTGAACATATGAGGCCCATGAGATGAGGAAACATCAGGACATTTATTATTATTATCATTATTATCATTATTATTATTATTATTATTATTACTATTATTATCATTATTATTACCATTTTTATTATTATTATTGTCATTATTATTATTATCATTATTATTATCATTATTATTACCATTTTTATTATCATTATTATTATCATTATTATCATTATTATTATTATTATTACTATTATTATCATTATTATTATTATTATTATTATTATCATTATTATTATCATTATTATTATTATCATTATCATTATCATTATTATTATCATTATTATTATTATTATTATTATCATTATCATTATTATTATTATTATTATTATCATCATTATTATTATTATCATTATCATTATTATTATTATTATTATTATCATCATTATTATTATTATTATTGTAATTATTATTATCATTATTATTATTATTATCATTATTATTATTATTATTATCATTATTTCCTTTGATTTCTGGCGTGTACACATTTCTTTCCGGGTGCCGCTCAGAGACTTAAGGTTAGAAATGGTATCATGAAATTTTCCACCGACAAAACAAATAAAAAAATAATATTTTACATAGATAAAGCCCTTCTTAAAGTGTGAGAATAATTTTTGTATCTCTTTGAGTCATGGATTTCCAGGAATCCCTTCAATTAGTCTACTGGAATCTTTTCCAATCAATCCGAGGGCTCCAACTAAAACAGGGTGTTGATGTTCCCACGTGCCACATTTTTTAGATTTCTATTTCAAGGTCCTTGTATATTGACAGCTTTTTGAATATCTTCAAAAATACATTGCAGTCTGAAGAAACTGCCATATCAATAAGGAGGCACTTTTTTTGTTTGTGGTCTCTAATAACAATGTCTGGGCGGTTGGCTTTGATTGTTCTGTCTGTGTGTATCGTGTAGTCCCATAAAATTGTAACAGGTCATATCTCCGTAACCGGGTCTGGGTGGTGTTCATATCCTTTTCTTTCAGTTTCCTTCCCGTAGATTTTGCAAATTTTCTAGTGCAAGTATTGGCCCGCTCTGTCATGCCGGGTTTTATACTCAGTGGGTGCCAATAACGTGCAACCTGATACAAGATGATCAATCGTTTCTGGATTATTATTATTATTATTATTATTATTATTATTATTATTATTATTATTATTATTTATTTTGTTTTCTGTTGTCTATACATTTCCTTTCGAGTCCCATCCAAAGGCCTAACGTTAGAAATGGTATAATGACATTTTTCACTGAACATTTTTGTAAAAAAAATTAGAAGACCTAAGATCCCACACATTTTCAACAGATGAAAGAAATCCTTTCTTATGAACTGTACTTTTAAGAACACTTTCAGTATTTCTTTAAGGCATGGACTACCAGGGATCCTTGAATGAATCTATCAGTCTTTTCAAATCATAGCAAGGGCTCGAACTACAACTGAAATTATTCATGGTCTTCCTGCGCCACATCGCCAAATATACATTTTACTGGAACTGCCATGCCAGTTATTATTATTACATGATGATCTCTGTCAATATTCTTTGACACGGAATATCATTATTATTATTATTATTATTTCCTTTGATTTCTGGTGTGTACTGATTTCGTTCCGGGTCCCGTCTAGAGACCTACGGTCAGAAATGACATCATCACATTTTCCACTGGGAAATTTAAAAAAAAAAAACTATTTTACATAGATAAATCCCTTCGTAAGGTGTGGGCTCCACTCGTGTAAACAAGTTTTTTTATATTTCTTTAAGACATGAGCTAAAAGGAATCTCTTAGATGAGTCTTTTCCAACCAATCCAAGGGCTCCAACTACAACGGGGATTCTTGATGTTCTCATGTGCCACACTTTCGAGATTTCGATTTCAAGGTCCTTGTATTTTGACAGCTTTTTTAAGATCTTCAAAGATACACTGCAGCCTGCAGGGACTGCCATATCAATAAGGAGGCACTTTTTTGTTTGTGGTCTCTAATAACAATGTCTGGGCAGTTAACTTTGATTGTTCTGTCTGCGTGTATTGTGTAGTCCCATAAAATTGTTACGGGTCCTATCTCCATAACCAGGTCCGGGTGATGTTCATACCAATTTCTGTAATTTTCCTTTCCGTGCATATATTGGGCCACTCTGTCGTCCCCTGTTTTATATTCAGTGGGTGCCAATACCGCGCAACCTGATACAAGATGGTCAATTATTTCTGGATATTTATCACAGAATCTGCATTTTGGACTAATATAATATTTCACTATGTGTGCTTGGTAATTTCTAGTTAACAAGAATTGGTCCTGTGCAGCAATTATTATTATTATTATTATTATTATTATATTTCCGTTGATTTCTGGTGTGTACATATTTCTTTCGGGTCCCGCCCAAAGACCTAAGATCAGAAATGACGTCATGACATTTTCCACTGAACAATAAAACACACACACATATTTTACATAGATAAAGACTTTCGTATGGTGTGGGCTGTACTCTTGATCATTATTATTATTATTATTATTATTATTATTATTATTATTATTATTATTATTATTATTATTATTATAATCATTATTATTATTATTATAAGTATTACTATTATTATTATTATAATTATTACTATTATTATTATAATCATTATTATTATTATTATAAGTATTACTATTATTATTATTATAATTATTATTATTATTATTATTACAATTATTATTATTATTATTATAAAGAAATTACTTTGACCTATATTTGTTTTCTAATCATATGACTGGTTATAAACAATGTCCTAGGGCCAGCACGGGGTGGGATCTCTTGTTGCTACCACTTAGTTAAACAAAAGATATCTATTAAAAAATAACTGACACGTCCATATTGATAGTTATTTATTTCACTTCTAATAGTTTGAATAATTGGCTAAATATATTTACATATATTTCTTTTATATTGCAACTCTGTTTTATGGTCAGATGAAACTAAACTTGATTTATTTGGACACATGAATTCCGATGTTTTATGGAGGAAAGTGAAAGAAGCTCACAAACCAAAAAATATCCTCTCTACAATTCAGTACAGTGGTGGGAGCATTCTGCTCTGGGGATGTTTTGGTACTTCAGGGCCAGGAGAACTAGTGAGAGTCCAGGGTATCACGGAGAAAGAGCAGTATTTGGCTATTCTTAAAAATAATATAAAACAAAGTTCACGAAACCTGTTTTTCAGGTGTCACTGGATATTCCAACATGACAATGACCTGAAACACACAGCACGAATTATTACGAAATACTTAGATGGCAGCAAAATTAAGGTCTTGGCGTATCCCACACAAAGTCCTGACCTAAACCCCCATTGTAAATTTATGGACATATTTGAAGAAAAAGTAAGAGAAAAAAGTCATTCGAATTTAGAAGTAGATGCTATTGCCAAGGAAGAATGGACCAAAATTTATATCAGTGTGTTTAGTGACCTTTTAAGGATCTATCAAAAACAATTAAAGGCAATAATCAATAATCAATAATAATGGTTACGCAATTGATTATTGAGGCATGAAACCCAATAATTTTGTTTTATGTTAAATGTTTTTGGTATTATTGTTTGACATTAAAAAAGGAATTACACATGGCACAGTGGATAAAGGCGTTGGTTAGATCCAGTGACATGACCCAAAGAGTGTGAGTTCAATACCCGGTTAAGGCAGTGGAGAACTTTCAGAGGGAAATTAACAGGAGATAACTGATAACTGACATCCATTAAACATGGCACGTGGAACTAGAACAGTCTACCCCAGTGCGCGAAATGAAAGGTTCAGTTCGACATTCCAACCACCTGTAGAAGCCCGGAGCGTACAACGGCCGAAACGTTGTAAGAAATATGGCGACAGAGATGAGACAATAGTCCGAATAATGTAAATAATGTACATAATATCTCATCTCAGAAATATAGACAGATACCTCCGCTCTTGTAGTTACAATTTCATTCTCATGGATTAAGTACAAGTCTTAGTTGTCTACAGTGTGTAAACATTAATGCATCGAATATTTCGGCCTAGCCTATAAGACCCGGGTTTTTTAAAACTAATTTTGGAAAAGGTTGTCTTATATGTCATCATATACATAGATAGAAAATATGTATACTATAACGCTTATCAAATTTGCTCGTGCGCATGCGCGCCAACATTTGACTAAATCTACAAAGGAACATAAATCCCAACATAACTAGTTTTTGTTGCGTTTCTTTTCCTCCATCTTCCTTATAAAATAGATTTTAATATATTTACATGTCGTCGGACTAATCTTTGTTGTCATTATTACAACGTTTCGACCGTTGTGCTATCTGACCGTTATCAGGTGTCTACCGATTTGGAAATTTTGAATTCAACCCTTTATTTAACTTAAGAAGCAAAATTATTTTTGTTCCAATATACATGCTTAGGAACATCTCTTCTTGTTTTCGTTTAGTACTGTTCAGACATTTTTTGCCCTCTTTACACTGAATTTAAATCTCTACTACTCGGCCAATGGATTGAACTCACAATTATTATGTCATGAACCAAAGCTTCAATGTACTAGACTAATGTCCCGTGGGTTCATCTATATCCGTAGAATAAATAGATGATTCAGTTCTAAATTCCTCCGAAAGTTAACTGGATCGACAAGCTCCTGAAGAAGACACAGCGACCGAAACGTTGTGATAACAACAACACAGACGAATACAATTGTCCGAATGCAAATAATGTAAATAATGATAACTCGTTCAAATATTTCACTCATTATTCAAGGGGCTTTTCTGTAGCCAACAAAGATTTCTTTTTATTTAGCAGATGGTATGTTGATTCTTTTTATCTTTAATCTCATTTTTCGACTATTTTCGAGAGACGAAGTCAGGAATAATTCTCGCTTTTAATGGAGACCTACATTTATTAATCCAATTTCATGTGACTTCTTTGATGATAAGATTCGATCGGCAGATAAACATGACTTTCAATATCATTACACGAAATCATGCTTAAAGGTAAGATAGGCTCTTATATATCTCATGTTTCTCGAGGCTTTTTTCTTCAAACGGCTCTTCAGTGATCCGTATTCAATTGTACGATTTAAAAGTCTTTGTTCAATCAATCATTAACAGAAACCATAAGAGTTTTCCGATTATCATGAGAAGTGTGCACGGATTCACTCAGATATTGCAACGAAAACTTACAAACTTAATAATAATCCGTTCGTCCATGCGTCCTGGGTATGACGATAAACTACGTCCAACAGAAAGACTTCTGATAATACGTTTTTGAAAAAATGTTGCCAGCTGGACGTTTTTGAAAAAATATTACTAACTATACTTCTCTTTTTTTTTCTTTTTTTTTTTAGGACGAATAGTGTTTCCGGCTATACGTTTTTGAAAAGTAATATTACCAGCTATACGTTTTTTGAAAAAATAATATTACCAGCTATACAATTTTGAAGAAATATTATTATCAGCTATACGTTTTGGAAAAATAATATTACCAGCTGTACATTTTTGAGGAAAAAAATATTAACAGAAATAGATTTTTGACAAAACAAAAATATTACAAAAAAAAAGTCGTCGGCATCAAATGACCCATTGAGGTTTTGATGTGCCGTAAAACAAACCAAACCAAAGCGTTCGGCCATGGAACTATATCAACAAACCAAAGAGAAATATCACAAAGTATTTTCCAACCAAAACAACACTTTTTATTCGCCATAAATATTCTCCTAACTTCTTTATTATTCTTTATTTCCCGACATTTCATTTTTTTCTGGATTGAATGAAAATGAACGAAAAGAGATAAATTAAAGGAAAAGATTTTAACAATTTTTCAGGAAAGTTGGTTCCCTGTGCTGGGCCAGGAAATTTTTCTAGCCGATGTCGATCCTTCAAATCTACAAATCTACCATTAGCCCTTGCATGGAGTATTGCTGCCATATATGGTCTGGTGCCCCTTATGCTTGTCTCAAGTTTCTTGATAAGATCCAGAGACGGATATGCAATGTAATTCGCCCTGATCTGGCATCTCGCCTGCGGTCGCTCTCTCACAGACGTGCCGTTGCTTCCCTCTGTCTTTTTTACAAATACTTTCACGGCAACTGCTCTGAGGAGCTGCTTTCGCTGGTTCCCAAACTTCATGAACTTAAGCGCTCTACTAGGCTGGCATCTCGCTCACACCCTTTCATTGTCGAAACTGTTAAATTTACCCGTCTCTTCTACTCCAATATCTTCATGTCTCGCACCTCTCGCCTGTGGAACTCCTTCCCCATTTCTTGTTTTCCTGATAGCTATAATCTCCAACTATTCAAATGTAACGTCAATCGACGTCTCCAGATGCCCTGATCTATCCCCTGTCCTTCTCTTCATCCTTTCCTCTATCACTCCTATTTGCTCTAGCTCCAACTCTCTGTATCCCCTTTCGTACTAGTGGCTTCCCGTCTTGCTTGAGGTGAAACGCTTAAAAAAAAAGCATCGCCATCAAATAAACTTGTATCAAATCTTACAATATATTTTTATCTAAATAATAATTGTGAGCCTTATAGCTCATGATACCAAGTAAAAGAGGTTGGACAAAAATGGGTACACTTATATGTCGCATCATCAATCACAATTTAAAAAGAAACTGTGGATCATTTTAACTTTGATCCTCGACACTGTAGTAAATGGTATGTGGAAACGTGTGCCATTTTTGTTTTCAAACCGCCTGTTAATACAGTAGAAGCCCTCATATCCGGAATCCCTTATATCTGGAATCCCCATATCCGTAGTACCGCATATCCGGAATCCCGAATATCCGGATATGATTTTGATGTATATATTTGAACTATTTAGGTGATATATAATTGATTTAAAATTTCTGTTATCCATAAAAATTACTTAGGATAATTTCTTATACTTATTGCACCCTAAAAGCTTGTATTGGTTCAAAAGATGATGGGAATAAGAGAAAAGGATGACAACGAGACACATCTGCAACATGATAGCGACGAGAGGCATGATTGTGATGAAACCTGGACTAAAATTGAAAAAGCTATTGAAAAGGTTGTCAGTTTTATGGGAAGAAAACCAGCATTCAACTATGACGATTGCAATAACGCGCGCAGAGTTAAAAAGTGTCTTTGTTTAAAATATTTCAAGAACAAGGGCAAAATCAAATGCAGAAAAAGTTGAGAATGACATTAGAAAAGAAAGAATCATCATGCAACAGCGATTAAAAAATCCTCGTTACATTATTTGTTTTCCATAAGTGGCATACTTAATTTAATGAATTTTCATTAACATTAAATAATTGATTTCTTTTTCCTTAAAATCAATTCCGTT